>JAAWXA010000013.1:15494410-15538233 GCA_038090715.1 Florisuga fusca
TTTCTGTATTTTCTTGACAAATTTACTGATATTCTGAGCAGTAAAATGTTGGTACTAGGCTGTGCCACTTTAAAACTGGTGAGTTCTGGGTTACCCCATGTGTCAGGCCAGCNTAACACTGGAGATACTTGGAGTATACAACATTTATGATTTTGATGATAAGTGGCCACCAATAAGGTAATATGATATTTTACCTCATTCCTAAAAGATTATATTTAAATCCATTGTGACAGAAACATGAACTGAAGATTGCAATGCACAAGAAAAATCTATTCTTTAAAAATATTTAGCAATCACCTGGACTGATTTTATACCTGATTACCAGCCCTCCCCAATGACAGACTCAGGGCTTAGTTCAAGTTCTACCTCTTCTAGCATCAGTTTAGGAAATACAAGTGCTGCCATTTCTCAACTGCACACCACAATCCTCAATGAGGTTGACATTTCAGTAGAGCAGGATGAAAAAGTGAAAACTCTCATAGAGTTTATTACCTCAAGGTAAGTTTTCAGTTTGCCTTTTTGTCAAGACAAATTGTCAATTTTCATTTTTTGGAAATACCATAGAATTGTAGAATGGTTTGGGTTGGAAGGGACTTTAAAAATCATCTAGTTCCAACTTCCTGGCATGGGCAGAGACACCTCCCACTACCTGTTGCTCCAGGCCCCATCCAGCCTGGCCTTGAACACTTCCAGGGAGGGGGCAGCCACAACTTCCTTGGGCAACCTGTGCCAGTCTCTCACCACCCTCACAGGAAAGCATTTCCTAATGTCTAACCTAAATCTTGCTTCTTCAAATTTTAAATAATTTCCCCTTCTCCAGTCACTACACAGTAATGGTAATAATAATTCCCCTTGTCCTCTCACTACACAAATACCCACTGAAAACCCACTTGTTTCTCAAAGCTTGTGATTAATTCTTGATTTGAGAAACAAGCTTGTTTCTCAAAGCTTGTTAATGCTAACAAGAACCAAACCCTTTACATCAGTCTGTATTTAGAGTAGTGGGGTATATTGCTCTAAAGAAATGGGAAGAAAGTAGGTTGTTTTAGAAGTGTACAGTGGTGTTAGTTGTACTGCTTCTTCAGTAACTAAATATTATCTAACAGAACCTATTTTCTTAAATTCAATGCTGTTATATCACTTGGGTCTGTTATACTGCTTTTCACCTTGTTTTGACTTCTCCAATATTGTTCTGCAATACTGGACAGTTGTCAAACTTCTTCCCAGTATTGGTTCCAATTTTCCAATTGATTTGTTTTCATGGTGGGTAGTAGTTTATTTTGTATTTAACATTAAGGTTAAAATAATATTTAAATAATATTAATGACAAAGCAAATGTTTAATATTTTGTTATGTCTGTTTTATGTTTTTAGGAAAAGAGGGCCACTCTGGAATCATGAAGATGTTTCAGCCAAGAACCCTAATATAAAGAGTGCTGAACAGTTAACTGTGTTTTTAAAGCATGTGATATCTATATTTAAACACTCTAGCTCAGGTATGTTAGACAACAGCTGATGTGTGATTAAATGTTCAAGTCTGCAATCTAATTGATTTTTTTTTAATGCCTGTAAGTTTATGTATGATCTATAGAATCAGTCCAGGTGATTGCTAAATATTTTTAAAGAATAGATTTTTCTTGTGCATTGCAATCTTCAGTTCATGTTTCTGTCACAATGGATTTAAATATAATCTTTTAGGAATGAGGTAAAATATCATATTACCTTATTGGTGGCCACTTATCATCAAAATCATAAATGTTGTATACTCCAAGTATCTCCAGTGTTAATTATTATGGAATACAAGTTCATATGCCTGGAAAGATTTTGAGAGTATCACTTTTTCAAGAAAAATCCAGAAGATGATAGTGATGCGAGTGACTTCTGGTAACTTACTTGTTATTAAATTCAGGTTGGTTTGTTTTTTATAAAGCATTGTGTTGCTTCAGTACTCAGTGTTCATGTGCATTGGCAGGAGGATTTCAGTTGGAACACCGTCTCAGCGAAGTTGCTTTGCAGACTGCTCTTTCCTGCTCCTCTCGACATTATGCTGGGAGGTCCTTTCAGATTTTCAGGGCTCTGAAGCAGCCTCTTACTGCATCTACACTTTCTGATGTTCTCTCAAGACTAGTAGAAACTGTTGGAGATGCAGGAGAAGAAGCTCAGGTATTTTAAATTCCGCCCTTTATTGTAAAGCTAAATTTGCCTACATGACATATTTAATTACTTTAATGTCAGTAACATTTCAAAGCATTTTTATTTGATTGCATTTTATTTTTAAATTCAGATATTTCAAATAACTCAGTTGTTGTATGTCTAAGGAAGTGGATGTAGTCTTTAAATATTGCAAAATGAGTCTGAATGACTCCACTGTTAAGTCTGTTCCTCAAACTAATGGAAGCCAGAATGAATTTTGGGAATAGTTAGAAATTCATTTTAAGTTTTTTCTTGTCTTGAATGTATACTGTTAATTTGATCAGGCTCATTTGGTTTGTGTTCTAACTGAAGCATGAAATAATAGTTTAATTACTGATACCAGTTTTATATTTTTATATTGCTACTTGTTAGATTTTCTGTGATCCTTCCTTGTACATCGTGAATAATTTCTAATGACCTGTGGCTTTCCCCAGGGTTTTGTCATAGAACTGCTTCTGACTTTAGAGTCTGCTATTGATACGTTGGCTGAAACCATGAAGCATTATGATCTACTTTCTGCTCTTTCTCAGTAAGTTTTTACTCCATTACAAATGTTTATACATTTGAATTATGAAAGTTCTGAATCTATGAAATAGATTCTGTAATCTAGTTCTGTAATCTATGAAATAGATTACAAATCTATTGAAATAATTTCTTGTTGTCTTTGCAGAATGGTTGTATGCTAATAGCAAAATGGATTTTCTTTTTGATATTTTAAAATTCTGCCTCAAACAAAACTCATAGGACTTAGGATTTTCTGAAATGAAATCTCTGTTACCTTTTCAACTTAGCTCTCTTGGGTCCAATTTAAAAAAAAAAAAAGGGCATTCACGGTTTTCTTTGTTGCTTAATTCTGAAGTGTTGTCAGTTCTACTGAAACTTCTCAAAAATAAAGGCACTGAGTGCATTTAGAACTTTTTTTAAAAAAACAAGCCGTACTGACCTCAATTAATAGTGTAATTCTGGGGGGTCTTATTTTTTTTCTTGTATGTATAATGAAGGCAATGGCACCAATTTTTAAAAATAACTTAAGGTTGACAGATGAAAACTCCTGTAGCACAATAAATACTTTTATTCCAGTGTTAATACAGAAGAAATTTCTTCATTTACAGCAAATGCGACTCTGTCTTAGGCCTCAAATTTGTTATCCATAGATGAGAGAAGTTTAGTTGAACAAACTGAAAGAAAAACCTTAAATGTAGAGGTATCTTTGTTTTGACTTGATGGCAAAGGTTTAGAAAATATTGAGATTTCTTAGAATAACTTCCAGTTTCTCAGTATCAGAGCTGGAAGGCGGTGTTTTTTCTAGGTCAGATACTTTTGAAAAATATAAGGTAATAAATAATTTCATTTATTAATTCATTAATTACTCTGCCTTACATCTATAAGTAAGTTGGGTTACTGGATATACATTTACAGGTACTTCTTACATGCTATAGGCTAATTTTCCTAATTTTACATATTATGCTATTCTGGGATTATAACAAATAGATTTTACAGCAGAGATTATGGGATGCTACAGTCTTCTTGTCCTTATGCTGTAAAGATATTTCAGCAATAAGTATATAGAAGGTCTGTACTTCCATGTAATACTCTTCCAGTAATGAAGCAGAGTATTCACTGTGTGTATATATGTGATTAGTCTCAAATCTTTTTTCCCTTTTTCATTAAAGTATCTTGCATGGAATAAGATGTGTTCCTCATTTTTATTTTAGAACCTCATACCATGATTCTGTAATGGGAAACAAGTATGCAGCTAATAGGAAAAGCACTGGACAGATAAATCTAAGCACAAGTCCCATTAATAGTGGCAGTTGTTTGGGATACTACAGCAATACAAGGAGTAATTCTTTGAGACTGAATTTAATCAGTGAGCGGAGAAGCGATCGTCGACGAAGCAACACACTGGATATAATGGATGGGAGGATAAATCATGGTGGAAGCTTGGCAAGGACTAGAAGCCTTTCCTCCCTGAGAGAGGGAGGCATGTATGATGTGCAGCCCACTACTGACCCTGTCAACTTGATGGCCACCATATTTTGGATTGCAGCTTCATTACTGGAGTCAGATTATGAGTATGAATACCTTTTGGCTCTCAAGCTACTCAATAAGCTTCTTATTCACTTGCCTCTGGATAAATCAGAAAGTCGTGAGAAGATAGAAACAGTGCAAAATAAACTGAAATGGAATAACTTCCCAGGCCTTCAACATCTTTTCTTGAAAGGCTTTACTTCAGCCTCTACACAAGAAATGACAGTTCATCTCCTTAGTAAACTCATCACAGTTTCCAGACATGCTTTGGTGGATCCTTCTCAGTTAGCAGGTATCTTTAGTAACTGTATATGTAATTAAAATGGTTTTACTTAATGTAATTAAGTAATCAAAATCAATACTGACTATGGATTTGCCATTAAAAACACTCTTTGGTTAAATGCTTTTTTGCAGTTGTTGCTACTAGTGCTAGATAGTGGGAATACATTAGACTGTGATTATCTGCCAACAAGCACTGCATGGAAAACTTTGTATTGACTACTAACTTGCTTTAAACTTGCCTGCAAGTTTTAAGAGCACACGTGTAGCTTTTCATGATCTTGTGCTCAATAGCACAATTAGTACTGTTTGAACCATTTGCACATTTTTGGAAAACCATAAATGTACTGCCTAAAGCCATCCAGTTCCATTATAGTTCTGATTAATTGGTCCAACAGTGATATTATTTTGATCTTATGCATTTTCATTCCTGTACACAGACATGTGTATCTTCTATGTACATACCCAAGTACAAGTGTGATATGTAATTTAGATATCTGTAGGAACAGATCTTTATCATGCTCTAAGGGTAATGAAATACCAGAAAGCTGTGACATGCTTACATAACTGGACATGATATTAAGTCATATTGAAGTCATTTGGGCTAAATGTGTTTATGTAACTGTGTTTATGTATGTGTTTAGGATTTCCCCTAAACATCTTGTGCCTACTTCCTCATCTGATCCAACATTTTGATAACCCAACTCAGTTCTGTAAAGAAACAGCCGACAGAATAGCAAAGGTATGTAAACTGATGCTTGGGGGGTATCCAGGAGGTTTTTGCCTGCACTGCTGCATTTTTCTGCTCCCTCATGCAGTACTTTGGTGTGACTCAGTGAACATGTAGAAGTGTGTCCAAAGCCAGGCTGGATGGGGCTTTGAGCAACCTGTCTAGTGGGAGGTGTCTCTGCCTGTGCAGGGAGTGGATTGGGATTAAGTCATCTTTAAGGCCTTTCCAACCCAAACCATTCCAGGAGTCTATTATTTTAAGTCTTATAGCTATAAAAATTGTATTTTAAAGATATGATCCGATCCTGATTTATACAGTTGATCCTTACATCAACCCCTAAATTTCCTTTTTTCAATGAAAAAACACATTTTGCTTATTCTAGAAACTGTAGATGTGCAGAACAAATTTACTTATTAATGATATCAGTTACTTTTTCTTACTTGCTGGGTTTTGCAGATTGTAATTTTAAATTCCTAATTTACTTACAATAAGGAAGTGGTCCTTACCTTTTGGACTAGTAGGTCGAGAAGAAAGGGTACCATATCCTTTCTGTTATTTGTACACAGTGATTAACCTTGGAATTTTTCCCAGCTGGAGCGTGTTGAAGCAGTAATTTTCACCCACCAACAGCCTCCTGCCCTGGTAGCCTGTGTTTTAAGGAAGAATATGCATGGAAAGGAGATAAAAGTGCTTTCTCTCACAGGAGATGCAACCATAGCCTTCTGGCTTCCCAAACTGAGATGTGGAAATCATTTAAGTGTGTGCAGGCCATCTGAAAGGAGTACATGCTTGGTGCAAATCCAGGAATTACTATTGTCTTGAAAGACTTGCACTACTATCTGGGAGCACTAGTTAAAGTAATTTTACTATGAGAAGTAGATAAATACAGAGCATTGATGCCATGATACCACTACTGTAGATAGCACTGCTGTCCTAGATACAAGCCCTGTAGCTCTGAAAGGTTATTTAGGCTGCAAAGAGAAGAGGCAGATCCAGGCTTCTGAATCCATGCTGAGTGCAGTTGCCTGTTCAGAAACATGGAGCTCCTTTTTTATCATTAATACTTCATGCATGCATTTTTGTAATTGAAAAATCACTTCGAGTCTCTCAGGTAATTCTACAATTTTTTTTGTGAATTGCCAGGCTCCTGAATGCTACAGAATTCTGTAGGTGTCACTTGTATGATTAATTTGATTTCATTTACTGGAAAACAGAGTGAAATCTGGAAGAAGTGCATAATGATTTATGAATGTTTACATTGAAGATGTTATTTCTAGTATCATTAAATGGGCTTTTTGCTTTTCAGGTGTGTGCAGAAGAGAAATCACCAACTCTTGCCAATCTGGCCCACATGATGAGTTTATACAGTACACACAGTTACTCCAGAGACTGTTCAAACTGGATTAACGTAGTGTGCAGATACTTGCATGACTCTTTCTCAGATGCAACATTTAACCTAGTAACTTACCTTGCAGAGGTAAATTTATAATAAAAATCTATGTTATGTTGACAGTCTGTGATCAATATTACATTTACTCATTGCAGATTTTTCATTATTCTGAATATTAGGGGGGTGGGAGGGAAGCACAACTTCCATAATGGAGAATACCAGTAGAATGTGAATGTAGAAAAGGGATGAGTACTGACATTTTGGAGTGCAACAATTTAAATGTGTCTTGAAGTATAATCCCTCTAATAAAATAGCCATTTTTATGAGAGTAGTGTTTTATAATAGATATTTGTGTTCCACTCTACATTAATAAAATGCACACACTTTCTTGGCTCTAGGAAAACATACTCAGCACAAATCATAAGAGACCTTTTTCAGCCAAATAGATATTTAAAGATATCCTTCAGCAACCTAAAAACTAATTTAAAGGTTCAATATTTAAGTATTGCACATTGTGTGTGTATATATATATGTGTATATATTTAACAGAATTCAGAATATGATTCTGCCAGCTATTCTTACCAGAAAACTGTTATTACCTTGCATGAAAAATTTGTAGAGCTTGAAGTATACCACTCCAAAATGATGAAGATACTTAAAAAAAATATTGTTACATTTTTGTGAATGAATTTACGTGCTTATTTTTTTGTAAGCTTGTGTATACTAGTCAAGGCATAGATATAGTTGGTTTTCATGCAGCTTTGAGATTTTGAATCTGTAGGAAGACTTGTTGTGTAGTGAAGATTATTTTATTATTTGGTGCTTTAGATGTGTGCCACTGTGTCAAAATTTAGGAAAAATAAGACAAAAATATAGAGTTTCTACATTACTTAAAAAAAAAAAGAAAAAAAAAAAGCTAAATTAAGTATTGAAAAAGTTGTACTTTTAAGTTTCCTGAACAGAAAAATAACTATGTATGGAAATTAACTAGATTTTAATGTTGGTTTTCACTTTCTGCTATCATTAAATGTATATTTCAAAATTCCTTTCTAGCTGCTAGAGAAAGGGTTATCCAGTATGCAGCAGTCCTTACTGCAGATCATTTACAGTCTTCTGAGTCATATTGACCTATCCACAGCACCAGTGAAGCAGTTTAATTTGGAAATCATAAAAGTTATTGGTAAATATGTCCAGGTAGGTACTCTGAAATACCACAAGAACCTTTCTACTTACTGTCAGTGTGGTAGTGAAATTACACTTGTATTATTTTTTATAATTAATTTATTTCAGATATTAAGAGCTCTTAAAAGTCAGATTCCATAGTATATTATATTTTTGTCCTGTGTACTTAATTCATTACTTGCTTGTGTGTTTGTCCAGTTTGTTTTACATTTTGTGGAAGAAGGTACCTGGATGTCTATGCATCTCTTTACAGATGTGGACAACTCTGCATCTCTAGTTTCCCTGAACTACTAAAATACAGGGAAATGTTTACTGCCTAATACCATGCAGATGTTTTGTTTCAGTGTGTATGTTTTCCAAAGGAAGTTTTACAGTCAGGTGCATGTTTAAATCCCACTATTATGTCTGTGAGAAGCATTAAGGTCCATCTTCATGAACTTAAGTGCATTTTTTATTAAAGAAAGTCCCCCAGACATGAACAATAGTGGTTTGCCTTAGGTAATTTGCTCCTTTGTACTTGGAACACAATTTACAGAAAATCTATTTTGCAAAAGAAGGCCTAGCATCTTGCTGAAAGAATTTCTGAAAATGCCTGGAGCATAAATCCATTACAGTGCATAAGATTTTGTTGGGGTTTTTTGTTTGTTTGTTTGTTTTTTTTCATCCTTTTTTTTTCACTGTATACCATTATAGCCAAATGTATTCCAGACAAATGGTTTAACCATAATTAACTAGGAAATGTAGTGTTCCTGGATATTTTGTTATTGATGGATATGTGCTTTATTTATTGTGCTCCTGCCAGAATGCATTAGGCAAAATGGAATGATTAACATGACTGTGGTTTTCATGGCCTGACAGCTGCTTGCTTTGCCTCTAAACTTTATCTGAGCTTTCTATGCAAACCCACACGACCAAGGAATGTAATCTTAATTAGAAGAAGTTGGCTATCAAAATAAGGGTGCTATTGAAAAAATACTCTAGAGAAGCCTGTGTATTTTTGATAAACATGTTACTATAGATCACAAGAGACCATAAATGAGCAAGCCTTGTTTAAAAATGGTTACTAAGCTGGCTTTTTTAATCCTCTGCAGTCACAATAAAACCATCTTAAGTTGCTATGGGATGGCTAGAGTTTGATACTTTTTTTTATATTTATGCTGCACAGAAATCAAGGAGGTTTTTGAAGACTCTCATTACCTACATAAAAACCTTTAGAGCCTTAAAAGTGGTGTTTATTTTTTTTAAATCCAATTAAAAAAATATTTTAAACAAGTGTAGCATCCTAATTCAAAACCAAACCAAAACAAAAAAACAAAGCCCAAACCCAGATATCTTCTAATGTCAAAAACTGGGAGGTATAAGTTTCAGTGTCTCCTCTGTGATCCAGTCTACAGTGTCTGTGGTTGAAGCTGCTGAATTCTTTACATTACCTAAATCATCTTTTTAAGAAGAGTGCCGTTAACTCAGGCCCTATTATGTTCTCATACTTTGCTCTGGCTTTTTTGAGCACTCCATTGGTTTATTAGCATATAAAAACCTTGTAAATGTTTGTGCTTTTTTCTGAAGATCTTTGAAATACATTAGGAAATGTAAAGCACAAAATACTCTTGTCTCTTTCAAATTCATTTTATTCTGCCCAGAAGTGTAAAATAATTCAAAGGTGCCAGGAGGTGAAAGTTGTTTTACTTTTATAATGCTGTCAGGTTTTATATTCTGAGTCATAAAAGGCAGGTATTTCAGACAGTGTTGAAGAACACAGTGTAAATACAGGGAGCAAGGGACATGGTACAGGATCTGGTGCAGCTGGCCCTGTGACCCAGAACTAGTGACCCTGCCTGGCTGGACCTGACTGCACCGTGGTGCTTTGCCACTGCCTTCCCAGCACTTGGGGGTCCAAAGCTGCCAACCTGTGCTCCTTGCAGCCATGTGTAGAATATTTGAGCTTTTAGTTGGGGGAATCTTGCAATGAATCAGTGTAAAATCCTACTGTACATTAAAAATAAAAAGTGATTGTCTTGTGCTTTGTGTGCATTCTCTCTAGAGTCCATATTGGAAGGAAGCCCTTAATATTTTGAAGCTGGTGGTGTCTCGCTCAGCAAGCCTTGTTGTACCTAATGATATTCCAAAGTCTTATGGAGGTGACATAGGTTCTCCTGAAATCTCCTTCACAAAGATTTTTAATAATGTCTCCAAGGAACTACCTGGGAAGACCTTAGATTTTCATTTTGATATATCAGAGGTAACTATATTTAAATTACTGTGCAATAATGATGTTCTGTTGCACAGTCAGAGTTGTTGACTCTTAGCCTTCTGTGTTCACATGTTTTTAAATAGATATAATTTTTAAGAATGAAATTTTACATGTATGTAACTAGAGTATTACCAAAAGATAAACTTTTGATTCTTTTCTGGTGTGCTTTTTGCCTTTTTTTCCCTTGTGAATATCTGGAGAGTTAATCAGTAAAAATCAATAGGATTGTACTCAAGGTTATTTCAGCTGTGTGAGAGGGGTGCTGCTTGCAGCTGAATGTTGCAGGCTTTCATCAAATGAAGGGTTGTGCATTCAAGGGCAGAGAGAATTAAAACCCTATGCTGCCATTTAGAGGACAGAGTAGGGTACAGGTAGGACCTTCCATGTGAGACTGCCACAGCTGGAAAAAAACCTGTTGTTAAGAACACCCCTACCCTTCCAGTTAGGGTTTATTAGAACTGAAAATGTGTTAATGCAGCTGATACTCATTCTGTGCCTGAAAAGGGAAGCATAGCCAAATGACTGCAGTGTGATAGGAAAATGGTAGAAACTTTAAAAATAGTAAAAAATTAGGGATCCTGCTTGAAGCTGACTCTAGATAATGATTGGAGATATAGATGTCCTAGTGGAGTTACTTAAATTGGTAAACGAATTCCTTACTGGAAGTTTCAGTGCATGCAGATAACTGAGAGTCAAGATAAATTCCCACAGAGTTGATAGGAGCAGCAGTGACTGTCAAAAGAACTGAATTTCATCTTTGGTTTTCAGGAGCATGCACGTGTTAGTACAATTGCTGATCTGGGAAAATAATTTATTCATGTCTGTGAATGATTCTGTAGAGGAGCGTGCATCTTCTAAACTTCAACCCCAGTTGTTTTAAAACTGTGCTTAAAAAATCTAACTGGATTGTAAGGATATAATTTGTGTAATTCAAAAAAACACAAGTCAGCAGAATGGCAGTCTGCTCATAGAGGTGAAGTATTCAGCTTTGTATTGCCAGTGTATTGATGTTCAGTGGGTTGGACACAGGCTTCATAGAAGGCTTAAAACAAACTGACAAACCCTCCTACATTTTATGTAATATTAAATTCTGAAATTAAATGTGTAGTCTTTACTAACATAGATTTGGATTTAAAGGAAGTGTTTTTTGTCTTTTGGTAGACACCAATTATTGGGAATAAGTATGGTGATCAGCACAGTGCAGCAGGTAGGAATGGGAAGCCCAAAGTCATTGCTGTCACCCGGAGCACTTCTTCAACTTCATCAGGCTCCAATTCAAATGCATTAGTTCCTGTCAGCTGGAAGAGGCCACAACTCTCTCAGGTACATGGTGTCTCAAGCACATTATACATCTATTATAGTCAGTGGTTTTAAATTTATTTTTAAAAAAGCCCATAACTTGTTGAAATGTAATTTGAAGTCTGGATTACATCTTGGCAAAACAATAAATGAATATAGCATAAACTAAAAGCTAATACTGGTGAAAAGACAAAAATGCTAAGATTCTCTTTAGAGGATGTCACTGTGCAGGATACATGTTTTGCATTTTTACCTGGACCTCCAGCAGATTCCTTGCTATGTGACTTTCTTTGGTATGTTTTTCAGAGAAGAACCAGGGAGAAGCTAATGAACGTGCTTTCTTTGTGTGGTCCAGAATCTGGTCTTCCCAAGAATCCTTCAGTAAGTGGTGGTGATGGTTGTTTGCTTTGATTTTGAAATTCCAGTAGTGAGAATGCTGTTGCATTTCAGGTATTGGTGAAATTATGAATGAATAGTGGGTTTTGACACACTGTTTATTGTTCAGTAATTCACAAATCCAATGGAAGAATGCAAAAGAGATGGATTAATGACTAATGAATTAATCCTGAAGAAGTTTAGAAGGCACCATTCTTTTACTAGACAGGTCTCAAAACCATATTTAAATTCAGCCAAAACTAAGGTTGACATGTCAGTGAATTTTTATCAGTCTTGTGGGTAAGGACTGTATCTTTAAAGCAAAAATAAAATACTTGGATTAATTGTTATAAAACAATACTAGGAATAATTGCAATAGAGCAAATATAAAATACTACCATTCATACTTTATTTTAAGTCTTAAGTGATTATCAAAACAAGATTTTTTTTCAAGTCTTTGGATTGGGACTCAAATCTTTCCTCTGAAATTCAATTAGTTGACTACTGAGGAGCTCCCTTGATCAGATTAATTCTTAATATTTTTCACAAAAGAGCAGGACCACACTGCCACTCCAGAACAGTGTGTTGTGTGGTTGAGGCTGCATGTATTAGTTGCCTAGAAGAGGGGCTTCAAACTAGTGTCTGCAGAGTATATCTCTGTCTAGTCCACTATAAATAAAGTTGTGTTTTAGAGAGGAGTCTCAATGGCTGAGTTCTGCAAAGATCTTGATGCTGCCTTGCAAATACCACAGAATCCATTGAAAATTACCATTGGATCATATGCCTTGAAACTAGCATGGGTAACAGTAGGAATGATAGTCTTTTAACAATAAGCTGATGTTGGTAATTCTGTGTACAGCACAGAAAAGACACCTGGTGGCAAACTAAGCTTCATGGTGATGATGACATTAAGAGCATTTAAAAGAAATTGAATAGCCTGCCTTGGTTGGCATCTAGAATACTGTTTTTTATGGTGACATAGAAGTTCTTAGCTGAGGAAAAATACTGATGGGAGATGGATCTTAAACTTAGGGGAGAAGTTTAAAAAAATTAAATTAGATGCCTGAGGGCTGAAACTGAAGAGATTTTGAAAAATTCAGATTTAATAAACAGCAAATTGTAATTCTTTATTATTGTCACTGGAAGCTGGCACTGAATGCCTTTTTAAAGGTATACAGTCCTTTCACAGAAGCTGGTAGGCAAAATGCTTGTATCATGTAGATGATTATTATGGTGATCTTTTTATTGTTAACTTTGACTAACATTGTGGTTAATAAAATGAAGGTTGAGAAATACATTTTAGTCTTTATTTGGCTGCCTTTGTAGCTCTCAGTTACGTTAAGGAAACATTTTTGTCACTACTAAAGATGTAGTTCAAAATCCAACAAGTCTTGAAACAAATTGCAGTCTGCCTTGCCCTAGTCTTATCATTACAGTGATAAGCTGACTGCCATGAGTGCCATCAAAGTGTGGGAAGGAGGATAGCTGACTTTCAGATGTCAGGTGTTTTTATTTCTATTTTTACCCATATCTGCAGGTTGTATTTTCTTCTAATGAAGACTTGGAAGTTGGAGATCAACAAACTAGTCTTATTTCAACGACAGAAGAAGTGATTCAAGAGGAGGAAGTGGCTGTAGAAGACAATACCAGTGAACAACAATTTGGAGTTTTTAAAGACTTTGACTTTTTAGATGTTGAATTGGAAGATGCAGAGGTGAGACCTTGGGATATCTTCTGTGTATTTCCTTTTGAGAATGTTTTAAAAATTACATTATGTTTGTGTAATTCTAAGGAATTGGCAGCTTTACTCACTAATCCAATTGGGAAGAATTTATTACATGATTGAACTTGTGTGATAGAGAAAACTGCAACAGACTTAAGTGTTAAGTTGTGCAAATTGTTGGGTGTTTTTTGTGAGAGAGTTGGGATTTCTAGAGGGAGGTTATGTGAATTAATTTGAAAGTCAAAAGATGACAGTAGAAGCCAATGACAGGATGAACATCTGTGTAAAATGCAGTCGAAAAATTAATTATGGAACAATATGTTAAGAAAATAGCATCATCTTTGTTCCAGATACACTTCTGCATTTTGAAAACATGAAAAATGTCTTTCAGAGTTGCAAACTGTAGAATATACTGTCTCATTATATACAATTGACTTGGTCACCATAATTACTTGTACTGACTTACATTATATCTGGTTTCTTGCTGTTCTTAGGTTTCCTTCACTTCTCCTTCTGTCATAAAAAGGGAGAAAGCAAAATTAAGTACTGAGAAATAGTAAAGATGCTGTTAACCTTTGGTACTTGTTTGGGATAAATGAAAGGCTTCAGTCCAGAATTTGGTAAAGCTTAAAAGTAGGACTGGAAAAGCTCTGGGGAAAAGAAGTCAAATTCTTTGTGATTTCTTTCAATGGTTTATTGAATTAGCAACGAGACCTTACAGGTTATAAGACCTGTCCTAAGACCTGTACATAAGACTTACTAAGAAGAACCATCTGACTGTTGAAACCCTAAGATTGTTCTTCTGATTAACAAACCCTCATTTACAAAATTTTGTTCTTTTTTCCCCCTAATGCATTGGGGTTTTCTCACTTTCTTAATGCTTCCTATGTATTGCTTCAGTTCAGCCAATATTTAGATCTTCTAGGAAAAGTATAAGCTCATGATGGTGTATTGCATATACATGATCACACACTATACAATTTCCCTTATTAAATGTTAGCAGTCAAATAGTTCAGAATCATCAGAGCTCAGTAATTTTAATGCTAGATGGGGCTTTGCAGGTAGGATGCCAGAAGTTGAAAATGTTGCTAAAACAAGTTAATCTTCAACTTCATTTTTTGCATAGCAGACCATAATGAAGAAAAGACAGTTTCTTCCTTATTACTTGCTTCTATGCAACATCTAGTGCTGTACTTCCAAACAAAACAAAAAAGTACAGCTCATAAAAGTTTAGGGCATTTCATATAAATTGTGCACTTGGTACAAGAGCTGCCTAGTTCTGCCTCAAAAATATAGAATGATCTTTATTGCTAAGAATTGTCAGCAGTATGAACCAGGCCTTTCTGGGGCTTTTACAAAAAAACTGAGTAATATTTAGGTTAAATTTAAATGTTAAAGCCCACAGAAATAGTACTTTGTTGTTTCTGGGTTTCTTTGCTCTGCCTTAACTTTTCAGCTTTTTTGGAGCAAAGGAAAACATTAAGGGAGAAAAAGACTGCAAAATGTTTAGTTTGTTTTGATTATTTTATGTATTATGATAATCTCTTAAATCACTTTAAAAGAAACTCACTGTTAAAAGTGTTTTGGAACCCATACTTATATATGGGTTTCTGACAAGGTTTTCCATCTTACTTAGATAACTGTTGAAAGCTGCCAAAGTGCTTGGGAAAATCAGAGATCATTCCTGTGCATGTGAACTAAAGCACCCTGGTGTTAAGCTAGTTAGTATGTTGGATGTTGACACCCAGGTATCACAGATTTAAAATGTGCAAACAGAAAGGATCCAGCTGTTGCTGTTTAGGATTTATTTCATAAAACTGGCACAATGTAGCTGGTAAACAATTAATGAAGACAGTATTTTTTTTTTCTATCAGCCTGTATATGATTAATGTTGGTGGTGCTTGGTCAGTTGGATGTGGTCAGTTTAGATTCGTGTGTGTTAGTTAAAGAGTTTCACCTGATGTTTGTTGAAACAGTTGTTTACGTGTTATGCTAGAGAAAATGTACCATAAGCATGCTGGTTTTAGTGTTTTGTCATCAGTTTGTTTATTTATTTTTTTTTAAAATCTCCCATCAGAAAAAGAAATTATTTTAAATACTAGCTTTTTGACAAAAGCTTTTTTTCAGAGCTTGAATCAGTCTTTTACTGTTGGCACATCTTATGTAATAAAACATTTTTCCCTGGTTCTAGAGTATCTTTAAGTGTTTGTCCTCATTCTTTCTAATTATATGTGTTTTCCTTTTTGCTAACCAGGAGCTGCAGGTAAGTTGCAGCCTGGTGCCCTGGCTTGTTCATCTGTTGTTGTCCTGTGGTGTGTTTGTACTTTCTAGTCAGATATATAAAACTGATACTGATACAGTTCTGTATTATGTATTGAGTTACTTTCCAACAAGGTATTCAAAATATTTCTCCTTCATTTGCCATATATTACAGATTTTACTTTATCTGCAACAATAATTTAACAAGGTATTTAAAATTTTAATACAAATTAAAGGGCTGATTGAAACTCTGTTCATAATGCATTCAGTACACGTGTTTTTCTGTGTTGTATTTCTGTATTAATTTGATTATGTTGAAATTCTACATACACACATGCTCCAACTTGTTTATTCCAGGGTGAAAGCATGGACAACTTCAACTGGGGCGTTCGTAGGCGCTCTCTGGACAGCATTGACAAAGGAGACACCCCATCTCTTCAGGAATGTCAGTATTCTGGCAGCACACCCAGCTTGAACTTGACCAACCAGGAAGATACTGACGAGTCTTCTGAAGAAGAAGCAGCCTTGACTGCAAGTCAGATACTCTCTCGTTCACAGATGGTAAGTTATTTTGCTGTGAAAGGAAGCTGAGAACTTAAAACTTTTTACTTTCACTGTTTAATGGGTATGTCTGGCTCACACTTTTAGCCTAAGTGAGCTGCAGAGGAATCAAATTAATTAAAACTGCTTTTTCATAGCAACATCAATGAAGGGAAAGTGTTACTGTACCTACTGGTGGTACATAACTTTTATAATTCTTGTACAACATTTACTTTTTTAGTGCCTTTAATATATTTATTTAAATATTTAAATATTTATTTGTTTAAATGCATATCTAATGTATTTGTTTAAATTTGTTTAAATGTATTTGTTTAAAAGTATTGTATAAGTACATGCAGACTTGGATGTGTTAGATATAAAGTGTGTGCCTTTTTGGATTCTTAGCTTCAAAAAAGACCCTGAGTACTAAATAAGAAAATCATCAGTAAGTAATCCTGTGGGCCCAGTTGTTTGACCATTGAAATTAACAATTTAATTACAGATTTAGAAGCATGTGTACCTATATCAGAGGAAAATTAAGGATGTTGGCCATTCCGAAGTCTCTCTGCATTACATAAATTAAATAAGGGAAAAAATACAGGGAGCAGCAGGGGTGGGATGCCACTATTCAGACTTCAGGCAAAGTTTGTATAAATGTTTCCCATAACACAGAGCTCTGTCTGCTCTTCACTGTTTTCAGTTTAGCATTTCACCAGTGCCAAAGAACAAGAAGGATACATCTTTAAGAACAAGAAGGCATACAATTTTCTGGATCCCCAGAATAACTGCAAACTTAAATATTCCAGAAACACATGTGATGCTTGTAATGGCTTCAGTGTACAGCTGTTAAACTTGCAGTATGTAAAGAAATTCAAATAGCTAACCTTACTGAAACAGCCTAATTCCAAACTAGTGTGTTTTTCCTTCTTATTTCTGTGTTTGATAAATTATGAAGAATTTTACATTTCTTTATTTTCTGTTGTAGTTAAATAGTGATTCTGCCATAGATGAAGGAATATCAGATCATGCTGGTTTATCACTTCAGTCTCAAGATTCCACTAGCAGTGTGGGAGCAGAAGAGGTGCTTCAAATCAGAACTGAGACCCCAAGTTTGGAGGCTTCTCCTCTAGATAACTCTAGCAACCAGCTGCCTGAGGTGGGGAGAAATGTGGGCTGGTGCATGGCTGATTTGGGCTCCTTCTAGTGTTTAGCAGCAACTTTGGCTTTCTTTTCAACTGAATTATCATCTGTTACACTGATTATTTGATTTGCTTTTAATATTTCTAACCTGTAGGAATGTTTCCTACAAAATGTTCCCTCAGTATGAAAACTGAGGGGACTTACCACAGGTTAAAAATATTCTTGAGGGGCTGATGATGATCATTCTATGGTGCAGAATGAAAATAGGCTAAAATTCAAGGTGATTTTACTTGATATGGTTGAAATCCTTCTTGAGCAACATTTTCTTTCAAATACTTTATTTCCCCCTCTTTTTTTTTTCTTTTTTTTCCTCCCTCCTCTTTTCCCCCCCCTTTTTTTTTTTTCCGTTCTTTGGGTTAATGTGGTTGGTGCTCTATGGGAATAAAACCTCAGGCCAGCTGTGTTAGCAGTTGGTTCCATCAAACATTCCTTTAAAAAAGACCACAGATGCTAGTGGTATACTTTTTTGGAAAGGCCTGTGTGGAGTGAGACAGATTTCAAGCTAATGGCCACCTGCAAATCTGTGAGTACTTAAGTTTCTTAGTCTTTAGAATCTTTAGAATAAATTAAAATTTTGAAAACTCATTTGAAATAAAAATAGTTTCTGGTAAAATTCCCACAGTTGTGGCTATAACCTCAGTATGTTGTTTTTTTTCTTGAATTCAAAGTGGCTTGGTTTAGGTGGACATTTTAATCTCTTCAGTTAAAAGTATTGATGCCACTGGTAAACTTTTTGGCCAAGCATTGCTACTCCCATCTTTAATAGGATATTTTGTTTATTGTGTTTTCCAGAAAATTAAGTTATTCATATATGTATCTAAATAACCTTTGCATGTTTTACAAGTAAGAAGGAGTCTTCATCCAATTTAGTTTAAACAGTTAACTGCTGACCAAGTTACTGTGGTTTCTGAACCCCAGACTCAAGTCTACCTGTTTTGCTACCTAGAAAATCACTCTTACTAAGAGGCAAGCCATCCACCTAGTTAACATTTAATAAAGATTAAGTTTAAGAACAGAAGACAGACAATAAAGTACAAAAAAGGGAAAGTGTGGGTGGCTGGTTTCCTGTGATAAGATACCCTCTAAAAGTGGAATATTGTGACTTTAAAGCAGCTTTTCCCCATATGTTTTTTTAATTTTTTACTAGGATTATCTGCGTGCATTTCTGTAGGTGTGTGGTTACATTGAAGTTAAAAAATTATCATCACTCTTGTAGAGCACCTGTGCTTAGATTGTTAAATTGTTCTGTTAGCACTTCATCTGCTTGTCTACCACATACATTGTTGTTCCAGTAGAGCTCTGGATGAGGATGCTTGCACATAGGCATAGATGAGCTTTGTTAAGGTTTCAAAAGGTAGAAGCAATAAGCTGGGATTTTACAGAAGGAAATTCACCACAGTGGAACTTCTGTCTTTTCCATTGTTTGCTTGTGGTACCTCAGCTGTAACTCATTTTTACATTTTCATTGTGTTTCTGAGACTGCACTTATACTTGGATTCACTTTGCTTATGTAGCTCTTTTTATAAAATCAGAATACTTCTGATAATCCAGGTTAAAACATTCACACAAAAAATCACCAGTATCATTAAAATACTGAAAACATTTCAAGTGAGCTGTAAAATAATTCAATGACTGTCCTGTTTTGAGCCAGAATAGAAACAAACAAAAAAATACTGCAAATGCATATAAATACAATTGCTTGCTAAATATGAGGCATTCCAGGTTTATTTCATGCTTGTCAGAATATGGGTTTCAGTCAAATATACATTTTCTTTAAGCACAGTTCAAACATTAGGTTATTTCTGTGCAAGTGTTTATCTGTCTAGTTGGATTTTGTTGCCAGATGGGAGAGCTGGCTTTATTCCTCTGTAACAGAGCAAACTGGAAAATATATGCACTATCAATTTATTCTGAAAAATTTGTGAAGCCAGTAAAACTAATTTTGTTCTAAATTCTTTGATTATCACACAACTTGCAGCATGGTGCAGTCTTTTTTTCCTATTCTCATTTGCTTTATATGTGACTTTTTCAACAGGCATTTCATTGTCAGTTAGCAGAATGTTTTTTAATATAAAAAATGTGTATCAAAATATATCTAAGGTAATTTTTTTTCTTAAAAGAAGCAGTTATTTTAGAAATACTCTTATTTTAGAAATATTCTATTTTCAATTTTGAACAGTAAGTTTTATGACAGTTTCTGACTAAAGTGATTTTTCTGTCTTAACTCTGGTTTTATGAGGCAATGGTTTACTAGATGTAATTTTTGTTAGGTTGTGTGATGATGTAATGTTGTTAACTATATAAATCACATTTTTAATGCATTTAAAGAACATTCTTGTTGGTAATAGACATGTCCAAAGTTACCCAGAAAACTTCAGTGTCACATAGAGGAGTGCCCTAGTCAATGTAAGATAGAATTGTCTTTTTTAATGTGTAGTTATTATCTGTCAGAGGATGTGTTCAGATGAGGAAAGCTGTGATGTGGATGCTTAGAGGCTGTCCAAAGGTTCATTTACCAGTCTTGGATATGCCAGTAAGGGAAGAGCATGACACTGTAAATGAAGTGTGATAATTTGTGCCTTTAGGAAATAGCAAGTACAAAAAAGTGTTTATTTTTATTCCACAGAAAAAACCCAGTAAAACGTTTCCAATGGATTGATTGTAAATTAACTAAATTTGTACTCCTCTGCTCAGTACAGCAGTGCTGATGAGTATAAGAATGCTAATGGAGTAAGAGGGAAGGGAGAAAGGGTCATTCTGATATTACCTACCTGAGTTTAATTATTGTTTCTTTAACAATAGAATTGTTAAATTCTAACAATTAAATTCCCTGTTAAATTCCCTAATTGCCAGAGATTGAAAGCCAGCATGTAGAGATTCACTGATAAACCCTTGAAGTTCTCTGTATTAACAGTAATGGCAAAATAATAAAAATAATGTAATGTCCCTTTGCCATTTTTCACCTGTTACACTATTTCCCAGTTATGCTATAGAAACTTGTTAAAATGGAGAACAGCAGAAAGCAGAAGAAATGTTTTGTACTGGTTCCAGACTTCAAAGGCAAGCATGAGGGAGTCATGCTTGTCCTTACCTAGAAATGTAAAACATGAAAGTCAGGTGTTTGTGGTGATCTGAATGTGTTTGAGGATCCTTGCCTGTCTTTTTCAGGGAGTGTTCTCTCAAGCGATTTAATTGAGTGCATTTGAGAGATTGTTTGCTATAAATAGTAAGTCATACTGTAGGATATTGATGCTAGCCAGAAGTCATAAACTTTACAAATAGACTGCCTGTCTTTAAGTAAAATTGTGTAAACAATCCCAAGAGCTGAATTATTAAAGTGTAGGTGAATATTTGTAAAAGATCTTTATAACCGTTACTTTATCGTAATAAAAACTGATAAGAACACATAAGCCCTGACAATAAAAGTAATAACAGTGTGTCTGATTCACAGGAAGTCAGTTCTGCAGTAAGGGATGAACAGGTTAGTACTACTAGTGAAGACACTGGGTCGTATCTACTACAAGAACAACAAGACTGTCTGGTGTGTCATGAATCTCTTGAGTTGGAAGAGACCCCAGAACTGGCAGAGGCAACAGGTCCTGAGAGCTATTCTGAATCTATCTGTGAAGAGGATGTCACCCTTGCTTTGAAAGAGTTAGATGAGAGGTGTGAAGAAGAGGAAGCTGACTTCTCTGGTTTGTCTAGGTAAGGTTCATATTGGTTCTAAGTAACAGAAATTACATGTTATCAGCACATAAATCAAGCAAAGTAGTCTTTCTTACAGCATCGGGTTTTCCATGAATCCCATAATACAAATATCTAAAATGATGCATCTGAAACAAGGGTTGATTGGTTTTGACTGTTATAGCAGGTAAACTCCATACTTTGCTCAGCAGTTTTTTCTGGTACAGAGACAACAGCTGACCAGGAAAGGATGAGAATTCTTGAGTAAAAGAAATCTAGCACATTTTATCAGCATTGATAGGGTGGAAGTGTGAAAAGAGGTCAGGTAATGTTTTGGAGTGTTTTCTTGGCAGTCACCAGCTGCAAGCAAGTCTAGTGTGGGAAAGCCCTTGAACCATTCGGAATTATGGCAGAACCTAGTTTGATACCCAAAGACAAAGATAGGAAAAAAACATACTTCTTTTAAAATGAAAGCTCCTGTAGGGTTGCTTAAATTTTATTTTCAGATTTAAGTGTTTAGGTGGGATTTTTTGTCTCTTCTGTATTACTAAGACATTCTAAAGTAAAATAACATTTTTCCAGATATAATTATTGAGAGGAAATAGATTTCAAAAAAACTATTGAGAGGAAATGTTAGTTAATCTTAGCTTATCGAATCATATTTAAAATGAAATCCTTGAAGGAGTGAAAACAAACAAAAACCCACCCAACCAAGCCTCTCCAAAAAACACAAACAAAAAACCACAAACCAACAAACAAAAAAAGTGCAAATGCCCCAAAATTCCAAGTTGTTCATAACATTTTTTTAAATCTGTAAAAAGAAATCGATTTATTATAATTTGACTTGGTGCGTATTAAAACAAAGATTTTGTGTCTGTTCTGTCAGATCCTATAAGGAGCCTCCTACAGAAAAGGACACAACAAAAGCTGTAAAGGCCCAAGTCATTTGAGAAGGTCCTACTGGGACAGGGACAGAGAAATGGGAACTTGTAATCCTGTACAGAACTTACTGCAATATGCCTCTCACAAATTGAAGACTGATACCAGTTAATAGAGGTTTATTTCCTAATGTGCAACTGAAAAAACTCTTAGGGTTTTAGTTTATTTATGCTAAGCAGGCAAAAAGAAACCCCATAGCTTGATTTTGAAGACTGAGAGGGGTGATTATTTACAGGGTTGATACAGAAGTTAGAAAATGTCTGAAAATATTTCTGAAGCTTTGTTTTCAGATATGATACAAAAGGGCTTTTGAGCTTTGTGCTACTAAAATGAATGTACCTAAAACCAGCACCAACACTACTTGTTTAAGACATACTTGGTGCCAGTGTGAATGAGGTGGTTGTTATAGAAAAAAATGGTATGTGTTTAAAAAGTATTTTAATAAACTATTTGTACTTGTAATCCTCCTACATGTATTTTTTCTGCTGAAGTATTAATTACAGTACAATTATACAACTGTCAAAATATTTCGTTCCTTCTAATACAGAAAATTTTAAGAATTAAGTTAATGATTGTAAGCAGTAGCACTGATCAATTTCTAGTTTGATATTTTTATTGGAGACTTAGGGCCTAATGAAAAGTATGGCTGCAAAAAGCTCTTTGAAGAAAGGCCCATTAAATTGATTGCCCAGATAAAGGAAAGTGTTGCAATCTATCTCCACTCACTTATGATGTTACTTAACACAGCTGTAAAATACTACAACACTGATAAATGAGTTCTTTTGTTTCTCTTAAGGAAAGCTAGAATTTCTTGTATGTATTTGTGTACTATATGTTTACATGAGTAAAATATGAAGAATGAAATGTTTATTCAGTTATTAAGGGGATGAAAAAAATTTCTGATATATGTAACCTACAGATAGCCCTTTGTGGGTATATGTAAAAATAACATGTTTTGATAGACTTTGGAGGTATTTTAGAATATAAGCAATTTTTATATCACAGTAGCAAAAGTGTTTGATTTCTACTCTCTTTCTTAATTCATAGTTACCTTAGTTGAATAATTATTTTTTTTAACAAAACTGCATTCTGAATTCTTTGTTTTCCTTCTTACCAAAACGAAGGGTTTTTTACTTAAAACAATTACTGAGGAGTTAATTTCTGTGGTTTGATATTTTGTAGCCAAGATGAAGAAGAACAGGATGGTTTTGCAGAAGTCCAAACATCCCCACCTCCTTCACCATTTCTTTCTGCCATATTGGCAGCTTTCCAGCCAGTGGCATATGATGATGAAGAGCAAGCCTGGCGCTGCCATGTCAATCAAATGCTGTCAGACACAGATGGATCTTGTGCTGTCTATACATTTCATGTCTTCTCAAGGTTGTTTCAGGTCAGTAAATTGCCAGTGTGTGGTTGGTTGTGTGAAATCCTTTTTTTTTTTCTACTTTCAGCACTGTTCTTCCTCTCTGTAACTGCAGAAACCATAAGATTATGGTAGCAAGAAGCCTTAGAAAGCAATTCATAAGCAAACCAAAAAATCATGCAGTTGAAACAATGTATATGATCATACACTATTTTTCCATGGGTTATCTGGTGCTTCATTGTCTAGGAGTGATTCTTGTTGGGGGGGGGTGGGAAATGCAGCTCACAAAAACAGTTCAGTGCTTCCTGTAAGCTCTTAATTCAGGCTGTATCTGTACTTTTCTGAAGGTCACCTAGGTTCTGATTACAGAATTACTTACTTCCTCCTGGGTTTTCTGTGGGATTCATTATTATGGGATCAGAGCATGACAGACATTTACAAATTTATCATGCGTCTCTCTTGGGAAAAGGTTTTTTTTTTTTGCAGAGATATAACTTAAACACTAGGAGATTCACAAAATCTGGAAGTTTGAAATGTCTCTCTTTACATTATTTCACATATCCAACACAAAATGCTTATGGCTTAATTTTTCTGGCTTCCTCCTCCCTATATATAGAGGTGGTGGGGTTTTTTTTTACATTTTCAAAGTGGTATCACTTGAACATAAATTATTCTTTACAATTTCTTATGGGATAGGAGAAGCACAATTATTCCACTTTATTTACAGGCAACATGCCAAGTGAACTAGGAGTGAATTCAGTACTACAAATCAAAACCTTGCAACTCCAACCCTTTCCTATATTTCCAATGTCTATTGTTCAGTATATCATCATAAATTTCTCAGTCAAAGCCTCCTCTTTGTTTTACCATGCTAGCAGACTTTTTATGCCATATGTATGGGCAGGTTTAGGTTTAGTACCTAATAGCCCTAAATGAACCCCTATGTGAAGAATTTATACTCTATCCATGGAATAACTAGTTTCTGGATCTGTACCTGGTTTTAGTTGAACTAGGTATTTTGCCACAGTACTGTGAAATTCCTGTTCTTGTTTTTAGATGTCTTCTTGCTTCATCTAGACATCAGGGATTTAGTTTGTCTGTATTATACCAGAGCTTAGCTGCTGTTGCTTTTCACTCATTCATTCATTTCCTGAAAGCAGTAACACGAGAGTTCAAGTTCTCTTGTGAGCATTAAAGAGAGAGAGAGAAAGAAAAATGAAACTTTGTGGCTTGACAGGATAGCCCTCAGTCAGCTGGAAAGGTGGATATTCTGGGAAAAGGGGCAGTAGTAATAATCCAGGGCTCAATCCTGGGCTAAGAAGTGTTCCTGAGGAGTTGCTACCAGGTACAGAGGAGGGTTAAAAATATTAAATACAACCCTGGAGGACTTGTTTGCCCCTTTCCATTTTGCATTCTGGCTCCTGTGCTGTGTTTAACTTCACAGGTGTAAAGACCATCTTTGTATAGTTTTATTCTACATGTAGCTTTCTAGGGTTTATGATGAAGTAATATTTAGCAAAGCACAGCACTGTGTTAAGTCAAGCTGACACTCTACACAACTGAAGATATTACACATAGAAATATATCCTGTCATGATGGAAAAGTGTCCTGAAATTCTTGATTTGAAAATCCAGAGGGGTAGTAATATACACTGTAAAATAAACATTTTTCTGGTTTTATTTCCAGACCATTCAAAGAAAGTTTGTATCTATAACAAATGATTCAGTCAGCTTTCTTGGTGAAAGTCTCCAGCGCATTGGAACAAGATTTAAGAGCTCTCTGGAGGTGATGATGATGTGTTCAGAATGTCCAACAGTCTTTGTGGATGCGGAAACGGTAAAAATCTCCAACTGCCATGCTGAAATCCCTCTCTGCCTAAACATTTTTATTTAACATACACAAGGGTGTTTTATCATTTGAAAACCAGAAAAAAGCTTGGAAAGTTTGTCAAAGGTTTGAATCAACTGTGTTAATTAGACTTTTGCCTTTTTAAATGTTGCTCTCTAACATCTCTCACTGAAACTTTTGAAAAGTTATGGGATGTATAAAAAATAAAAGATGCCTTTTATAGTTGAAATCAGAAAGGAATTAAAGTGTTAGGTGGCCACTATATATCATGAACATTTGAAAACACAAGTAATAAATTAGCTTTCTCCAAAAATAACCTCCAGCTCGAACAGTGAACTTAACTGATGCTGGATATCACTTAAATTCCCTTGCTGTTCTTCCCTGCTTGTTCATATTTATTTTAAAGTCTTTAAATAGAGAAGAAAAGGAAGACTACTTATCTAGCATCAACTTTGCCTTTTTAAATTTTATTGTCTTTGATTCTATGTATATATTCTGTGATGCATGAGAAAAACATTCTAGCTAGAAATGTACACCAAAGGCTTTGAATTGTGTGTTGTTATACAAGTTGAAATCTTGGGTTCTAATTTTATTCTGAGAAGTCAGCTCAGTATTCAGCAGCAGTCAAAAAACAAAAAAAACCCCCAAACTCAAATAATAACCTAATTCCTGAATTTGGGGGGCAGTTCTGGTCTCCTGCTCTCAGAGGAAGCATAGTTGAACTGGAAAGCAAGATCACAACAATTATGCAAGATGTGGAATGGCTTCCATATAAGATACAAGTGTGTAGGGTAGGATTTTTCTCTCTGGGAGAGAAATCAGTCCATATATGTCTTCATTATCATGGAAAAGTGGTAGAAATTACCATGTTGTCATTTTATTTGATGTTCAGAATGATCAAATTCAGCAAACAATGACTTATGAAAAATACAAAACCAAAGACTGGTGGTACTGCACGTGACAGACAATCAAACTGTGACAACCTGTCCCTTTTTACTGTATCTGCTTGTGTTTACAAAAAACAACAGGAGAGGTTTATGACAGAAATATCCCTGGATAGGTTTTTGAATATGCAGAACAACAGAGGCTAAAGAAGCATTCTGGAGCAAGTGGATCACCACATGCTTCCCCGTTTTACCATCCCCTAAGCAATTATTATTAGACATTGTCTGATGGGGGACAGGGTTGGATGGATCTCTTGCCTTGAGCCACTGTGAGACTCTTTCTCCTGACCTCTTTTTTTTTCCCTTGGTGCTAAGGGGCAAATCTGCTCTTAAGCTTTTACTTCAGAATATGGGGACTGAAAAAACATGGTACAGACAGGGTGTTTCAAGGGAACCATGTGTAATGATGGTTCCTTCATTGTTATTGTTTGACAGAAGTTATTGTTTAACTTCTGCCACTTTAAAAGCAGTAGAAATTAACCAAAAGAAGAAACTTGTTTAAGGTAAGACTCCACAAGAAGAGTTAACACTGGTGTCTAGGTAGAAGAGCAGGTGTATTTTAAAAAATAAATATTGCTTAGGAAAATACAAATATAAAAAGGAATAATAAATATAATGTATGTGCACACAAGTATCCAGACTTGAGTTCATGTACCTGCATGTATACCTGTACACACATTAGGGTTGTTATATTGGCAAACACTGTTTAGATATTCTCCAAATAATTTCATTGAAATGAACCTACTTGTTTATCATATACTTCTTGCTAAGAAAAAATGGCTAATCCAAACTAGTACTTGTGCATAAGTCTTTGGTTTCATGATGTTTATTCATGTACAAGATTGGCATTTGATTCAGATTTATCCTTTGATTGATCCAGAAAGTTGTCTTAGAGCAGAAAGATGTCCCCTTCCATCAAAAGACACAATTTGGGAGTGCCTCATGGCCAACTGCTGATGCAAGATGCCCACTGACTTCTTTGCACTTTGATGTTATTTCATATTTAGTGCAGAGATTGTGCCACAGAGCTATAACTTGCTTCTTGATTGATGGGGATATAGAGGTTGGACACTCCTTAGGTTGCTACAGGAGCAATCCAGCAGTACCTGTTTTCCTGCTGCAGGCTATTTCATTTACACTAGCTGTGTGGGTATCAAATATTATAATTCTTTTTGGAATACCTAAAAATTTCTTGGTAATCTTCCTTCAGATATTAACTAGGTATTGCCCTTCTTATTTTGGAGTCAAACTGATTTACTGATACAGCTACAGTTGTTAGGTCACTAGCTCAAAGGTGTCACAAATGATCTGTACCCAACCAATTGGAATTTGATAGTTTTTCCAAATGTGGACTTAGTATTTCATATTTCATAGGTTGGATATTAGACTGTATGATTAGACTATATGGATTACATGTTACATGACTACAGAGGTGATTGCTTTTCTCTTTCAGCTAATGTCTTGTGGTCTGCTAGAAACATTGAAGTTTAGTGTTCTAGAACTCCAAGAACACCTGGATACCTATAATGTCAAAAGAGAGGCAGCAGAGCAGGTGAGTATCTTATAATTCAAAACACAAACCTGCAACATTTTCTTTGAGCAGGTTCTAATATTTTTTATCTCTCAGCATGGTTATCTAAAAGTAAATTGCAGGGAAAAAATCTGAAATAAAACCAGTTTTCCTTTATACTATTCTATGTGTGTTGTCTTAACATGAGCTTTTTGTGTAATTAATTTTTGATGCATATATATTTTTGAAATTTACTTTGAATATATAACATTGCACAAATGCATCAGCATTGGGAAAAGCACATTCTTAATTTAAAAATGCTCTTAAAATATTCAGATATTTTAAACATTACTATCAGTTGATCCTGGTAATTTTTTTCTTTATTAATATTCTGGCTTATTTTATTGGACTAGAAGGGTGGGATTCACCTCCAGATTAAGATATTTGCAGGTAACTATATGTGAATTAGGTGGCTTAACACCCTTAGTATGCAAGGATCAAGTATGTTCAATGGAAGAAATTAATCAAGGGATGCATTTTATCCTGATACAGATACTGACCTGTTGCTCAGCTGAAGAGGTGTTCATACTTTTTGTTGACTGGATTTCCATTGAGTGCAGATGGGGCCTTAAACACCTGTGCTGTACATAGACACTTAAATTTAATCTCTCATTCCTGCAACTGGATCCTGTTGAGACTGACATTTATGTTGGTTGTTAGAATAATACAGTTTAGTTTTCAAGGTCTCTGTTGGTGGTTGTATCATTTTTGCACAGAAACAGCAAGTTTAAATGTTTGCAATTTTTGTAGGAAGGGTCTGTGTTTTTGTGAACCTTTGTGTGAAGTTTAGGAAGGAACTTCAGAAAACTGAACTGGGTAAGATTTCTGTTTCAAGAGCCAAAAGAAAACGTGGATTTACAATCAGTTTTGCAAGTACAAGGAGAGAATATATGAAGCTTTTGTTGTAGAGAGAAAGCAGTTCCCAAGAAAATTAAATATGCATTTGAAGAAACTTATTCTCAGCAGCCTGTGAGGCCATGACAGTGTCTCTGTAGGCAAGTTTTAGTGGTGCAAAACAGAACCAGAATTCCAGCCATGACATCTTGCATAGCTATGTTTTGCAGCCCAAGTGGATCCATGTTTCTTGATCATACTGAGTTTATTTGGAAATTGTGGCCTCTGACTTGCAAAAGATTGCTGACATCTCATCTGTTGAGTAGACATCTTTTTTTTTTTTTTTTTTTTTTTTTTTTTTTTGCACCACTATTAATGTAGATAAACTGTTCCTAGGATCTGAGCCAGCATTTCTGCAAAAGAGCTGCTGCATTTGTTGCCCTCTGCTCTATGGTAATAACAGTTTAGTTGTAAACCAAGTCATGAAGTCCCTTGAATTTTGTCCCTTGAATTCATGTAATGTATTTTTAGCTAATAGTATTAGGGCATATCCTATTGACAGAGATCCATGCTTGGATATTCAGAGCTTTTTTGCATTTGATTTCACTTGATGAAGCAATGTGGGTGTCAGTTTGATGGCCTCTGTCAAAGAGTGTTCTTCTTCTGTAGTGCAGCTGTCAAAAGGGTGCCCAGTAACATGTTTATGTGGTCAGCTTGTCTTCTGCCACAGGATCTGTGAGTGACTGGAACAACAGGAAAAAGGTTCACGGGATTAAAGGAATTGTTCTGAAATAACTAGGAGCATTTTTTCAGGGTTTTTTTTTAGTTTATTGTTTATAAATAGAAGCAGTACCAAAGAGGAAGAAATGTGTAGTTTTGATCAATCACTTCTGACAGTATGTTCTATAGCTAACTCAGTGCATTATGTATAAAAAATTAGCATGTTTATTTAGAAGTAGTGACTAATTATCTCAGATAATTTATTTTTCTACAACATTTTTACAAAGCATTTCTTCAGCTGTTTGCCCTCAGTGTTTTTTTTTAGTTGTGTATTACATAGTAAACATAGACTAAGAATCTTCCAAAGCTACTTCTCAGATAGGTTTTACTGGTTTTCTTACTCTGACCTATTCAGCAGACTATAGGCAATGATTGAAAGAGGCTTCCTCAAATCAAATCTAAATTTCTTTTATTGCATGCAATTGTTCTGTGCATCCTGTTTGATTGGCAGGACCTTATTGCAGATTCTTGTTGTGGGTTTTTTCATAGAAGTAGGCAGAAAAATACCAAACTAAGGTATAAAAAAGTAAATATAAATTAACAGATATTTAAATAAATGTAATTTTCATGTTAATCTGATGTCCCTAGAGTCAACCACGGAAAATTCTGTACATTAACTTCTTCAGTGAAAAACTTGTTTCAAGTTTACCCCAATAGGTGATGTTTGTCTCTGTCAGTGCTGGTGTTGTACTGCCATTCACATGAGTGGGAAGGTACACCATCTATTGCTGTTCCCAACAAGGTCTTTCTACTATGATGGACTGTAATGATGATTCTGTAAAAATTTTTAGCACATTAATTTTGTCACCTTTTTGGAGCTACTGTTCCATTGTGGTGCAAGGAAACTGCTTTGGCATCATGTGTATGAGTCAAAATGACACTGCATTAGACACGTGTTATAGAAAACAGAAGGTTGTAGGTATCATAAGATTCTAGGCACACCCTTTATTCAGTCTGGTTTTGTGATTTAAAAAAATTCTAAAGGTCAGTGTGTGAAAATATATACTAGCCTCCCAATTGCTGATGCTGTTTTTTCCAGTGCAAACCTATTCCAGTATTACTGATGAGTGCTGTCAGATAAAAAGAAAAATGAGATTTGCTGTTTACGTTGGTATCCATGTCACTAATTGAAACTGACACCACAATGTTTAGAGAATACCATTTCTCCTCCTGATAAGCACACAGGCCTGGTTAATTCACTAAGTAACTTTTATTCAATTGAGCAGATGGGAAATCACATTTTTCTTTTTCTTGCATCAGACAAAGGTTAGAAAAAGGTCACTAAGATTTCCTGTGAGACTGAAGATACCAAGCACCCAGTATGCTAAATTATTCTTCCTTGGATGTATAGAGCCTGTTCTTCATTTCAGAAGATAATCTGCACTTTATCTCAACATGATGCATTCCCATTTCAGTAATAGCTGAGTTACCTCAGCCTTGCAGCTGCTTGCACTGTATGGAAAAATCTGCTGGGCACTGTGTTGATGAGATGATCAGACTGTATTGTCCAACAGGAGAATATTTGATTTTGCAAATGCTTTATATTAACAGTTCTAAATTTGCATTGATGGTTAAACCTAGAAGAAGAGATTTTACCCACTGAAATTGATAAACTTCTTGTCCACTATGGGAACTGGGGTTAAATACAGCCCTTTGTTTATGAAAGAATGAAATCTGTATGTTTGCAGTGTCAGAATATCTCCCTAGTTTGTACCAGCTGGAGGTGATGCTAAACTCCCATTGAAGAATTTCACTTTTTTCCTTTCCATCCAGTAACTTAGACTTGCATCTAGCTACACAGGAGACCTCTCTCCTTCTATTTGTAAAGTAGTCCAAAGAAATACAACAGGCTTACTCCTACTCTCTGCTTTGAATTAGTGATATATTTCAAATGCTGAGTAATTATGTTGGTGTAAACCTTGTGCAGCAAGTAAAGAGAAAACATGATCTCATTAAATGAATGGGGTTTTCTGCCTCCACCCTCCCATACGTCTCACTATAACAGTATCCAGATTCAGTCACAGATGAGTATTTATGCTAAAGGATACTATCCCCCCATCTGGGGTAATGCCAACAGGAAATTTAAAGGTAAGGGACACAGTAACAGTGACAGAGTGATATTTTGGAGTGAAAGATCCTTAGTGGATTGGTAAAAAATTGAATTTGTATCTCAGTTTCTTACTTAATTTGAGAATGTGCAAGATTTGATGTAGAGTTTTATGCAGCTTTAGCAGTCTACAGTATGCTGTTTCAGAAGATGTTTAATCTTGTTTATATTTATTTTGCAGTGGCTAGAAGACTGCAAAAGAACATTTGGTACTGATGATGGTATTCATGGCACTAACACAGATGCCCAGGTAGGTGTATGACAGTTGTGAGTCTCTGGATATATTAAAACACATCTTTTCATCAATTGCACAAAAATTCCAATATTTGCAGAGATTAAAAATGTATGAAAAGCTTTTCATTTCAGTTATCATACTATCTTCTAGAAACTCATATTCTTATGAAGTAGCAGTCTAATAAAAAGGAGTCTTCTTAATAAAAGTTGGAACCAATCTTGGGTTCTAGACTTAATAATACTTGAGTAGATAAGGAGGCTAGATACCATCTGTGTTACCAGCAAGACTGTTTTTCTGCAGTAGCTTATAGAAGAAAAAAGATTAGCATTCTGCTTACATGCTCAGATGAACTGTCTAGCCAAAAATCTCTACTGAATGTAATACAATTAGTACTATATAAATACAACCTTTTTGGAGCCATTATTTTGGGTGGGTAGGAACAGGAAGTAGCAGTATCACAAAAATCTCATGAAGCTCTCCTGTCAAAATACTATGTAACAAAAATAGGAGAAATAACCTATTAATATTAATTCAACATTTTGTATGTATTTGCATGGCAGTCATCCATGTTTAATATTACTAATTGCTATAGTAAATGAAAGCTTTTCCCCAGTAGCTGCATAATATTGACACTAGATAAAAAAGCAGATTTAAAAAAAAATCATTAGTAGATACAAGAAATCTGCCATATAGAGTCCTGTAACAAGAACAGTGAAAGATGTAAGAAAGTAGAATTTTTACTTTTTTTCTTTTTTTGTTTTCAGTGATCCTTTCACCTGCAGGTTTAGTTAAAATAATTGGAGCTTCTAGTATTCACTGAGAAAGCAGGATGCTGTTACCCAGCTTCATAAACACACACAATTTGCAGAAGTTCTAAAATTATTGACAGCAGCTTACAGTGACTTAAAGGAGGTGAAGAAGTTACTGAGTACATGATCATTTCAAAAGTTCTTGGAAACAGAGTGTGGAGCTGATATAAGTCTTATCCACTCAACCAGTTAATACTAAAAATATGTGTTATCTTGCTTAGGAAAACAGATCCTTCCTTCAATCAACAGATATTTTTCATTCACTCACACAAATAAGATTTTCTTACCAATTTTTAGCACTGTGCTCAATACAGCTAAGGAATACTGAGAGAAATTCTCTTCTGGCTTGTGTATTGCCAACAGACTTGCAAATAAATCTAATTATTGGATTTTTGCTATCAGTACTTACACACACAAGCCTGAAGGAATGCATCTGGACTCTGGCTAGACTATTTGTGCAGGACNCTTAATAAAAGTTGGAACCAATCTTGGGTTCTAGATTTAATAATACTTGAGTAGATAAGGAGACTAGATACCATCTGTGTTACCAGCAAGACTGTTTTTCTGCAGTAGTTCATAGAAGAAAAAAGATTAGCATTCTGCTTACATGCTCAGATGAACTGTCTAGCCAAAAATCTCTACTGAATGTAATACAATTAGTACTATATAAACACAACCTTTTTGGAGCCATTATTTTGGGTGGGTAGGAACAGGAAGTAGCAGTATCACAAAAATCTCATGAAGCTCTCCTGTCAAAATACTATGTAACAAAAATAGGAGAAATAACCTATTAATATTAATTCAACATTTTGTATGTATTTGCATGGCAGTCATCCATGTTTAATATTACTAATTGCTATAGTAAATGAAAGCTTTTCCCCAGTAGCTGCATAATATTGACACTAGATAAAAAAGCAGATTTAAAAAAAAAATCATTAGTAGATACAAGAAATCTGCCATATAGAGTCCTGTAACAAGAACAGTGAAAGATGTAAGAAAGTAGAATTTTTACTTTTTTTCTTTTTTTGTTTTCAATCTCAGCCTGCTAGGCACTTAGACAATTTTTCTGTATGTGATCCTTTCACGTGCAGGCTTAGTTAAAATAATTGTAACTTGTAGTATTCACTGAGAAATCAGGATCCTGTTACCCAGCTTCATAAATACACACAATTTGCAGAAGTTCTAAAATTATTGACAGCAGCTTACAGTGACTTAAAGGAGGTGAAGAAGTTACTGAGTACATGATCATTTCAAAAGTTCTTGGAAACAGAGTGTGGAGCTGATATAAGTCTTATCCACTCAACCAGTTAATACTAAAAATATGTGTTATCTTGCTTAGGAAAACAGATCCTTCCTTCAATCAACAGATATTTTTCATTCACTCACACAAATAAGATTTTCTTACCAATTTTTAGCACTGTGCTCAATACAGCTAAGGAATACTGAGAGAAATTCTCTTCTGGCTTGTGTATTGCCAACAGACTTGCAAATAAATCTAATTATTGGATTTTTGCTATCAGTACTTACACACACAAGCCTGAAGGAATGCATCTGGACTCTGGCTAGACTATTTGTGCAGGACTGGCAGGTAGAAAAATCAGATTATTTCTCAAGTGAGGAAGGATGTGAATGACACTGAAGCAGTACAAAGCCATTGTTAAAGGAAAACCTCTACTTAAATCTTCAGAGTGGATATAAAGGTGTGATTTTGGGGAAGAGGGATTATTTATGGCTGACATTAATAATGAGACTTGACTTAAAGAACACTGGGACTTAACAATTACAAATAATTAACTGCCATTCCTCAAAGTCTGATTCTCTGTGCATTATTAAAGTAAGTCACAGAGTTCTTGTGCTCTCAGGCATTTCAAGATCTCTCTTTGCAGTGTTCTGTGCATCAGAAATTTTTGCTTATGTAGTAATTGTGCTATGTATGTGACAGCACAGGGTGCAGAACAAAAGCATGCAGTGTTTATAGTCTGTTAAGCACATAGTGTGTAGGACTGTGCATGTAGTGAAGCCTAACTGCCTCTGCCTGTTGGAATCAGGTATCTTAGATATATATCATCTGTTTACTCTGCCCATTTTACTTGCTTAAATGCTACCAACACACTTAGTGCTGCTGTGCAAGGCACAGGAGTGAAGTGCCTGTTCCTAGTTTGACAAATGTACTTTCTGGTTGCTCCCTGGCCCTCTTTGCCAAATGTTTTCCTGAAATAGCTTGTAAAAACCATGTGCAATTGAATTACAGAAATCTCACAATGAGGTTTTTGAGAATTGAGTTTAGCAAACCCAAGAATTTTCTTAACTGATTCAGAAGCCAAGTTAACATTACAGCTCAAGTTTTAAAAGGCATTAATTCTGCTTAAACTGTAGTAGTACACAACAAGAAAGTAGCATTGTACAGATGATCATACCTATGTGTCCTTGGTTTTGATTTCCTTAAATTTGCAGACTTTTAAGACTACACGTAGCATAAAAACAAATGGGGTTACAACTGAAGTACCTAAGTCATGTTGTAGGACTGCAAAGCCAACACTGTATTTTTAGTGGTTACAGCAAATCATTTCACTTCAAATTCAGTGTTAATTTTTCTGTTCAGGGTGTATTTGGAGCATGTTACTTGTATTTCTTCCTTCATTTTACGTGGGACATCTTTTACCCTAATTAAAATTATTTCCTACACTAATTCTTGATCTTTTTTTCTTTCTTTGTGTTTTTGTGACCTGCTCATCTTCTTGCTTAGCAAATGGAAATTCTAGCAGTAAGTGACAGTTCTTGATTTATCAAATATTTAACCATGCCAGTCACCAAACTGGTCTCTATCTGTCTTGTCCATTTGTGACATAGTGATGTCTTGTCATAGACTGTTACAAAAATGCTGTGTGCTTCAATTTTGCATCATCTAACCCAATGAACTGTTGGTCCTTTGTACATAATAGGATCCTGTAGTTAGTAGAATGTTACAGAAAATTATTCCATTAGCACTAGCTTTTATGTCTGTAAAATGGTATTAACACTGTCTGCACTTGAACTAGTGTTACAGAGACATAAAAATGGAAGCAAGTCAATGCATAAGTTAATGCTGCTGTTCCATTTCATTAAGAATATATTGTGATATTTTCTAAAATGGAATCAGAATGACGTTTTGTAAAGGAAACACTATTCTTGCCTCCATTCATGGAATTATTCTCCTCCTACTGTATCAGGCAGTTGTAAGCTAAGGGCCAGGCTATCTGCTGCACTTAAATAATTATATTAATTGATATGAAAGATTCCCTACATCCAGACAAGTGCTTCTTTGGGCTATTAGAACTTAAAACAGTGAAATAACAATAAAAGTGACCCATGAAACTCTTGTCTAGGAACATGAGGTTTCAAAATACCTTTTGAGTAACTTTACATCCCAGCCCCCTTCTCAGAAATGTAACTTTGTATGAAAAAGTTAACTTTAAAACTTTGTGAGAGAGACTACCTGTAAATCTGGAACTGAATGAAGCTTTCATCTGCTTTTTATTAGCTTCCTGCTGTGTTAGCTTTTAAGTCTTTTTAGCATTTTCTTCACTAACCAAATAACTGCTTTTAATTTTGCACATTCTTTACTGAAGAAGTTGTGATTTATTGTCTCCTGTACTGGATATTAGATGCTTTGTACTCTCTGAATATAATAATGTTGGTTTTGTTTGTAGGAGCTGGAGTTGTGTCGGAGGCTATACAAGTTGCATTTCCAGTTGCTGCTTCTGTTCCAAGCCTATTGCAAACTTATCAGCCAAGTAAAAACAATTAAAAAAGAAGCAGAGGTAATGGAAAACATGCCATTTAGCTACCAATTGTTGACATTTTAAAGTCAAAGCATTTAAAATACATTATAACATTTTCATCAGTGGGACACTTTTTTTAGAAACTGAAGGAGGGTACCAGCTGTTTCATAGACAATTAATGAAGAATTTCACTAGAGTTTGCAAGAATTTTCTGAGATGTTCAATTACCTGTGTTGATTTTTGTACAGCTTGAAAGCTCTTAAATAGACAGGAATGCAGGGAGCCCAATCATAAGGACTTCAGGTTTCAGTAGCACTCCTGGTATCCTCTAATCAAGCTACAATCAAGGCACATGAAGTCCAATCAACAGAATTCTGTGATGAAGCCCCTTTCTACCACCCCAGTGTTCCCTTTGGTGAACACTCACTGGTACCAGCTGATTTACATAACTCTGTCACTTCAGGCACCATTCAGTCACTCTGCAACCTTTGTCCCCATCCACAGTGCAGTCAGTAATGCATTCCAGGTATCTGGTGCCTCATGTTTAGTTTCACTAACTTTACAAGTAAAATATGTTCTTCAGCTGTGCACTTGTGATGTTAATTGAGTTTATCTGAATGTGTTATCCTGTTAAGTATAGGAAGTTCTCCCCTGGGTCTGCAATGCAATAAACAGAGGTAGCAGGAGAAAAACTTGTCCTGGTCTTGCTTGATACAGAAGGGAGGAAAATGAAAAACATGGATAGAAGTCTTTGAGTAGCTTAGGAAAAAAATGATGCATGTTCCTTACTTAGATTTCCAGATTTTTGTAGAAGCTGTAAATCAGTAAGTTCATTTCCCTCTGGAGAAAGTTATAGAAGATTGGCATTGCACCAGTTCCTTTTACCTAAGTTAGTCAGATGTACAATCATGTTCTGAACAATGGTGTTGTCTTCTACTCATACATAGAAGTTAAAGCCAAAAGTAATATCATATACACTGGCTGCATCACAGTTGTTCTCCTGGGTCTTCCAGATTTTTCTCCATGTTAGTTTTCCTTATAATAATTGCTGCTGTACTTTTCCAAAGTGTTTATTTATTTTTGTCGATTTAATTGTTATTAAGTGATGGGGGGGGCAAAGTAATTTTTTTAAACAAATTTTAAGAGAAGTAAGATTGAAACTTCATCAGGGGCCAGCCCATATACATGACATGAAGACTTGGGCTGTTAAATTTGCTGTATAATTAAGCATCTGCAGCCAGTATTTGGAGACTCTTTGCCTGCCTGTCATCTATGATTGCAAAGAGGAGAAAAAGTGTAAGTCAGATCTGCAGAAAGATAATTTGGCAGAAGAACGTACATTTAAATGAGAAAAGCTCACACTTAAAAATTTGTTTTAGGTCATAAACATGTCTGAAGAACTTGCTGTTCTGGAGAGCTGTCTGAAAGAGGCTGAGGCTGCCTCAGACAGTGGTATTGAAGAAATTGAAATTGCAGAGGCTTCCCAAGCTAGCACAGAAACAGCTATTCACTCTCTCATTGAAACCCTGAGAAACAAGGAGTTTGCATCAGCAGTAGCACAAGTCAAGGCTTTCAGGTAAGTGCTTAAGGATTCCTTTCAGACCAGAATTGACTAATTCAGAGCTAGTGGTAGACACTGCTCAAGGTTTTTCAGCTCTTGCTAGATGTCCTTATTGAACAGGCCAAGTACTGTGGCTTCAGTGCAGCTTGATCATAAACATTTTGCAATTTAAAATAAAAAAGGAATTTTAGTAGTCCTTGTTTTTAGAACATATCTCTGAGAAAATGATACTGTTAACTATCAGGACTCCACAGAAGAAATATTTCTCTTGTTTTCCCATGTCTTCTGTTTCAAGAACAAGAATGTTTAAACATTTTAATATCTTTTTTAAAACATTTAAATCCAAATTGTGTGTTTACAGATCGATTTGGCCCCATGACATCTTTGGCAGTCCTGAAGATGACCCAGTTCAAACGTTGCTGCACATCTATTTCCGTCACCAGACCCTTGGGCAGACGGGAAGCTTTGCAGTAGTAGGCTCCAACCAAGATATGTCTGAGGCCAGCTCAAAGCTGATGGAACTTAATCTAGAAATTCGAGAGTCTCTACGCATGGTGCAATCCTGTCAGCTTCTAGGGAGAATCAAAACAGGAAGAAATCTTGTGAGCACTGGATTCTGAACAGCTGTCATTTAGAAAAGAACTGATGATGGAGACGCTTCAGACTATTATTGAGCACCTTTCATACAAAAACAAAACAAAAAAAAAAAAGAAAACCAAACAAAAAGAAACAAAAACAAACAACCCTTCCAGCAGTCCTGACAACCAACACAGTTTTATTGCAGCAAGAAGATTGTTTCATCACAAGCAAAAATCTGAAAATTGAAGTGAACATCTTACGTGACTGCTCTTTCTACACAGTAACTGTGTGGCAGTAGTATTTTTTTATTAAATTTTATGTACAAAAATTACATGAAAGGAAAAGGGCTTAACTGTTAATGCATACATAATGCATTATTTTCTGTTGAAACAGAACTATAAATGGTGTTTGCAGTAACAGCCTCTAAAGGTTGAATCAATTTTGCAGGTGGGATGAGGCTAAAATCAAGGCTGGTTTATTTTGGCTGAAGACCTGCAAGGCTTCCTGGCTTTCCAGCAGTAGTAGATACAATTGTCAACTAGTACTTAATGAGACACTCTGCAATGTCATTAAGAACGTGTGGTAAAAAATGAGGAGAATGATTTGTGACTGCAAAAGCTGTTGACTTCTCAGTATTTTATTTACATTTGTTGTCTGTAACAAGGAGACGTGTGTGAGTTAGAATGTATGGCTTTGTAACAGTTGTTTTTTGAAGGTATGGGTGATTGTTAAATAAGGTCTCAGAGCATGCTTAAAAGAGCTGCAAGATTATTTTTGAAGAAATTTTATTTTATTAGATCTAATCCTCATAGTCTGTAAATGTTAGGACATTTAATAATATTTTAAACTGGGATTTCCCAGTGTTTCTAAAGAAATAATATATCTGTTAACTTTATTGGAATGCTGCTCAGTTCTCTGATCAGTGCTTATGTTACAAATATTGATAACAACTAACCAAAAAGTAGCTGCCTGCAGAGACTTTAAAATGTATATTAAAGATATATGCTGCCCATCAGCAATTCTCATTAGAAGTTAACTTATTTTATTCTGTAAATATTCTAGAAACTGTATAGTGCAAAACCAGTATTTTTCTTGTAAATTTGTGCAATGCACTGTTAAGACAGTAGGTGTATAAAGCTATGAGGGGAAGGGGGGGGGAAATCTCCCTGTTGGTAGTCACATACCTTACTTGCAGTCTGCAAATTTCAGAGTTTGTGAATGCACATCCATGCATCTTCATGGCTCAACTGAAGCCTGAGGAATTTGGACTGACTACCAAAACATGCAATATACTCATAGCTCAGTGTCAAAGACTGTAGCATAAAACAAACTGGATTCTGTTGAAACCAATAGCATTTTGTAAAAAAAAAAAAAACCACAACACCAAAAAACAACAAAACAGAAAAAGAATGTAGTCCCATGATTCCTGTGATTTGAAAGGAACACCCAGTATTTTTATATACATCTCTTACCCACTGTGATTTTTTTTAATGGGCTCTAATCTAATTCCAGAGTTTAGAATGTAGACTTGAAATTCTTAGCTCTGCCTTTTTTGGGGGGAACTGAACCCCCCTAGAAATGTAATTATGCTGAAATGCATTAATGGAAGGCACTGTGCACGCTGTTGGACTGCTGACAGTTATCCTAACAAGCTCTGTAACTGGTCAAGGCACATCCATAATCACTGTATTTTTTCCCTGTCCCTCATAAAACAATTATTTTGATGGTTTTGTGGTACTGTAGATGGTGTTCTTAATTATTTAATAAGTATTTACTGGGGATGAGTAGTTTTTATTTAGGGGTGCAGTACACTTTTATTTACATCATCTTTTACCAGCTTTTTTTTTTTTTTTTTTTTTTTTTTTTTTTTTTTAAATAAAAGACGTTGTATCTCTCATTTTGTGTATTTTTACAAGCTGGAGTTTAAATACTTCAGCTAACCAGACTAAACAATGACAACAGAGGCCTGGGTGCCCTGAAATCATGTGGTTTTCTCTCAATGCAACAGCATTTTCCTAGGCATCTTCTGAAGCTGTTAAAGGTTTTCTCATACAACTCAAACTTGAACTTATATACTTAAATCCTTACATTATACATCTTGCTCCAGTTGAAGTGATGAGTGGAACACACCCTATGGAGCAGAATCACGGTGACTGACTCACTCTGAGGTTTCTTTAAATGTTTGAACCTTTTCCAAAACTAATTCTCAACTACTGCCTAAGTTGTTACCTGCATTACCTGGTGCCAGGTCTGCTCCAGAGCTGAAGCTATGATGAAGTTATCTAGAAATGAGCAGAACATCAGCCATCATCTGTAAGATGCAGCAAGTAGAGCAGTGACTGAGCTAACACATGCAAAAGGATCTCTTCATGAAGCAGCTGTACAGGGCAAGTTCAAGATATCTTTGAAGAACTGGCAGCATGAAGCCTGTGCCTTTCTGCTTTGCCTTTAATCACAGAGGTCATGAGCAGCTTTCCTTTCTGCTGAGTCTAGGAGCCAGTGCCCATGACACACAGTGTGTGGTGTCAAGGACATGACTGTAATAAAGTGGAAAAGGATACAGAACAATATTCAGGAATCAAGCAGTATAAACACTGACTATATTGAGGTAAGAGGATGGATGTGTAGAGCTGCTGCAGAACCAAGCAGTGCTGCAGGATGAAGGAGAGATGTTTAGCACTGCTGCCCACCACACTGCTCTCCTCCAAGCCACAAAACCCTGCAGCAGCTCATGACAGCAGGGCTGGCTCTTTGCCATGACCTGCCACACAGAGCCTGCATCAGCTGCTCAGTTGGACCAGTTGCTGTTGAAGCACACCATGCAGTTCAGCTCAGTCAGGCCTGTTCTACATCTTACCAACAGAAACAACTGCTACTTTATAGTTTGTGGGGATGAGAACTCTTTTAAGTTGTACTAAATTTCACTTTGGGTCATTACTAACAGTGTAAGAGTCACTATATCCACAGCAAGTCATCCTCAAAGCAGTGCTTGCAAGGATGTGTATAAATAGGAAGCACTTGGCTGCTCTTAGTGCTGTGAGTTGCTGTGTGACTTCACAGTGCCATGGCACAGAGCTTCAGTTCTCAGACTCATTACCAAGATGCAGACTTCTCCCAGTTGGCTTCCCACAGGGCATCCACCAGGAGCAGACTGCAGCTGTTAAGACTGGGGAATGAAAACATAATTGAAGAACATCTTTAGAGGGAAATATGCACAGGAATGGAAAAATGGAAGCCCCAGCTTACAGGTGCAAATGCAGGCTGATGCAGACTATGGGCAGATGGCTTCACCCAGGGCCCCAGCTCTTCCCTCAAGCTGGAGAGTTGCCCCTGCTCATTTCTGTTACAAGACACAACTCATTTAAAACAGAAAATTGCCCAGGGCAGTTGTACTTTTCAGGTTGAACAGGGCAAAGACAGAACTTGCTGTGAAAGTGTTTGAGCTGGTAAAGGCAAAGGATATTTCTTTTTACTGTGATAGAGGAAAAAAAATGCTTCTCTTGAAAGCATGAAATAAACCAGCCTGTTCTGGGGGTGGTAGGGTCTACTTATTCCTAGAATGCCTCAAGCTGCTATGATAACAAGTGGAGCAAGAATTCAGGAAACTACTTGGCAATAAATTGGTGCCAAGATATTAAGCCTTAGTAGCAGCAAGTTCAAGGGGCACACTAAAGCAGGAATCTACAGGAAGGCAAGTTATAGAATTACATGGAATTAACACTCACTGGCCTTCTGGACAGACATTTGTTGATGTTTGCCTACCCAGCTATACACACTTCCATTTAGACTCAAGACCATGTAGCACTGAAACTGCTCCAGAGCATGAGCTCAGACTGGTTCCCCCTTCAGTACCATGTTCTCAGGTAAGCTGGGTACAGGTGGAGGTAAGGTTTTAGAGTCAAGATAAATTTCTTTCCAAAGTTAGCTCAAGATTGCCACTAAAGGCTTTTGTGCCTTTTTATGCTCAATTTCAAAATTAACACCTTTGTTTTTGTTCTCAGATTTTTTTTCCCCTAACTTCACCAAACTTCTTGGCTACAGGGTAGGCTAGTGGGGTGTAGGTTTTATTAGCCTGTGGATCTGCTCAGATGGTGATGCTTGTACTCCTAGAGCCAACTTGTTACACTTTGAAGTGTGGCACCTCTACAGAGGCCATTGTCACTCACAGCACCCATAGACTTTGGAGACCATCATCTGGGAGTAACCATGCCAGTTATGCCATAACTACCCAACACTAAAAGTACCATTCCTGGTTGCAAGCCCAGTCCTGAAGGATGCAGGAGTTTGAGCCTTCCCCAGTGGCAGACAGCTTTACTATTGTACCTGTGGGTACAAGAGGCAGGCAGGCAGATGCAGTATCATACTCTGAGCATCTTGATAACGTAATGGAAATAAAGATGAGCAACTCATTCACCAAGAGACTATAACATCAGTGACTCCCTTCCTTAGCAATTTGAGAACTGCCCTGGAAGATGCCACAAGCTTTCTTTGGCTTCAATCTACAGGACAAGAACACTAGCTGAGCTAAATGAAGGCCAGGTGCACAAGAAGTTACCTGGTTTTTACACAGATTTTCCCTGTAATTTTCTAGTGATTAGTAACAGGTGGAGGAGACTTCCTACATGGAACAGAACTGCACATGGTGAGTACTATCAGGTGTTCAGTTGATGAATAATGCTCTGCTACCTACTGCAGATACCTGTTTAATGTTAACTTCTAGTGTTGGATTAATTGAAGGATAGGAGCAGTAACAAAAATCCTTTCCCATGAGATTCCACAAGGGCCTGATGTGGTTGCAGCCATGACCCATCACCAATTCACAGAATTGTGGGCTCCTCCCCTGTGCAAGTTAACATCAGTTACAACACACACCATCTGAGTTGGGCACAAACCCACCTGATCATTTGAGCGTGCTTTGCAATACTTTTATTTGCATGCTTCCCTAGCTACACCTCCCCGAGCACCTTCAAACAACAGAAAAAAGTCTGCCCTACTCGCAGTTTTCTAGGAGAGCCCTAAACAAAAACAACAACAACAAAAAAAACCCCAACCCCACTCAGATAATGTATTTGAAACTGAATGTGCTATCGCAGGAGAGGCGTTTCCCTTTGCACCTCCCACAGAGGTCCTGGCGGTGGGGCCTCTTGGGGTCCACATGGCGCATCTTCACCGTGCAGGTGCACCTCGTCTGCTTGCAGCTCTGGGGGAGAAGGCAGCGGTCGGCGGGGGCGGCCGGGGACAGGCGGAGGCGGGGCAGGGGGGGGTCCCTTACCTGGCAGGTGATGTCCTCCACGCGGTACGGGTTGTAGGACTTCTGGCAGGTTCGGCAGAACTGCCGGAAATAGACCTGGGGAGGAA
>JAAWXA010000013.1:15538378-15582901 GCA_038090715.1 Florisuga fusca
GGGGCGGCCTTAAATACCCCCCGCGCCGGGGCGGGCCCGGGGCCGGGTTTCCCCCGCCCCCGCCGGGCTCCGGCCTTGGTGGCCCCTTCCCATCCCCGCCTGGGCCGGCGCCTCAGGTAGGGCATTCCCACCCCTCACCCCCACAGCGCAGTGCCACCGGCCCTTGTTACCCCCGCGGGATTAATCAGCGGGGAACACGGGTTTGGTTCAGCTTTGCCATGTATTTGTGGTGAAGACAACAAGCACAATGCTTTTACAGCGGGTGGGAGGCACGGAGATAATGCACGAGAAAGAGGGTTTGTTTGCCCGTGGGTCTGCACTAGCGCAGCGCTGGCTTTGCCTCTGCAAAGTGCTGCTCTGCCTCCCGGCGCCCATTCCTGCTGCACTCCGGTGGGCAGGAGCCTCCTGGCATGAAGATGTACGGTTACCGGCTTGCGTCGCCATGATACTTCCTCCCTGCTTTTTAAAATTTTTTTTCATATGTATTTTTGAGGAAATACGAGTGTCACAGTAATAAACACACATCACCTTGTACAATGGAAGCAGCTGGAGAAATGATGGGGGACTGGGCAGCTCCACTTGCTCAGAGGTGAGTGTGGCCCCAGCCTGGTGACGAGCACATCACACCTCCCTGGGTGTCTTCTCCTTTTCTTGCCTAAAGCGCCGTCTGCGTCGGCTCCATCTGAATGGAGTTGTGCTCCTCCACGATCACTGTGCCGTAGGAAGTATCGGGCACCTCCTCTTCCTTCAGTTTCTTGTAGGAAATATCCGTGTCTTCCTCCTCACCGAGCGCGTCTTGTTTGTAGCGGTCTCTCCCGTACATCTTGTACGCCAGCACAAAGAGTCCCGCTTCTGCCGACTGGAACAGCGCGTAGAGCAAGGGAAACATGTACATGCTCCCTATGAGCTCCGGGGGGAAGGTGAGTTTTAGGATGGCGGTGCAGAGCTGGACGTTTTGGCACCCTGTTTCCAAAGACACTGTTCTCCTGCAGTGTGGGGGCATTTTAAAGACCGTGGCTAAGCCATATCCCAAGGCGTACCCGGCTAGAGGCATCAGCACTGCAATGGTGTAGACAGACGCAGGGATATGTGCCAGCAGGTCTGGGCCCAGCATGGTCCCAGTCAGGATGAACAGGATCACCAGAGTCACCAAGAGGGACCATAGGGAAATCTGGCAACAGATACAGACATTGATAAACAGCACGGGGGTTATTAGTTTGAAAGAATGATCATAGCAGGTAGATGATTGATGGACTCTAAATTGCAAACCACGGTTGTGCTTCCCTTACAGAATTTGTCATTCCTTAGATTGTTCAGGACTTTGGTGGTGGTTGATCATACCCCAGGACAGGAAGGAGCTGAGATCACCCTCCATCATTTTGCTTTGGAGTGACTTGCTGGGAAACTAGAGAGAGACAGGGCTTGTACCTCACTTTCCCTTTTGTAATTAAGCTAATTTGTTTGCATGTTTTAAGAAAATGCCGCCGTGCTTGCGGGTTGGTTTTGCAATCCCTGGGTGTAGTGGGAGCAAAGTGAGAGGAGGCTGCCAGGGAATGCCTCTGCTCCAAGGCCCTGGAAGCTTTCTGGGGTGCAGTGCCACACTGCCCTTCTTCCCGTGCTCTGGGGGGTACCCTGCCCTTCTCGCTTTCCGTCTCTGTGCTGCCATTTTATGTCAAGACTATCTGTATCCTTACATTCCACCCAAGGAGGGGAATATGCCTGTGTGAAGCTACCATCGGTTTGGAGGGACTGGAAAGGTTCCTGCAGCCCCAAATCTCATTCCCTTTCCCAGAGGGTGCTGTAGCTGTCCCCATGGACCCGCTGTCAAAGCTCCCGTCCCCGGTCATCCCCCCCAAGCACAGCTGCTCCCTCAGCCACCCCCGTCCCCGGGGCCGTGCCTACCTTCACCAGGAGGTCGGCAGCACGGGGGTTCCGGTATCGGATGAGCACCCCCAGGCCGATGGGCAGCAAGGTGCTGCCCAGCGTCAGGCTCACCGCCCCCAGGGGCAGCAGCTGCACCAGGGCGGTGTTGATCCAGTGGCGGCTGTAGATCCAGAGGCAGAGGGGCATCAGGAAGAGGGCCAGCAGTGTAGAGGAGGCCGTCATGATAATGCTGCGCCGGAGGAAACAAAGAGACACCGGGTCACCGCCCGCCCGGACGTGGGACAGCCCCGGGAAAACCGCAGCCTCCTTGGGAAGGGGGCTCTGCAGCCGGCCGATCGATTCTGACAGCAAGAACATCCCCGCATCCCTGCCCCGGGAGAGGCAGGAGAGCGAGGCTGGGCGTTTCCAGCCGCGTCCGTCCTGGCACCACCGCCGGTGGGTGCCCAGCAATCCCTCCCCACGCCCCGGGACCGCCGCAGCCTCCCCCGGCTGGCTGAGGGTGAGAGGGAGCGGGGCTCCTACCTGAGGTTCATGTCCCCGTCGACGAGCACCGACATGAGGTTGGAGAGGTTGCCCCCTGGGCAGCAGCCGCAGATGAGCACAGCCACGGCCGCCACCTCGTCCAGGGCGAAGATGAGGGCGAGGAGGAAGGCCAGCAGCGGCATGGCCACGAACTGCCCTAGCAGCGCCAGCAGCAGCCCCACGGGCCGGCGCAGCTGCTGGCCTAGCTGCCCCAGCTCCACGGCGCAGCCCAACCCCAGCATGGTCACGCAGAGCGCCAGCCCCACCAGGACGCTCAAGCCCTGGCTGAGGGAGCGATCCCCGAAAGCCTCGCCGCCCCCAGCCAGCGACCCGCCGTCGGGGCCGCCGTCCTCCGCCGTCACCGGGGGCTGCGCCGAGCCTGCCATGGGCTGCGCTGGCNGGCCCCGGCGGGGGGAAGCGCAAGCCGGGGGGAAGCTCATTGCCGGTGCCCCGTGTCACCCCCGGCACCCCACGACTGGAGCCGGCACGGCCGCCTGCGTCTTCCCTTTCCCGACAGAGGATCTGTGGTGTCCGGGGATTTACTTCGGCGTCAGTGTCAGAAAGGCAATCAGCGTCGCCATGTCACGGGTAATTGAGATCCAAGCTCCTTCCCCCCACACACGGCAAATTGCCGACCGCTGCGAAGGCTGCAGGAAGGGGTGAGGGAGGATGGAAAGCTCTTTTAGGAGTCTGGAGAGGCACCACTTTCTGCTGGTGGGGTCCCAGAAGTTTGTGAGGAGAGGTGGCACCTTTCTAGAGCAGTCGGTGCAGGTGGAGGGAGCAGACGAGCTTGCAGGCACACAGGCATTGAAATCAGGGTAAGAAATGTCCATCCATTAAAAATCCCATCCAAAAGGGTTTATAGTGGATTATATTTATGTTTCTCCTGTTTCACACCTTTCATTTAATAGTTGTGCTCCTTCAAAAGCAAAATAGTCCTTGGGATGCCAGGCTAGGCTCAGAAGGGCAGGAGCTCCCAGAAGAGGAGGGCAGCCTCCCAGAGCAGGATGCACGTTGGTGACAGTGCCCTTGGCACTGCTCCTGGCTGTGTCTCTGGATCATAACTATCTTTTCTGCTTTGACCCAGAGCATTTAGAGGGTTCACAGCCACTGCTTCACATCACTGCTCCAGGGTGGGAGTAGTTGACTCATCAGGTAGCATCCCTAGGGGCTGCCCCTTGGCTTACAGCCAAGCCTGCTGCTTTGCTCAGGTCACAGCACCAGGAGGATGCACCAAATGTAAGGAAGGAGCCTATGGAAGCTGCTCTGACCAGCTGCTTTCCTTAAGCTCCACCAGAGAGCGAGTTTCACAAAAATTAATATGACTAAAATTTTAGGCTGTCACAGGGATTGAGTAGAAATTATTGATGACTTAAGAAAAAGATTATTTGCTTATTAAAACTTTAATTTGTTCTTGGGGCATAGGTGATAGAGGAATTGCAAGTATACCAAGTGACAAAACCTTGGGTATGGAAACTTTGCCAAAAGGAGGTCGTTTAATATTGTTCTGCTTGTGCTTGTTTCCTTGTCATTAGCTTGAGGAGAGGACAGGGAAGGTGAGTTACCAGAGCTGAACAACAAAAGAGGATCCATGTTGCTTTAGTTTGTTCATATTTCTGGGCTCTGTCTGCTGCTAGGCTAGGGGAGCATGGGTTCTGCTTGGCTTTTTGAGGCAAAAGCATCCTCTGGACTTTATTTGCAGGTCTGCATATGCCCTGAAGTGTTTGCAGTGTATTTATTGTGGTTCCTAAAGTCTTACTCATGCTGTATCATACCTCATCCTTCATGTAGCCATGTAGGCTTCCCATGTAAAGGTCATTTGCTTATCATACCCTCCATGCTTTGTGAGAGATGCCCATGCAGTGTCCCTGGGGCAGGGATCTCGGTGTGGGTAAGGCCAGGCAGGGCTGGTTGTGCAGAGTACAGGGCAGCTGCTTATCCAGCAGGTGTGTTATCTCCAAATGCCACTCCCCAGACTCTCTGCTGGAACTGAGTTGGTCATGGGAAGATATTTTTTTTTGTGCCATAACATATATAGTCAGTTAGGGGAGGAGTTCAGTAAAACTAGATATAGTGCAGAAGATGTGTCCTGTTTCAGAGCCCACCCAATCATCTTAAACTTCAATTGCAAGAGACACAGAACTGTGGCATTTCTCATGGGAAATTGTTGTGAATGCACCGTAAAAAAATGAAGACCTTGTGAGACTTTTCTTAAAATTTATGAGCTGAAATTCGAATTTAACTCTTGATTTAAACACGAGCAGTACCACTGCCAAGTCTGAACCCAGCTTTGTTAACTGCCCATCCAGTAGTGTCACCCTGGTCAGCACCCAGCATAATTCCACACACAGTGTACAGAGTGAAAAAATGTCATATTTGCTGCTTCACATGGTTCTTTTCTCTTTAACTTACTGCAGGCTTTCCCGATATGTCATAGTTGAAGTACACTCTGGAGTCTGGAGTGATGCTAAGTAGTTTTGCAGCATCTGGCTGTCAGGCTGCCAGCTCACACGTAGTGCACACCACTGTGTATCTAAATCAATGACTAATTCCTTCTCTGTTTCCCTTTGTAGAGGGCAGGAGGAAACATGCTGCCTACCCTGCTATTACTGGAAGCAACAGATGACTATTCAAGTATAAAAAGACTTGGCAAATAAAACTAACCATATATCATTCTCTAATTATTCCTCATTAGTTCTGGTGAAAAATGGGTGAGGGGATAAGAGATAGCAAGACTAAGAAGGGGGAGGGAAAGAACTAATTGAAAATGGTTTTGTTGTCATTTGTAACTTTTGTTACATTATTTTTAGGCAGTGTCTGATCTCCATAGGAGAGCACCTTGATATAAACAGGTCTGGAGTAGCACAGAACCACAGAATGTCAGGTTGGAAGGGACAACCTTCTGGTCCAGCCCTTCTAGGTAATACTCTAGTTTATATGAGATGTCTCAGCACCTTGTTGAGCTGAGAGTTAAAACTGTTCTAAGTGGGGAAATCCACCACTTCCTCTGGGAGACCATTCCCTTGTCTGACTGTCCTCATACTGAAAAGTTTACCTCTTGTGTGCAATCAGAATCCCCCTGGAGCAACTCGTTCCCATTGCCCCTTGTCTTGTCCATGTGACTCCTTGTAAATAGGGAATCTCCATCTTTTTTGTAGCCACCTTTTAAGTATTAGTACATTGTAATAAGGTCTCCCCTAAGCCNGGAGGTTTAGGTTGAATATTAGAAAGAATTTCTTTACGGAGAGGGTGATCAGGCATTGGAATGGGCTGCCCAGGGAAGTGGTGGATTCTCCATCCCTGGAGATATTTAAAAAGAGACTGGATGTGGCACTCAGTGCCATGGGCTGGGAACCGCAGCGGGAGTGGATCAAGGGTTGGACTTGATGATCTCTGAGGTCCCTTCCAACCCAGCCAATTCTATGATTCTATGATTTCTGTGCCTTCCCTTTAACTGGAAACAAAGGAGAAAAACAGAGGGTAGGCTGGTATGTAATATTGAGAGTGCTGGAAGAAATGAGCAGTGACCTTGCACGCTGTGTGGAGATGTTGTTTCAATCACTTGCCTCTCCTGCCAGAGACTAAAAGCATCTGGCAGAGCCCAGGATTATGACAAAATTGCAACCAGAGCATATACGCAATGAGGTCCCTTCAGTGTCCCCCAAGGGACATTGCTGTGGGGTCGTGTGCTGTGCTGAACTTGGGGCAACAAGAGGAGGTTCCATGCATGCCACGGGCAGGAAGGGTTGGTTTGCAAATCCCGGGCAGGCACAGGTAAATCACAGTCTTGGGCTTGGAAGCCTAAATCCTGACTGTGTTGCACTTCATTTCATGAGCACTGCGTCCAAGGGAGGGCGATGGGGTGGGTGAGAAAGCCAGGGGCAGGCACCCCCCTCTTTTTTCAGGCTTCTCATTCAGCTCAGTATCCCTGTCACTCCCCGCTCCTCCCGTACCTGGCTCGTTGCACAGGAGGGTGGTCCTGGAGGGGGAAAGCTTTGGGTCACTGCCTTCAAGCCATGGTGCTGCTGAAAAGGCTGGGATGAAATACTGGCTGTGAAAGTAATGTTCAGGTGAGACCTAGCAGGTGGGACATATAATCCCTTTGTTTTACACTTTACTTGCTATGCATCTAGGTTATGGGTAGAAATAAAAATAAAATTTTAAGGCTTCACTGGATAGGATTTGGAAGATAATTGTGCTACGTGTGAGATATTGGTGGTTTTGCTTGTTACCCATGATTGTTTTTTACTGGGAAGGATGCATTTGCTGAAATAGTTTCCTCTCTGATCCCTGGCTCTTGCTTTCTCTCTCAAGAGCAGCTGCATAGAGAGGACTTTGGCCTTTTGCCTCTCCCAGCCTATAGCCTATACCCTATACCCAGCCTTCACTGAGCCACTTACTACAAGATCTTACCATTCATAGCTTTTTTTCCTTTTTTCAATTTTTTGGGAGCTGGCTTACTAACCAGGCAAGAAAAGACCTTTTTTAAAACAAAATGATGCACTGAGATCTGTGCCATTAAATTGTTCCTAAGACACCTACCCAGCCAGGCACAGAGGGAATGCCTTGGTGAGGATGTGCTGATCAAATGATGTTGCTCCTGCCCCAAACTGTTTGTGTTTCACACAGGGTGCAGCTGGTCCACACAGGTGGAGAACACACGAGGTGTGGGCTTCCCATTAGTTCACTGCTCCTGCAGCTGCCTGTGGAGCAGAAGGGCTGGGGCAGACCTGCCTTCCCTGCCTCCCAGCCTTCTCTGCTACTCTTCAACCTGGCCCCACTGCAGCCCTGTCATGCTTCAACCCAGCATTTCTTTTTTTCTTGAACTCCCCTCTGCACGGTCCTTAACATGGCACTGCGGCTCGGTCCTGCTTGGTAAATCTCCAGAATAATCAGCATCTTTTACCCCATGGCCAGCAGCCTCAACCAAGGGGCTGAATTTCAGGGTGGGAAAAATCAGATACATGTCTCTTCCTCCCCTCCTTGGCGTTGGTCATCACTGCATCCCTGTTGTCTGCTCCAAAGACAGGATCCCACCGGATCAGCTCTCCCTTTCCTCTTGGCTCCAGTGGCAAAGGCACCCGGGCACTCTGCTCCTCGTTGCACTGTGTCTGCTTCTCCTCTTCCCTGCTGCTGCCTTTGTGATTTCTCTGTTCATGGGAGCCCTCTCCCCTTTTCCCTCTGATTCCTCTTCCAGATTATCCCTGTTTCAGCCCAGCTCTACTCCATATTTATGCCTCCATTGGGAGTAGTGGTCTGCAACTCGCAGCCTCCATGATTTCATTAAATTGGAGTGGTTTGGAAGGGAAACAGCAAAAGCCTCATTACTCAGCTTCACCGACTCCTTTGTGTCCCTGCTATCTTTTCAGTCCCTCCGAGAGGCTGAGGGTGGATCCTGGCACTGAAGGTCTGGGGTAGCAGTCAAGGGCAGAAATCATTATAATAAAACCCTCCCATTATCCTTGGTGTTCCTCCGTTTTTATTTTTAAGATGTCTGAAGACCATTAATCAACAAGTAAGTGCATCACAACTCAGGTCTCAATGTTCCAATAATTCATAATTAGAACAAAGTGTTTAAGGCTGCGTGATCTGCCTTTTAAAAATGAGATGGAGATCTTCTGCCAACCATCCCACTACAAAAAGGCTTCTGGTCCATGGCAGGCAATGAAATCAGGGGATCTAATTGAAGAATAATTTGGTAAATTGATTGTTGACTGTCATTCCTTCAGGCGATTGTACCCCTACAACTGTAAAACCATTATGAACAGCAGTTTTTTTCTTTAAGGAATTAAAAAAGTGAGATACCTTTACCCATATTCAAAGAAGAAATAATTCTGCCTCAGACTCTGTTCCCTTTTGTGGCCATTTGCTCTTTTTCCTGGCGTTGGAGTATTGCCAGGATTAAGATGAAAAGTCATAATAAAATAAATGACCTGATGACTAATGCATGCTTTGGTCCAGAAGAGCCAAAATTAGCAACCTGTGGAGGCAGCCAGGGAGAGGAGGTGAGATGAGGCTATATTCTCCACCACAGGTCTCTGGTGGGCAGGGTCTGGGTGGCACTTTAGAGCCAGGTACATCTTGGATGTTGCAGCCCTGATCAGCCTCCCCGTGAGTGCTGCTAACAGCCTGTTCAGCATCTGCAGGAGGAAGGGGAAGGTATGGGGGGGACCCTGATGGTTAGGGGGGGGGGACAGTTGTGTCATTGGGGCCACACTAAAAAATGGGATGTTCACACCCTGGTGATTGATGGGGCTTGAGGATGTGTGTGCAGTCGCAGGCCCAGATCCAGCTGGGTTTCTTGGCTTCCATTGCCCAGGGAGGCTCCCAGCTCCTTAATTTCCTTTGCAGAAACCTGGTCAGGGATAGGGATGTAAATCAAGGGAGGTAATATGAAGATAGATCAGACAAAAATGGTTGTCTGCCTACAAAATCTATTTTTCTGGGCTTTGCAAAAAAATTCTGGAGTAAATCCGAGTAAACGACACTGAGACTGTCCCACAGAATAGCTTAAATGTCAAAAAATGCAGAAATAAATTTAATAATACCTACAACAATATTTGCTTTAGAGAGTGCTCATTTAATTGGAACAAAGACACCCCAAAGACAAATTACATTCCTCTCCCTCCCTAGCTTTCTCCATATTAAAAGGGAGGTTAATGGTGAGCCCCGTGGGAGAGATAAGAGCATTGATATCCTGTCACAGGTTATGCAAAAAAATCTTCCCACTCAGCTGTGATCGAGTGTATCACTGCTTCAAAGGTTCCTGGATGTGGGCTGCTTTGTGTTAAAAACTGCAAATGCTTCTTGTCCTGCTGCCAAATTTTTATTGAATAATAAAAATGATGATCAGAAATGCTGATCCACAAATAGGTGTGCTATTACCTAAATTAAATCTAAAGCTGTCTACAAAGAAATCTCAAACAAATAGGAAGAAATAAATCTCAAACACAGCAGTAATCTCTTAATACCTGTCTTAGTTAATACTGTATATTAATCCCATGGAAATAGCCTTGACACACCGTGTTATGTGCTCTTTTAAATCCATGATATATTAGGACATTTTTTTAATAACCTAGAGAATTTTTTGTATTTTGAACCTATTGTATCAGTAGAACTTGCATGTTGAGGAAGGTGTGCTCTGGGCTTTGTATACCTGTTAGTTTAGCAGGAAGACAAAAGCATGAATGTCATCATCAGCAAGATTTTGTATTTCCTTTTTGGAAATGCTGAGTATGATATTTTTTCCTGCCTGAGGTGTCAACTCTACCACTAGGTGAAAGTCTCTTTTTTGCTGGGGCCTTATCTTTAAAAATGATGCACATGGTGTGCTTGAGCTTGGAAAATTTACCTTAGAGTGAAGGGCTGGTGATCTGGATCCAAGGTGAAACTATTGGAAGACTTGACCACAGTCTCCAGTTTACTTGTTTGTGGAAAAGATTGCTAGTAGTAGAAAAGAGCCTTTTTTTTTTTTACTGCTTTTGCACAAGTGAATCCAAAGTTTCAAGGTGGAAACAAGGCAGATTTAGAGGGGAAAGAAGTAATAGGACTTGGATGGGAGGGGCATTGGATGGAAGGGTGATTGTGGACCAACTTGCCATCAGGTTTTTTTTGGATGCAAGTGGGAGATGTCCTTGGTGGGGTGCAAGATATATATATATATATACACATATATATATCTCATATATATCTTATATACATATATTTCTTATATATATATATAAATACACCATGAGATACCACAACCTAGCTGGAATCCAGGTATCTGTGTTGTAGAGGAGGCTGGGTGAGAATGTTACCTGGATCTGAATTCTTATGGTAAAATCAAAGCCATAAACAAATGTAATATACTATAATATTTCACTAATCTTGGTGCTTCTATGCTGTTTCTAAGGTATGCTAACTTTTCAATTAAATGTGATACCAATATCTTTACAGAACTATTGGAATAAACCTGTACCTAAAGGGCCACTTTAAGGTCTCCTTGCTTTTGCTCAGTCCATGATATCAGAAAGCAAAAGAAATAGTATTAAATCTATTTTAGTGTATTAAATAGGGAACATTTGTTATATATATACTTTTTAACATAGAATCTGAAACACATTTTACCCATATATATATATGGGGTAATATATAGGTAGCCTAAATGCTGAATAATTATCAGTAGGCCATTGCTGCCAAAGTTGATGCAAACCAGGCCCGTAAGAGGAGCTGCCAAGGAGGTGTGTAAGGTTTCAGGGCTTGGGGTTTCCATGCAGGTGTCTGCAGTTCTGTGCAGTAACCCCAGGCTCTGAAGGGAAGGCCCCCAAAAGCAAACCCTGCTCATGCCCCTCCAGAAAGGGAACTCTGCAGGACAGAATTCTGGGATGGAAAGGCAAATAATGGAATTAACAGTTTCCATGGGGCTACAGCAGCTCTTTCTGCCAAAGCATGTTGGTTCAAACTGACACCTGGCCTGCTAGGTGCTCAGCTGAACCAGCCAGGGAGGGGTTTGTGTCCTTCTCCCCTCCCCAAAGACCTTGTTATCAGTGCAAAGCAGGTTACAGCTGAGCTCTGCCCCGTGGATGTCATGGGTCAGATTCCCAAATCTGAAAGCCCTGAGGAGCCAGGCTGCAGAGGAGCAGAGTCTGCCCCATCAACCCCATTGCAGAGCTGCAACAGGCTCAGCTGGCAGGCTCTGGTGTTGCCCTGGGGCTGGTGCAGTCTCCCTGTGACACAGGCTCCTGCCCCATGGATTTCACAGCCAGGTTACTGCTGATGGGACTTGTTGGGTCATTGCTACGTTTGGGTTGCTCAGGGGAGATGCATTAACCTGCCATGGTGTGGAGACAGAGGTGTATGGCTTGTGTAACCCATGACAGCTGTGAGGAGCCCACTACAAACCTGTCCTGGTTTGGGCCAGGATAAAGGTGATTTTCTGGTTTGTACTTTTGCTTTCAGCTCAGTCTCTTGTCAGTAGCTGCACTTGCTGAAATTAACAGCAAGTTTCTCAGACAGTGTCTGCTCCTAGGACTGATCCCACTGGATGTTCATAGTTACTGCCAGAGACTGGTGTGCAGAGCCAAGGACACTGCTCAGCTCTGAGGAACATTTTACCCTGCAGAAGGAGTAAAGAGGTCCCACCTGAACCCCTCCTCTGGGGAGGAACAGACAAGATAGATGCCAGAACTGACCAAACAGAGTATTCCATCCCATACACCTCATACTCAGTATAAATTTGAGGGATCACGAGGGTCAGACCCCTTCTTCCTGCTCCTCCTGCCCTTCCCTCACCTGTTCCCTGTTTGCTTCGGCATCCTGGGAGGATTCCATCCCTTCCTCTGCCTGTGCTCCTGATCCGTGCCAGCCTGAATCTGTGTGTTCCTGCCTCCAGCTCCCGACTGCTCCTGACCCCAGGGTCCAGCCTGGACTTTCCCAGGGCTGCCCTGCAGCCTCCGTGGTGACGTGAGAGTTATTGGGGGAAAGGGGGGAGGAACGTGGGATCAATTCTTTTCCTGTATATTTGTATATATTTAGTAATTTTACCTATTTATCATTACTGTTCCATTAAAGCTGTGTAGTTTAGTTTCCAACCCATCAGCCTCTCTCCCTTATTCTCTCTCCTTTCCTTATCAGGGAGGAGAGGGGGATTAATAGAGAACATCTGTTATTTGGTTTAATTGCCAGGCCAGTGTTGAACCGTGACAACCCCAAAAGCTGGCTGGCTTTAATCGGGACTGGGCTGTCGATGCCACNGATGTGGAAAAAAAAAAAAAAAGTACAAAATACAGTAGAGTAGAAGGATTAAAAAGAGTGTATAAACGGGCTATAAATGGAACCTACCTGTTGTTTTGAATTTTGAAACAGGATTCCTGGTTGGCAGATTTTAGTGATTTTCTGTGGTAATAATGTCATTTAATATTTTTGTAATACGGAGGATCTGCAAATGGAGAAAAAAAGTAAATTGAAAGAGCTTGGGGTGGAGGGAGCACAGAAAAATCAGTGGTTGAAGAGTGTGAGTCCAAGGCCCTGCAGAGGGTTTGTGGTTTGAGCCCCATAGCAAGAATTGGTTATTTTTTGGTCTTTAGTTTCACCATGGAATCACTCTGCCCAGGTAAAGAAGCCCTGAGCTGGGGTGGCACCTCTGCCAAGGTGGGAAAACACGAGCTGGGATTCAGCAGAGCCTATTATGCAGCAGCAAGCCTTGAGCAGGAGCTTGCAAGGTGTTTTTTGAAAAAAGTTTTGCATTTCTTGCTTGGCTGTTGGGCAGGAAGGCTGGCACTGATGGCCAGAGGGGTGCAAGGGGCTGTATTTTACTGCCCTGGGAAAATCTGCCTGTGGAGATAAATCATAACAGTGAGGAGCTCACTGGATACTGATTGATCCCTGTAATCTGTAAGCAGCCTGAATTTGCCAGCCCTTAGCAGAGCCTGGTGTTATAAAAAAGCTGCTTTGCTGCTGAAGGAGAGGGCTGAGCTGGGCTTGGGTGCTCCACCAGGCCCATGGCTTTAAGCAAGTCCCTTTTAGTTCTCCCACAGCATTCTGTACCTGGGAAACACCATTCCTTCTGACTGGCCCTCAGCCTGTGTGAGTGGCTGCAGAAGTACAGTAGCTAAATCTTTGTTGATTTTTTTTTTTTTTCTTCTTAAGGGAAAAGAAAATTCCCTCTGCTCTGACATTTACAATAGACATTATCTGCTTCCTGACATTTGGGCATATAAACAGAGGTCGACTGAATTTCTGTTCTTAACTTATCCCCCTGTATCAGACAAGATCTGAACTGACTGATTGGTTCTTTCTCTAAATAGCAGCACATCTGCCCCTTGCTCCCACCTTATGAAGAGCAGTGCTTATTTCAGTGGTGAGAAACTAAGCCACAACAGGCAGGCACCATCAAAAGTGTACGGCAGAGCAGGGAACTGAAGGAGGGTTCTCTCAACCTGTTGTGCACCATCATGTTTTGGGGTTTTTTTTTTTGATCCCACAGGTATTCAGGAGGGGTGTGTGCACTGCATCAACAGCATTGGCTCTGCACCAGCACCTGAGAGCAGTGCATGAGGTACTGCAGCCTCAGCAAGGAGTTTGGGGTAAGGGCTGCCTGTATGGGCAGGGGCATCCTGGGGCTCAGGAGCTGCTGGTTCCTCCCAGCAAAGCTGGGCATGGATGGAGGGAGCTGCCCCAGGCTGCTTTCCTGAGGCTGAGTGACAGTGGTGACACCACGTGGCTGTCACCCACATCCAGGTGGATGGTAAAAAGATGATAATCAGGAGAGGGGTTTATTGCCTCCTTTGAAGACAGGTCAGTTGAAGCAGCATGACCAGTGGTTTAATGCATCTGCATTAGCCCAGTGGGGAATGGATGCCTGGAAGCAACAGAACCTTGCTCTGAGCTCAGTGGTTGAGTAAGTAAATGTGGGGGTAAATGGATGACCGTAGAGTAGAGAAATCTGAGGTAAACACAGGAGTTGAGGCATGAAGATCCTTTCCTTTTCAAAATGGTAGCATTTTGAAAAATGTTCTTCATGTGCTTCAATTAAATTTTATTTCTAATGGAGAGTGACAAAATCGTATTTAAGATGGTACAAGACACTCCTGTCTCACTGATCTTCACTAAGGAAAAAAGCTCTGCTTGAAGAAGACTGATTATATCACACTCCACCTGGCCATGCAGCAGGTTCAGTCAGATGGCAGTGCAGCTGCCCTTACCCTCCATCCTGAACAAGGTGCAAACCAAACACCTTGTGAGCCACAGCCTGATCATGCCAACCCACAAAAAGGGCGGGAAGGAGGACCCGGGAAACTCCAGGCCTGTCAGCCTGAGCTCAGTGCCTGGCAGGGTTATGGAGCAGATCATCCTCAGTGCAATCACACAGCACCTGTAGGATGGACAGGGGATCAGACCCAGCCAGCACGGGTTTAAGGAAGGGCAGGTCCTGTCTGACCAACCTGATCTCCTTTTATGATCGGGTGACCCGTCTGGTGGATGAGGGGAAGGCTGTGGATGTGTCTGCCTGGACTTCAGCAAAGCCTTTGACACCGTCTCCCACAGCATTCTCCTGAAAAAGCTGTCAGCCCACAGCTTGGACAGGAGCGCCCTGTGCTGGGTTAGGAACTGGCTGGAGGGCCGGGCCCAGAGAGTGGTGCTGAACGGTGCTGATCCAGTTGGCGGCCGGTCACTAGTGGTGTCCCCCAGGGATCAGTGTTGGGCCCAGTTCTGTTTAATATCTTTATTGATGATTTAGATGAGGGGATTGAGTCCATCATCAGCAAATTTGCAGATGACACTAAGCTGGGGGGCAGTGTGGATCAGCTGGAAGGCAGGAGGGCTCTGCAGAGGGACCTGGACAGACCGGAGAATCTCCAGCTTTCCAAGCTCATAGGTTTTTTTACTATCTTTTTTTTTTTTTTCCCCAATTTGCTATTTGTAGCAGGTGTGAATGATGCACTAAGCTGCTGGTAAGCAATAATTTTAGCTACCCATTCCTTTAATCCCACCGAAGATCTGTAAATTAATTTAATTGCTCCAGTTACATTTTGTGTCCTGTAAGTGCTTAAATACAGTCACAAGAGAGTTCATCGTTTAGTAGAGGACAGTGACAACACTGTCAAAAATACTGGCAAAATACCATTATAAAACAATCCTGTGGAACTGACTTTACTGGAACCTGCTCCTTTCAGGTCTTTTAACTCTGAGCAGAGAGCACCCTCAGTACGGTGAAGTTGTGTGTAAAACAGATGCTCCAGAGAGCCCCTGAATCCCAGCCTCACCTTCCTGAAACAAAACGACTGCAGATGGACTGCCTGTAGGTGTCAGCTTCCTCCTGCAGAAGGGACAGAAAGCAAATGGAGAGCAGAGCAGGTGGGAGGTTTATTTGTTGGGGTTTTTTTGGTTGGTTGTCTTATTTTTGTTTGTTTTCTTAAAGCAACCATCACACTTGTTTTAATTAAAAAGTAAAAAATAAAAAACAATCCCAAACTAAAGGCACACTGCTGTGGTACTTGTTTCCCACATTTTTCTAAGAAATATTTCTCTTAAAAGATTAGCTCTAAAGAATCAAAACTGCATGCTCTGCAGCCACTCCAGGACTTCAGCAGCATAAGCAGCTTCAACCTTTCATGGCCTTACATGTCCATCACTTATTTTTTCTCCAACATTGCAATTGGACTCCTAGAGGGTAACACACTATTGAATAAAACATGACCTAGCACTTCTATGCTAAAAGCAAAGCAGCTGTCATGTGTCCTCAAAATAATACTGCTTCTGCAGTTCTCTGTCTTGAGTCTTGTAATGTGATGTTGCTAATTATAAACAATAGTTTAATATAGAAGAGCTTGTTATGGAAACCTACTAAAAGAGAAGTGGGAGAGGCTATTAATTGTCTGTGATTTTGACACTGCTCTACTTTCCTGGAAAGAGGTGAGGCAAATGGTACTGGATTGAAGAACTAAAAAGTGATAAGGGGTTAGTGCACCACATTTTAGAATAAGCAGGTGTGAAGCCAGCTCTGCATAAGTAGGTCACAGCAATAAACATTTTAATCTAATGTCTTAATTACAAAATAGGGGATTATGTTGGAATGAAAAAATTAAGTGAGCCTCGCAGGTTATACTTTGTTAAACAGATTTAATGTTAATTGGCCAACAAATAAACCTCCCACCTGCTCTGCTCTCCATTTGCTTTCTGTCCCTTCTGCAGGAGGAAGCTGACACCTACAGGCAGTCCATCTGCAGTCGTTTTGTTTCAGGAAGGTGAGGCTGGGATTCAGGGGCTCTCTGGAGCATCTGTTTTACACACAACTTCACCGTACTGAGGGTGCTCTCTGCTCNCGGGGGTGACGTGAGTTATTGGGGAAAACGGGGGAGGAACGTGGGATCAATCTTTTTCTGTATATTTGTATATATTTATTAATCTTTCCTATTTATCATTACCGTTTCATTAAAGTTGTGTAGTTTAGTTTGCAACCCATAAGTCTTTTTCTTATTCTCTCTCCTTTCCTTATCAGGGAGGAGAGGGGAATTAATAATAAAATCTGTTATTCGGTTTAATTGCCGGGCCAGTGTTAAACCCTGACAAAACCTTTTTACATCCTGCATGATTTTTTTTTTTTTCAGAGTGACAACAAGCAGTGTAAGTTGTGCCAGCAGCATGACCGTGTAGTGACTATGAGTTTTCTTTCAAGAGGAGGAATGCTACTCTACTACATATTCCCACCTAAACCTCCAGAAATGTAGGGCTGAGATTAGGTATAAATTGCTATTTGTCCTAGAATTTACATGTAGATTACACTGTCCTCCTGAGATGGTGCCGTGTGCTGCTTCTCCTTTAGCTGGAAAAACCCAGACCACTGACATTTCAGGGTGGCTTAAATCCACCTGGCACTGAGTAAAAAGTCTAACAGGGATCTTTCAGACGTGGTGATATGTATGAAAAATAAAAAGCCTTACACCATAAAATCAAGACAACAAGATTAAAATCTCAAAACTGGCATTGGAGCAGTCATCAATAACCTGGGGTGCAGCCTGGCATCTGTCAGAATGAAAGGTGATGCACAGGAAAGGTAAGATGGATTTTATGTCTTCTCTTCTAGAATAAGTCACATGTATGAGAGGTGTGGGTTGGTGGGTTTTTTGTTTTGTTTTTTTAATGGCCATCTGAGCACAGATCTGTTTCATCTGAGAGTGGGGCTTTCTTGGCACAAATGCAGATCTTACATTCATTCAGGACCTTGTGGATAATTTTGCTTGAGTTCAGGACAATCCGGTGAACAGAAGCTGAACTATACCAAACTCTGGCCTGAAAAGCAGAGAGAAAGCAAGTCCTCCCTCTAGTGTCTGGAGAGTCCTGGGAAGGAAGCAATGAGAGCACAAAAAGAAAGCCCTGTGCTATCTGTGTGTGGGGAAAAAAAAAAAAAAAAGTACAAAATACAGTAGAGTAGAAGGATNACAAAATAGGGGATTATGTTGGAATGAAAAAATTAAGTGAGCCTCGCAGGTTATATTTTGTTAAACAGATTTAATGTTAATTGGCCAACAAATAGAAGAAAACCTAGATTAACTTTATTAAAACCAGTTTAAGAAAAAGATGGCAGTCACATTACTCTTGCATACGTTGCTCTGTAGAAAACAGCAGATTACAGGAAGTTACCAAGTTCAAATACGTGAGCCTACAGATAGAGGCATTCATACATGAGCTAAAAAAAGGTGTACTTAATTCAAAGGTTACTTACACTTTTACATTGCTCAATTTTCTGCATAAATTCCAGAATTTCAAAATGAAAAAACTGTTTCATGTGGTGGTTTGAAGTGGATGTGAATTGCTCCGATTGAAAAAATCAGAATAGTTTTTCACACAAATCTGAATTATGCATTGTTCTTCCAGACCAGAGGCACAACCTGTACCTCAGTCTGTCAACTAAAACACAGATTTTATTCACCCAAATACAGCATTGTACTCAATTAATGAATTAGAGGGCAGAGGCTGATGTTGGTAACTTCTGGGAAAGCGAATACAATTATTGAAAAGCAACCCAACCAACCAAAAAAAAGCCCTAAACCAAAACTTCTCTGAATTTTTAAAAACAATTTTTAATAAAAATAATGATCCAGGAAGGATTTTGTGGTAAGAATATTTTATATATTTTTCTTTACACTTTTAACAATTACAAAAACATTCAAACACACAAAAAAAAATTAAATAACTTTGGAAACAGAACAAGTCTTTCTGCCTACACACATACAACAATTCCAAGCTGTTGGCACAAAAAGTAATCCACATTCATAAAACCCTTACTACTATATCAAACATAAGTTAAGTAAATCATAGGCACTAGTTTATCAAATCCATGTTTCCACACTTCTGCAGTAAATCTCTAAACACAGAGCCCCGTGATTTCCTGATATCAATGAACTGGTAATGCACACAGGCTTTCTAATAAACAGAGTCTGTTTTTTCAGGAAGTAATTTGCTGTATTTCAGGGGAGAACAGCAGAGAAAAGAATCCTTATAAAACTTAAGCTGAATTTACCCAAGTGATGAATTACTTAACTGAAGGAAACACACAACAGTTTGATGCATCCATGGTAACCCCCTCCCCCCCCCAATTTTGCAATCTAAACTGATTTTCAAAATTTAAAAGTCAATCAAGTGTTTGAGAAAATCTGCCAATTAAAAATCACCTTTCCAACGAAGACTGCAGCATTGAGTTTTAACATTTCAACATTTTACAGAGCAGGCACTAGTGAGTACACACACATCCAATCTAGTCCTCTTTTATGCTCAACAGGGACATGAGATCCTGACACCCATTATCTGTGCCAACAAATGACACGAGGCCAGATTAGTGGCATCTACAGGTCTCCTGGTGCAAGGTAGTTTCTTTGCCCCTGCTGAACTCTTGCTGAATTACAGTATATCTGATACCCCAGCTTCTAAGTCTCAGCACAGATCTTGGTCTGAAGCATGAAGTCATTCATCAACCCAAAATTTGCTTGAGTAATCAGAGCTGCAAATTAGTCTCCACTCCTTCCTATTTGGCTTCTTCCAAGTCAAGTAGCATTGCATGGCTTTTCATCCAGAAATATGTTAATGTTGGCCTAAAATTCAAGTGCTAGAATTTCAGGGTTAGTTAACCTCCTAGTGGTGGGAGTCAAAACACACCAGCAGTTCCAAACTTGGATACTAGTGGGGTTGAAAGCTACCTACCAGCTATTCCAACTTCTAGTGTTTGTCAGTCATTGCACAAAGGATACCATTGACATTCTCTTACTTCATCAACTGTACATCCAAAATAGTGAAAAAGCTTCAAACAAAATCCCTTCCATTTCACTAGTCCCACCCAATACAACTTTAATTACAAATGTTTGCATGATGTCTTCCCAAAACATAAAACAATGGTTCAAATGCTAGATATATGAATGAGCTGTTCTGAGCAAAATGTGATTAAGTCAGAGCCACCAGAGGAATTTAATGGTTTGTAAACAGACATAGCAGGTTTCATAGTCTGTTACCAGTAATGCAAGATACACGTATGTAAGGCAAAGTACATATTTAAACACACTTATATGGGCAATATCTTCTGTAAAAATATTTACAATTTAAAATAAACCAATTTAAGAAATGGATGAAAGTAAAAAAATAGGATACAGAAAACTGCCTCATACCATGGAACATCACCTAAATGAATATCATTTGGCATCAAGAGTCAACTCATTACCTTAAAATTTGTATGATACAAGTGCATAGTTGTGTTTCCTTCTCCTTAACTATCAGCATTAACAGTTGCTCCAGGCTGCAAGCATAGTGGTATGGTATCAGAACAAAATAACATTATGAATTGCTCTTTCCTCCGTAAGGAAACCTGCTATAAAAAAAAGTTTTCCCCAGATAGTGAGCCATGTGTTAAAAATGTGGCTACAATAGCAAAGGCCATCTTTCCTGAGCCAGGAACTTTAAGGTAAGAAAGATTGTACAACTGATAGTAAGCCCTTTTGGCAATCAAACATGTAAGAGCATGATAAATCAGCACTGGAAAGATGCAAGCTACACTACTGCATTTGTGTGTTTCTGCTACATTCAAACTTTTAATGTTAATAAAAGCCATGGCTACTACTTACTGTTCAGCCTAATCCCTCAGAGTAACTTCTGATTCTTTCTGAAGGATGCACGTACCACTTTCTCCAGTGAGAATCTCATACAATTGTTAAGAGCTGTTTCACTAGCACTGCAGCAGTCTGCAATCAGAAGATTAGCTCTGATTGCAGTAGTCTTGTTTCCATAGCACATATTCACCAATCCTTCTGCTTAATTAAAACAGGAAGAAAATGAAATTTTGGACAATGTAAGTTGACTGTTACACTTGCCTTTTTTTTTCAAGATGGGCATTTCTTTGGCATTCATTAGGTTTTTGCCCAGACATTGGCCACTGTCATAAATGCTCATATTGATACATTTTTAGCAAGCAAGAAAACAAAAAAACCCAACAAAACAGAACTGAGAGTGATTTAATGTAGAAGTGATTGTATGATCACCAAACATCTGATGTTAGATGTCATTAAAGTGCTGCTTTATAATCTCTGCCAGTTTGTGCTAATTAGAGACAGAGAGTTCTGGAATTTTAACAAATCCCAAAAGTCATATCTGAACAGTTTGTATAATGAAGCTGTCTTTTAGCCTGGTGAGAAAGCATCCATGAGCACTGGAACTTTGCACTAAGCTTTGCAGTTCAGTAGCAGCCATCTTTCCAACTCTCATCTTTCACGTTGCCATAGGTTTTGGGAGTGGGTAATGATCTAAAATAAAAATGAGATATTTTTCAGTTTCATACGTAACTGCTGAAGTCTCCATTTACAATAAATAATGTAAACATTTTATAAATAATCAAAATACCATTTTACTTCTCTGCAGTACAGTCTACCTAACATAAAACCCAAAGTATTTTCAGTTTCAGGCTGTGCTGTATCTTGGCAATTACCTCATCAGGAAAACATTTGCATAGACAAAAAACATTTTGCTATTAAATTCTGTGAGAATACAAATTTAATCTGCTGCCATCTAAACCAGACCATTTTTTCCCCAGTGATGTATAAATAGGAAAATCTTTGTTTAGAGTATTACAATTTGCTTACCTCAAAATCTTGACATTCATAAGATAGTTCATTATTGCATTGTGTACAGATACTGCATTATGTGTGTAAATTAAAAAAAAAAAAGCTGTCCAAGTTTAACAAGTAAAATGCTTTTCTGTAAGACAAGCTGTGATTTGGACATGCACACTTTGCTCCAATTAACTTTATTTACTTAGTTCAGTGTCATTCATTATTCATTTTACATTCACTAATTCAGAGGAGCTTTTTTCTCAGTTTTGCTTGAGAACTGTTCTGTAAACATAGGCAAATACTTCACATGGAGCTCTCCATTTCCATTCCAAAGACCTGGAGATCAACGTGAGAATTGCAGAAAGAAACACAGATACACAATGTGCAAAATTCCCTATGAGAACTACAAACTAAGATTGCCTGTCACATACTCACCTGCGAACAGGCTGTGCAAGTTTGCTGCGAGGCACTGGGATGCCCCCCAAAGAAGGGGCACTGGGTCTGGGCAAACCACTCCTCATCCCTGCTGTCCCTGCTGGTCTGGTCAGAGTAGTGCTGTTAATACTGCTGGCAGGGCTTGGCAAGCCTGAACTCTGGGCTGCAAGGGGCCCTGGTGAAGAACTACTGTGTGGCAGCTGTGTGGCTTCTGGAGAAGCAGCTGAGGTGGGTCCATGGTTACTGAATGCTTTCACGGGTTGTCGGAGAGCAAGGGGAGACGGTGCCGCCGGCGAGCGGAATTTACTTGAAGGTGGTACTAGAGAATGAAATACAGAAGTCAGTTTCAAGATTAAGTTACAGTATAAATGAAATTCGTATCAGGAAATTACTTTACATGAATATGCAAACACTATGGAATGGATAATGGAATTCAGCCAATCAAGCAGCAATGAGAAACAGGAATTCAGATGTCCTCTCTGGCATGTCTTTTTGATACAACTCTACTCTCCCATTTGCTTACTACAAATATTTATTTATCTGGAGTTATAAGTAATACTAGTATGGCTCAAACAGTTACATCAGTCAAAGAAGCAGAAGGGAATGTATTTGTTAAGAAGAAATGTAACTTCTTCAGGAACCTACTTGCTATCCCTGAAAGAACACGCTGAATAGGGCATTCTACTGTGATAATCCTTAAAAGGATTCAAAGTGTGCATTAGCTTTCAATAAGGAAACTCTGACTGCAGAGCATCTTAGTGTTTCTTTATAACCAAATCAATTAAATTAGAATTCACCTAAAGATATGGTCACATTCCAGATTTGCTGGTTGAGGGGAATAAAAAAAGCAGAGGGTCAGCCAACTACTAACACCCTGTCTCTTAAGGTGCTGCTGTGAAGCTGAAACCAGACAACAATTTATAGCCTTCCTCCTCTTACAAACATCTCAGTTATCAGCACAACTGATCTCTGTGTTCAAATACTTTGTATTTGAGTTAAGTATGCAAGGTTTTTACCAAGTCCTTCCTGGGCAAGGTTAATAAGCCTGAATATTCAACAGTTCTTTGACAATGCCAAACCTTGAGCACAATTCTTCATGAGTATGAGAAATATTTTCAAATTATCCATATTGTACCACGAAACAGAATGCTTCAGCTAAACTATCATCATAATACTTAGATTTTCACCAGCTTTTCAAACTGTTTATGGTAGGTGGGTAAATCAAATCAATCAAGAAAGTAAAATAAAATCACATCTAAATTTAGTGAATTTGCATGCACTACAACATTTTTATACAGATGCCAAAGTTGCATCCTCTCTGGCAGATGATGCACATAATGAAGATGGTCCTTCACACAGTTATTATAATTTTACAAGATAAGTCCACTAAGAGTATGAGGAGTGAGAAGAGGACAAGTAGTGACAAGAACAGGACATCCTAAAGGGGGTAGAGAGGAAGGGGTAGTTTTCCCGTTGTGTTTAGAAGTGATTTCTTATAGGGGATGTCTAGGAAGATTAATATATGCCTCATTCCAGATGAGAATTCCTTTCTGGATTATCTAAGGGGGCCTTCCCACTGATAGTGATATCAAACACAGCATGAAGCCACTCATGGGAAAAGCTAACAAAAAAAGTAGGAAAGAATTAAAAAATACACGGCAATTGGTAAATAGCAAGAAAAAATAAAAACCCTTAAAAGAAAAGTCTTGGTGTCAAGCCAGAGGATGGATTAAGGAAAGCATTAACAGCAGAATGACTGGACAAGAAGAACAGCAAAGTGCTCCTAGGATAGATTATGTAAGTTTTAAAAAATGTGGTGCAATTCAATCTGCAGAATTTCCAAGTGATTCTAGAGTGCAAACATAGGGAGCTTTTACCACTAAACTTCACAGTACAACATTTGCTTAGAACACAAGCACAGCATCACATTAGCAACTGCCCAGCAGAGCAATGCCAGGGTTTAAAATCTCAATACAGCTTTGGGCTTCACACAAATGTAACAGGGAAAACTTTTTTGGCACAGAATGTGAGTAATGAAAAGTTGTAACTGAGGAAAGCTTGTCACAATCCCAGTGAAAGTAAGCAGCCAGTAAATAAGTCCTCTCCATTCTCCCCAGTTTTCTGTTGACCATATTTTATCAAGTCTTTCCTGCCAGCACAGCATTACAGACATTGCTGAGAGCTGTATTCATTCATGTACATAAAGGAGTGAATTGTCTTCCAGTGTGCTGTGATCTCCTAAGCAGTCAACATGATGCAATCTCTGGCAAGCTGCCCAGTAATTCGGCTTTATATAATAAAGAATTTTGTCTTAGAATGGTTTTGTGTATTTAAAAAACCTCTTTATCTCTAAGACAGGATCACAAAGAGAGGTACTGCCTTAGTCAGACTTGGGTACTTCTATACCCATCTGCAGCATTGAGCTGACTCATGTTTAATAGAAACACAAACGTCTAAGGGCAGCACGTAGCAATTTTCCATGCCCTCAGAAACTCAACAACTATAACAAACTACAATCACAACATCTGGCAACAATAAATGGCACTATGCAGTCATGACATTTAGATTTCCCACTCACTCTGGATTGTAGGCAGGGAGCAAAAGATCCCCACACCTGGCAAAGGAGGATGCTGTAAAGCTACAACTTCATCTGGCTTGCACCCCAAGGCCAGCTGCTGCACACCAACTTGAAACCAGAATCAATTCTAATGCAGTTGTTAATTCATAATAATCATGATGAGATGATTCAGACTGATACAAAAGAACAAATGAGGTAAAATGATGCGAATCAATAAATGATTCCATCATCTCAGTGCACGAAAAGCATGGACCTGCTGGAATGGGTCCAGAGGAGGGCCACAAAAATGATCAGAGGGCTGAAGCATCTCTCCCTGTGAGAGAGTTGGGGTTGTTCAGCCTGGAGCCTGTTCAGGCTCCTGGAGCAGAGAAGTCTCTGGGGAGATCTTATTTCAGACTTTTGGTATTTGAAGGGGGCTTATAAGAAAGATGGGAACAGACTTTTTAGAAAGGCCAGCAGCAACAGGGCAAGGGGTAATGGTTTTAAACTAAAAAAAAAAGTAGATTCAGACTAGATATAAGGACAATTTTTTTTATGATTAAGGTGGTAAACCACTGGAACAGGTTCTTCAGAGATGGTAGATGCTCCATCCATCAAGGTCAGGTTGGGCAGGATTTTAAGCAACCTGACCTAGCTGAAGATGTCCCTGCTGACTGCAGGGGGACAGGTCTGGATGACCCAAGCCATTCTATGGTTCAGTGCTCTGACTGATACTGGCTTGCTCTATAGGCCTTGAGAAATCAGGTACAGTGAGTTATTTGAATGTATTTTGAACTGTTTTACACAAAATGGTAAAAAAAGGCAACATCTGTGCATGAAAGGTGCCAAGCTATGTAATGAATGGTGTTTTAAGAAACTAAAACCAATTGTTCCTCAGAGTTTTTCATTCTTTTGAAACAAAAGTCTTGTTTCACTACTGCATCATTGCTTCTGTATCATGACAACCTCGGATCAGAAGCAAGAAAATCAACACATCATGGGTTATGAAATAGTAAATGACTGAAAGGGACATGTTGGGTCCTCAGCTGCAGTGAGGGATGACAGTGACTATAAATTGGAATGTGTAACTAGTGCTGCAACATGCTTGGTTCCTCACTCTCTATTATTTTACAAATAATGTAAACTCAAAGAAGTTAATATTCTGTACATTTCCACAGCTCCAGGCTAGGTCACAGACCTCATAAGCATTTCAGACATCCAGATGAAGGTGAACTAGAAAGACAGCACAGAACACTTTGCAGAGGCATCAAGATGGTGCTCTTAAACCAAAGCAGAACACCAAAAGTACTTTTCTCCATTTAGTATGAAATACAACAGTTTGTTAGAGATACCCTATTAAACCAAGGTCATGATACTTTCCTAAAACTTTCTGCATGGGATGAAGCTGACAAAGAAGTTTGCATTGTTGCACCACTGAGAGAAATGCATGCATTTTGTCAGCCACCCTCAGGATCAGCACAAAGGACTCTTACAATCCTTAAAGGATTCCAGCATATACAGTGCTTAGGAACTGGTCCCACACCAAACAGTCTTTAAAATGAGATCTTTTAGATTGTCATAGTGTTGTTCCAACAGGAACAACAATGCTTAGAAACAAAATAATGAACTCGTTCTCTTACTAGTGACACTGAGGTAGTGTCATATGCAAGGATTTAATTAAAAAAAATTAAAAATCAGTTAAAACTTGTCCAATTGGATCAAGGACAATATATTTAATTTTTTTCTTAAACAGAAGGCAACTTCAGCAATTAGCAAACTGGAATATTATACAGAATATTAGAGACGGTAGTCTCTAATTCCTTGAGGAAAAAAAAAACCCCACACATCTAAATTATTATATGTTGGGGTTAATCACCTGTTTTTGAGAGGAAAAGGGAATGTGCAAGCACCTGCATATGTATGCACAAAACAAGCTGGCATGTGAGGCTCATCTTCTCAAGGATAGCTTTTGTTACCAGACCAAATAATAATATTTTCACTTGCTTCCAAATTTTTCACAATAAAAAACCCCACCAGTTTTTACAACTTTTGTTTTAAAAAAATGTATTTTACAATTTAAAAAATTCCTATCCAGATGTAGCCCTAATGAATACAGATTCAGGAATCCACTTTTCTAATCCTGATTTCATGATAAAAGTCACAAATGCTTAGATTTTATCTCAAAATCCAATTTAATACTTTTTTCCTCCTATAAAATGCAGGATTATATTTTTCATGTTTAGACCAAAAAAGTAAACTTTCATACAGTGAGGATCACTCAGTTAATCTCAACATGCAATGGCAATTTTATTAATTTCAAATATGTGAGCTGTAATGCAGGTGAACAATTATCTGAGATTTGCTGGAGCTTGATAAGAGGCTGTAAGTTATTACCTCCTTTTGTAGATGGAGTTTGAAGGAACTGTTTGGTTTTGAAGGCAGCACGAGGCAAATTTTTCTGCCTTTGCAGAGCTGTTGAAAGACAAGAAGTGTTATATTTGTCTAAGAAGGTAAGAAAACTAATTTCACTGGGAATTTCAGAACTGCATCCACTTGTGAAGCATCAAGGAACAGGCTGAGTAAAACACTCAAAAAAGATGTTAGGACTCTGGAAGTGGTGGGGTTTTATAAATGGTGCTCGCTCTTAATGGCAAAGAGTTACAGAGGAGCGTGTCAGAAATTTTGCAGTGCAAAATGAGCAGATTCTGTAAGAGTAAAGCTTCTTGCAGGGCAAAAAGCCCAGAAAAGCAAAAAATAAAATAATAAAAAAAATAAATTAATACACCAAAGGCAGAACAAGCCACCTAGCAAACATGCTACAGCAATATGAGTGCAAGATTAGATATAAAGATGAAAATTAAAATCGACATAGCAAGACTAACCTTTTCATTTTAAAGTTTTCAAAAAATATTCTAACACTATACAAAAGCTAAAAATGATCAGACTTTTTAAAAGTTTTTTTTCAGTTAAGCAAGCATAAGCCATTTTCAGAGATGTCTGGGTTTTTTCCCCTCCAAAAGTATGCAAGAGGATTCAAGCTTAGAATGGAGACAACACTAAGAATTATCAGCTGCTAGCATGTAGACAGCATGACAAAAATTCCTTTTAATCCCTCCTATATCCTGCCTTTTTTTCTAGTAATGTTTAAGGGCTGATATTGCCTTGATATGACCTCACTACCTACCAGCTACCAAGAGAGAAGCCAGTCTTCCAAGAGCTGCAGAAACTTGGCAAGGAGAGAATTACCTATTGCCAGAAAGAATGCATCAGCTCAGCGTATTTCCACCACAGCATATTTTAAAGGGGAGGAGAAGGGAAACAGTAAATGCAATAAAGCTTTGCCTACAAAAGCTTCTCAAAGTGACAAGGTATGAATAAACATCTCTGCTCACCCCAGTGTATGGAGTTTTATACCAGCATAAAACTCACTGTACTACCAAGGCTTATTTCCATAGTGAGAAGGAAGAGGGATGGGGGAACAGCTGTGCAAACAGATCCTCACCCCAAGCAAGGAAGCTCATTCATCAGCTGCTGATAGGATTACTATCACTACAAAAGAAAGCATGGGAAGAACAATTGGTTTCCTAATAATATTAGTTACTCCTTTTCTAAACTTGATAGCATTTAATAATTGCCACCACCTTTCCCATCCTTCAGTCAGTGCATGTTTCATGATGTTTTGTGAACTATAAAAGTTCATCTTGTGTTTTTACCTTCATTCTGAAAATACAACTAGGTGCTCTGTTCATTTTAGCCTTGATAACTAAATAAACCTAGTAATTTTCAGCTAAGAGCAAAAAGGAATTAAAGTGTTTATGATAAAATGCTGCCTGTGGTTGTTAGGAATAAAAACCCCTATTCCTTCTGCCCACTGGAATCTAATGCAAAAAAGCACATGGCAATGTGTAATTTTTATTCAACTTCTGGCACATGGTCTTGCTATGAACTGTTTTAAAGACATATGCATAAACAGAGAATTAAGCACAGTAAGATGTTTAAAATGAGCACAGTTCTTAGGAATTTAGTGAGGCAGGCCACCAGACAGAGTGTTTCTGTCCACAAGTATCCCATTATACTCTTTTTTACTGAATCGGTGTTTTTCTTATCCCACACAAAATGAACAGCTTCTTCCTTCATATTCATGATCTTGTATTTTGTTTGCCCTGATTCATTCAGTTAGATTTAAATCTGCTACTGCACATGGCACTAAGTTTCCTCCTCCATCATTATTTATTCTACTTGCAAATCAGAGATGTGGGATGCTACAGAAAGGATTAAAAATAGATACATCAAATTCCTTTTTACTCAGAGGAGAATCCAGGAAAGAGAGACTCAACAGCTAAACAATTCTGTGCACTGTACCACTGAAAAGAACTTCAGGCAGTGCAATGTGAGCAATGCTGAGGAGCCAGCAGTTTGAGATAAGTGTGGAATGCATGCTTATCCATCCTATTTGCTGCTCTTGAAGTGCTCCCTATACACTGCTACATTACCTGTCACATGCTGAATACATGTAGTTATGTTTACTTCTGATCAGTTTCCTTAAAAAACATTCTTTTACTCTGAATGTGCCAAGAGTGGTTCTAGAACCATTCTAGCTGGTTCTTGGCAAGGAGACCAGTTACTTCTCTGATAGCTTGAACAGTCTAAAGCTTAGCACTTTGAAAAAGTATTATGTTTAATTCTGCTTAAAGATTTAACTTCCATCTGCTAAGGGTCCCAGCTCAATACACAAGTATCACACACAATCCACTAGAAGGCACAGAGATCCTGTATGAAAGCCACCCTAGAAGGTCTGCAGCTTTGCACTATGTGGTGTAAGATCCAAACACAGAGACTTCCTGACATTCTAACTCTTACAAGTCTAAAAGACATCTATTTCTTGGACAACACAAATATTACTGTATCTTCCAGTGTTCTAAGGTGAGGTATTTAATAACTTACATATACAAAAAGTTTCAGCATAACAGCATGGAGAATCAGATGAATCAGATGTAAATGAAGAGTGCAATAGTTACAACTGCTATTTAATTTACTCTCTTTTCAAGAAGAGTTGTATCTTTCACCACATTACATTAAACCTTAAAATGCCAAATATTTTCACGTTATACTTCCCTCTACTCTTTTAAGAATTTACAATTTGCCTATGTAACCATAACAGGAACTGTTTTCTCAGAAACTCACTGGATTCCTAACTCATTTTTGAATGCCAGCAACCATAGCAAGTTCAGTGTTGCAGCCACAGCAAATGTGCAAGTTAAATTATGAACAGCAGGTCTTTGACAAGGAGAAAAGTAGTGACCTGGGGTGGCAAGCCAGCATCTTTGCAAAGGTAAGCTCATGCAAAACTAGCAGGTATATGAGGAAGCTTTGAATCCCAAGACACAGAAGTCATTGCCAAAGGAAAACAAAACTCTGCAGCAATTTAACAGTGCTTTGTGCAAGGTGACAAAATATAAAACCATTGAAACAAAAAGTACACTATAAAAAGGACACAATTCTGGAAATTTTTATACAATGTAATTTTGCAAAAATTTTTTTACTCCAGACTAAGCAAAGATACTTACTCATTGACTTCATACACAAACCGTTTTACGATTGTCAATAGCAAGACTCTGACAAACATCTGTAAGAGCAGGGAAACTGTAAAAGCTAGAAATCTGGGCTTTATTCATGATACTTCACTTACATTGACATGTAAGTTGGTCTAGAGTGGTTCACATTTGGGGAAAGATTCCCATGAAAGGCAAGCAAATTTAACTAGCAATTTCTGTGATTCTCAATGCATCCACAAGTTGAAAAAAAAACAAAACAAACACATAAATACAAGTCACACTACTTTGCCTCTTGCAATGAAAGAACTAACTAAATACTGAATATTGAGTCTTCTGCTGTCTGATCTTTATCCATAAAGTCTCACTGTAAATATAATTTTAGTATTGGAAACAGCCTTCTATCCAACTAAGCTGTCCTTCTGAGTTCATCCAATTTAAAATAGCAAATAAAATCTGCACATTTTTTTTACTAGAAATATTTTTCCTTCATTTTCTTTCAGGTAATTTTGATTATTATTCCTATTACAAAAATAACACCCTTGGAGAGCTGCTGTCCAACTGCTCCAAGTGCTTTATAGTCTGATAAGCCTGCCTAATAGGTAGCAGTCCTGCATTTGAACTACATGCATCCTTTCAGTTGTAAATCCCACCTTCTGAGCATTTGTGAATAGTGTGTGAAGAAGGGGGTAAGGTGAAAGGAAGCTGGGATAAACTACATGAACAATCCCAAGGTCATGCTAACTTCTTTGGCTACAGCATCACACACCTGGGACTGGCTGTCCACACAACCCTTACATCTGGTCTGAGTCACTGCAAGATAGAAATTGTAGTCATTGGCATGGTCTGTATTCCTTATTCTGCACTTAAATTAGTTTCATTCAGAAATATTACCTTTGATTTCCTATCAAATATTTAGATTACTGATGAACTTTAATCGTAGAACTTTTATAGTTCAAAGCTCTACACATAATATTCATAATGTGCTCTTCCCTTGAAAATGTCACACAAGGTTATTAAATTCTGAAACTTGTTTTAAAATAAAATGGTCCAGAAACATTTAAACAGGAACTGTCAATATTGACACATAAAGAAGCATTGAACATTAAAGTTTCATTTGTTTTTGCCTCTTTAAGGTCACCATTTTCAAGAGACTTGGGAGAATTGCAGCACTGTCATATCAGCAGTTCCCTTTTGGATCAACCAGCAGCCACTAGAGCACCTATGAGCTGCTTTGTTTCATGGGGCACAAGTTCAGCCAAAGCTTTTCTAAGAGGTAACTGACAAAAAAGTAAATAGTATCTGCAACTGAATATATAATTTCTAGATGACCAAACAAACTGCAAACAAGGCTTAACCTTGCATAAATGTTTTCATGTCAACTTTCACTAGTTAAAAAAAAAGCGAACTTAATCTAGGTGTATCTTCATAGCCTATCAAGTTTTTACAGTGTGAAAATTTAACAGTACAGAGCATTATACCTTGTATCTATCACAGAAAACCAATGGTTTCTGAAGTTTAACTACTGTATTTATACTTTTTACACTACTTCCACATATACAAAATTATGAACGACACCTTAATAAGAGATCAGATCTTCTTTGCATGTCATCAGTATCAGATTTTATGTACCAAAACAGCAGACTCACACAGGTATGATTAAAAAGCAGTATTAGCCTTATCCAGTGTGGCATGTAGTGTTTCCCTTTGCCATGAAACTGGAAGGCAGCTGAATAACATCACTTAATTCTAATATATCCACTGAGGTACTTACTGGCTGAGGCTTGAGGTTGAATGCGAGGTATTCCTCCATTTGGCACTTGGAAGTTTGAGTCACTTCTACTATTTTTCACAGACTCAACTTGGATGTTAGATGTCCTGGACAGGTTTGGAAGACTACGTCTTAGTTTTTCTGTATGAAATAATACAAAGATGCTTCAACATACAGCCTGATACTGGACAGAGTTCAGGTTATGTATTCGCAGTTGAACACCAAATGTAAGTGACAGAAAGTGTTAGCCATATAAAACTATACTGCAATTGAAAAGTGTATTTTGTTACAATTCTTCTACATTATTCTCAGATCTATCACATACAAAATATTTCTATAAAAACCCAAAAATTACATTTTTCACCTGCAGTGAAAAAAGTAAAGAAGAGTGTGTTTTGAAATTGAAACATATCTGGATTATGATTCTCTGGATTTTTTTCTGATGTTATGGAAATCAAACAGGCAAACCTAATTTGCAGCTTCATGCAGCTTTAGAAGTTTTTACCTAGAAAGATATTTATACTAGAGAAAGTTTGCCTGAAGATTAAAAACACAGCAGTATTTATTTGAATCAATTTTTTGGGCCTGCTCATGTAGTCCCAATTTGAATCAATTTTTGGGACTACTCATGTCCCATGTCAGCACATTATTCAACAAATAACAGCCACCCACTTTGAAAGAAACTCTTCATGCATCCCATTCAGAATTACTGCAATGTCCAGTTATGCTTCATCTTTCACATATGACTTGACTATCTATTCAGCTAATGGTTCTCTCCAAGGGTCTTCTAAAATTTGTACCACTGCTCACAGACTACTAAAAGATGCCATTAAATACTCCTCAAGTCTAATGGCATTTTGTGTATCTCCAACCCATGCAGAGCTGGGTTGATGACATACTTTGAATAGAAGACTGCAGATGCCTGGTCAGGATGAATGGCCAACCTGATTCTGTAGATGGATGCAGGAAAGAAGTAAGCTAACCATGCACAAGTACTGAAGATGAAAATAAAATTAAGAGTCTAACCATTCTAAAGGAGAGGGGACAAAAAACCCCCAACCAACCAACCAACCAAAAAACCAAACCAAAACAACAACAAACAAACAAAAAAACCCCACACCCAAAACCACCAAAGAAACAAACCCCCCCCAAAAAAACCCCACAACAAAAAAAACCACACAAAAAACCCCCAAACCACTTTCTTTGAGCTGCTGCTGTATCAGCTCTGAATGTCCAAGCAACATTCAACTGCACAAAAAGCACTGCAAGAGAATTCCTAGGAAGTGTTTCATAAAGATGATGGCATGCTCTATTTTGAACCTTCTGGTATGGGGGATACCAGCTTTTAGTACCTTGCCTCTCATGGGGTATTTTTGTTGTAGCTCATCTAGCATACATTAAGACTTTCATGAAACCCCAGAAAAAGAATGAGAAAGGAATTCTCAACTAAGTCAGAATATAACTGAATAGCTTTTGCATTCTACATTTCCCTATATACCTAACATTTCCCCACTACACTATTATTAGAGGAGACTGAGCTAACCCTTCCAAAGATATTCTTGAATGGTTAAATTTGCAGGATCATCTTCTCCAAAAGCTTTAGCCTAGCACACTAATTTTCCTGATTAAAATTACATGCTTGCTTAGTCAATGAAATTCTGTAGGCAGTGTAGTCCTGTTTGTTACATTAATGGGGAAAAAACAACTCCAACTAACACAAAAACCATGCAGAAAATAAACTGTTTAAAAATGCATTTCTGTGTCATCTCTACTGCAGATATATTTTGCACTTTAACCTGAAAGATGAAAAGTGCAAGGTGAATTCTTAATACCCAGATGTATATTCCTTCTGAATTGAAGATTTTATTTGCCAGGTAACAACTACATTTGTTACAATGGGAATATGCTTGTGAAATTTCAGGCCAGGTAAAAGAGTTTCTGCCAGACTGCTACCAGAAAAAAATACGTTCAGAATCAAAATCATATCAAGATTACCTAATTTTGTTCTATGCATAGTAGAATTGTGTCAAGTCTACTGCAAGGTTTGGGTTGTTTTGTTTTTTTTTATTACACAGCAATTTGCACAGCTTTGAGATATCTAAAATATGAGAAAAAGCATGACTTAAGTACTAGTATTTCTAAGGCTATGTTCATGCTCAAAGAGTTCAGAGTCCTGCCCTGCCAGAAGAAAGCATTCAGCTACCTCAGAGGCTAGAAGTATGCATAAATTGCCACTTACTCTTATCTGACCAGTTAGTTTCCCTGCATTTTATCCTGTCATCTGGAAGGCCTAACCCTACCCATGAGTAATAGTTTCCCTTGGGCTTTGCTTTATTTTAGTGCATTTGCCTGCCACAGGATCAACTCGGTCACCATGAAACTCAATTACACCCAGAGTGACTAGATAACATCTAAAATAAATACAAGCCTCTCCACTCATCTGACTCAAAGGGTCCCTCAGCAGAACTTGAAGAAAAAGCAGAGCAAGCAAAGCTTAACTCTGAGATTAAACCATGACATTCCACAGGCATGTAGTTTCAGCACTGCACACACAAACACAGAAACCACACGGCTACTTGTGTGATGGATTTGAGCTGGAGCTTTTTTACCTTCACTTTTGACATTACTAGTCTGCAAATCTGCAGGATGGCCTTGAAGTGAAAGACGAGGTTGCTGCAAACGGCTGATCATGGGCTGGGGGGACACTCTGCTGTATTCTATGCTCCGAGCAGGTGATCGGGAGCGAGGAGAATTCCTCGGAGATTGTTTGGGTGAGGGCCAGGGAGAACTGCGAGGCGACGGTGAAAACCTGTTAACAGCAGGGTGCACTGTGTGATGTGTGCCATCTTCTTCATCCTCTAAACTCTGTGCATCCAGCTCCTGGTCACTGAATGTGCCTCTCCTCGTAGAATTGCAGGAAGAACCAGAACTACGCCGAGAAGCAGTCGCAGCGTACTCTTGTCGGAGGCCTGGAAACAATGAGAATCTTGCTCACTTCCTTCCAATCCACAAATGGTTCAAATCACAGACTGCATACAAACATCTACCCAGTGCCCACACTCCAATTTGGGTCACATCAACCCCTTCTATTTGAGGCACTAAATGGATTCCAGGTAAGTACCAAGAAAAGTTCTTTCAACCCATGTCTTGAAATAAGAAGGTGAGCTCACTCCTTACCCTCCCACAGCAATCACCAGTATGCTGTGGTGCTTTTCCTGACTATTCTTTGCCATACTGACTTGATATTTCAATGATTGGTTAAATCATTGTTGATTGATGTCAACAAGACTGGATTACATTTGGAAAATATGAATCTCCTGAGAAGACTGGTGGCAGGCAGCAGTCCAGTCTAATGACCATCCTTTTAGCACATACTATGATGTGCAAATCCACACTCTCTACCATTTCTTTTGTCCACTGTTCCAAAAGGACACTCTAGCACAGCAACTTCCTTTCCTTATCCTGGAGGCAGAAGTCATTACTTGGCCTTTTCAGGAAAACTACTTTTTGTACACCCACAGGGGAATCTACACCCCTTTTACATTCCTGCTAAGCAAGTGCTCCTGTGGTTATTCAATAAAAAAAGACCAACTGCTCTACTTTGTTTCCAGGATGGAAAATACTTACTTTCTTCCTGCATTCGTGCTAAAATTTGCACATCTGTAACATCATTTAGCTTGTAATTAGACCCAATAGAGTCTTCATCCATCTCTGATGCACTTAATTCACTGTCCAGAGAGGACTGTGGACTTAGAGGAGGATTTCTATCTGCTGAACTTTTAAGATGACCTACAGAAAGAAAATGAAGCATAGGAAATGTTTAAAAAAAGGCAAAAAATCTGAAAACAGATTGAGTAACACAGTCTAATGGACCATTTGAAACATCTGACAGCAAACCCAAACTGAAAATGCAATTTATGCTAGTAGAGCTTAACCATTACCTTCTAAAAAATGACCCACTTTATAAAATCACTACAATGGTGGCAAAATAAATGAATGGCATATAATCTGGTTGATCTAAACCAAGTTTCAATTGCTACCAAGTCTGCACAGCTCTTGCAGAAAAAGAAACTGCATATTTCCATTTGTGCTTTCATTCTCATATCTCATACCCCAGAAACCTAAGTTTGACTATATCATTCTTGGCAATAAAGAATCCAATGAATATTGGTTCAGTACAGAATGCTTAAAATAGTTTGTCTGCAGCTACTATCTGTACTGTTGCACACACCTTTGCTAAACTCTGACTTATTAGAGAAACACCACCCATTTGCTTTAAAACAAAACCTGGGGAATGGCTCTGGTGAACATACTGGAGAGCAGGCTTCTCATTACAAGTCCACAGCAAACTACAGATAGCTGGATTGTCAATGTGATGTTTTTTTCACCTTCCCTTCAAAGTAACTTGAGTAAAAGGACACATAATATGCCAGCATTCTGACTTCAGAGAGATGTTCCTGACATCAGTTTTTCTGGTGTGAAGAAAGTGTCCATTATGCAAAATAAAGGCAGAAAAAATTACCATTTACATCGATGACTGCAGAACTTTGTGGAATGCCTACCATCAAAATACATGCTTCTTGCTTAGATTATATTGTTCACACCTCAGATGGACACAATGAACACCAAATGTTTCAGCTACTGAGTAGCAGAGTAGCTGCAAAGACTACTGCCAACACCTGTATCTTTAAATACAACTTATATCTTTAAGTACAACTTATATTGACTGGACTTATTGGTCCAGTTAATTACAGGACCAAGTCTAGAAGCCACTTGTATGCTGGGTCTCCATGTTCTGGTCTAACTGCTAATATGCATCAGTGATCTTAGGGATATGGACAACCAAAGCATTTTTAATCTATCTCATGACAGATAGTTTTCAAAAAACACCTTTCTAAAACACTTGAGTACTGCACAGTGCAAACACCCCATGAGGACAAGCCTTGGTGTCTTTCTTACTCTAGTCCAATGCACACACAATGTATCCAAGTACATGTTTTTATAGGAAGAGGAGAAAGAGACCAGGCATGCACAGACACACTTACCTGAGGTACCAGGAGGTATGAGCTGTTTCACTAAAGCAGATTTCACTGGTGTTGAGGAGGGAGAGTTGAAACCACTGCTGTAGGGACTACTAGTATTTGGACTATAGGGGCTCCCATAACTGACTGCACTGAAAGGGCTGCTGTACAAACTCTGTCTCTTGAGAGCTGCAGAAAAGAGAAGGAAAGTGTCAAATTATACAGAAGGAATCAATGAAAAAACCAACCAAACCCAAAGCTTTGATATCTTCTGTGATTTAGTTACACAATTCAAGCAGAACATTTAATTCACCAGGAAGTTTTTAAACTGACTTCATCTCCTAGATACAACCATGTGGTGAGGAGGAGTGGAAGAACAGGGCAAGACAAGATAGCAACAAGTATTTTCCTTGAAAAAAAATCAGATCTAAAATCATTACAACTGATTGCTTCAAAATGTTCAATGGAAGTGTTGGGAGGGAGGAGGGAAGCAACTCAGAAGACTGCTAAGTCAGCAGTAGCTAAGCTATGCTAACATCCACCCTAGACATACAAACCAGAGCACACCATCAAGTCCTAGTTCTCCAGAATTCACAGGTCTAGATCACACAGTATTTCAGGAAATGATCTGCACCACAGAAATAAGCAATACCATCTGCAAAATTCCACAAAGCATAAAGTATGATGAAAAATAAACATTAAGTATGGGAAATGCTCCAGTTTGTATTTCTGGCTACCATGAACTTTCTGGGCACAATAATGCAAACTGACTGTAGGATTTATTCCCTTCTTCACACCTCCTGTTCTAATGCTTTGTGATTTTGATGTCTGTGGGTTTAATTTATTCAATATAAGATAAAAAAAAGGGGTGCTTTGCTATTTATTGTAAATATTTCAATGTTAAAGTGTTGTCAGATAAATTTAACAACTGGCAAACTAGCTTCATGATGATACTGCAATTCCCCTTATTCCAGGTTACTTAAATGACTGTTTTGTGCAGAAATTTACATTTTCTTTTAATATAAACAGAAAATGGAACTGCAGGGGTGGAAGTGGGAACCAATGGACGTTAGGTCACTTTTGGTAAAATTCAGTTCCTTCAGTGCTGGAAGTATTTTATGCCTGTTGTATTTTAACAAAGAACAAATTAAACTGCAAAACACTAAGCTGGAAGCTAGAGCTACATGCTTGATGATATCTACATCTAGGTTAGATTAAGTTGCTGCTCAAATACATGCTAGAAACTTAACTTGTTAAGGTGTGACAGTACTGAAAGGATGCATATTATAATGATAAACTGACAAGAACAGGCCTGGCAATTTGGTTCTAAAAAACCCAAAACCAAACAGCAGAAATGAAGCTATTCAAAGAATACTGTGTGACATTTCTGTTACTGAAAAAGGCCTCCAACAGCTACTGGTAATAGTTGAGGAGAAAACCAACAACCTGAATTCTAATTTTTTAACTAAAAATCTTTTCATTCAGTGTAGGATTTTGTTGTTTTGACATTACAGGAAGCCAAATGAGACTACAGCTGCATGGACTGTTGCTTTCAGCAGCAAAGCCTGCTTCAGCTCCTCTTCCCACCCTGCTCTGCTCTTGGTCACTGCCTTCTCAACTGTTTAGAACAAGCAATGGGGGGGCTGCACTATTATCCAGCCTACTAAAGTGGACTTCAGTTAAAAATATTTAGAATATTTCAATGGATTTCATCACTGGACTTGTTACTACTCCCCAAAAAGCCCTATCTAACCAAATGGATGGCAGAATGCAGCACAAATTAAAGTTGACTCTACAGCAAATTCCTTACACTGCATATCATGTAAAGGATCTGGTGTGTAAACCAGTTAATACCAGTGCTTTAATTAGAGTGAAGACAGTTACAGATGGAGGGTGGGAACTTCATATTCCAGCCTTCACTGCAAGTATTAAATTATAAGCACTAATTCCTGCAATTAGTAATTTCAATGAATTCTAGCAAGTTTTACTGAGGTAATTCCAATGTGTTTGGGAAGGGAAACCCACATTTTATTTTAAAGCTCAGTTAACATAACCAGTAATTATAAGCCAGACGTATTCTAGTTGACTCTGACATTATAACTCCTTTGACTGCAAGTTTTTCTGGCATTCCCAAAGCAACTCCAAAGCATCTACTCCAAACTGGACCTTTTTTCTTATGGAAAAAAAAAATAAATTACTTTCCATCTCCTGCTGAAAATGTCAATTAAAAAAAAAAAAGCCTAAAATCTAAGTCTGCACAACAGTTCTTCACATCATACTTTTTACACAGATAAGTATTTTAAAATATTAACCACAAATCAGAAAACAATTGTACTATTGTATAACCTTCAAAACAGGCTTTGTACATAATATCCATAATGCTACAAAATACATCTGATCACACACAGATTTCTTTGTAGACATACAGATGAAAGGATACTTTTGTTGCATATAAAAATATAAAAAGTACACTCTTGATATGTGATGACACTCCAAATGCAGCAGCAGTTTTCATCCTAGCTAATGCCAACTCCTCAGCACAGTGCTTTTCCCCAGAAAAAAAAAAAGCTGTATCCAAAACATTTTTCCTAAAGTTTTTCAAACAGGGATTTCTGTAACTTAGGAAGACCTTACTATTTTTACAAGTAGAGCTACATTTTTTATTTGGAATGTCAGACAACATTACTAAGACAGTTAACCAATTCTCAACACTAAAATGATGCTGTATTAGATTACATTAGCTTACAAAAGATCACACATCAGCTTTCAGAACACCAGAAGGTAGAGTTAATGATCAATGTTTTTATTTTAAGGTAAGTTGTCTTTTGTAACATTCAGAAACAGTATGAAGCATCTGATTTTAGTCAACATTTGGTCTAATTGGTCTTGACTCTGTCTTTTGCTCTGGAAAATAGTAAAAAATTTGAGTACAAAAACCTAAGTAAGTTCAGAAGACTTACTGTGTGAACAGATGTAATTTTTTGCAAATGCCAAGGACCTAATATTTTTTACAAAATTAAGGGACAAATTTATTCTAGCAGTCTCTACAGTATTCAAAATTATAACTAGCAAAGCCTACCACTGAGAACAAAGTTAGGTAAAAAATGGTTGGTTTTGAACAAGCTCAATGCTGAACTGAAAAGCCAAACTTGGTGTGAAAATGACAGATTTTACACATACAGCCACACAGTTGTTCTACCAGCTAGACTAATGATGCATTTGATTTCAAGTATTTAAATAAAAATGCTGCCTCAATGAAAAATGCAATTTGATCAAAGTTACTCCTTTCTAATTCTGTGCAGCTATGCCTTAAGAAAGCATTTTGTTCCTGTAATTCTTTCCTGAAGCATTTCTCTGTTCCTGTGGTTGCTTGCTTGATGTCCTCTACCCCTAGATCATTTTAAAATATGACACAGTGAAAGCCCTGGTTTCCAGACAAGATGAAATACACTCTCATGCTTCTCAGTATAACTTTTTTAAAAAAAGGAAAAGTAAGCTTTAACAAAAAAAAAATATGTAAAAATAGAGCAAGAAAATAGATGGACAGAGAATTCTAATCAGACCTTTGGCATTTTGCTGCTGGTTAGACATCAAAAAGCTGGGAATAAAAGGGTGGAGAATGAAGGCTTTCATCCTCACAGGGCCAAACACTCAGTCCTTCTCAAGCTTTGATTATAACCAACTTGTATCAAGCAAGAGTCACAAATTCTAGGTTTTTTAATCTGTGACAGGAACTTAAGTCATCAGGGATAGGAGGCATAGAAATCAGTATTACCTCTCTAAAATATTCAAGAACTTCAGCTTTTGTTTCCTTAGATGAAATAAAACAGCTCATGTAGCAAAAAACTAAGTTCCATGTCAACATACTGGCAAGAACCTAACAATTACAGTAGTTTAATACATTCTTGTATTTTAAAATAATACAAGAAAGTCAAATTAAGGATGTTTGTATCTTCCTAAGAACTTCTGACCAAAATGTAACCATGCAGTTATTATAAAACTCAGGCTCCAATGCTTCTATTCCTTTTATTTATACAATCCAGAAAATTAGTATAATTAATCACTCTTTGAAACCCATAATGAAAACTTTAGACAGAAGTAACTGCTGGATCTCAACATCTTCTCTCACAAATATCAGTTAATTGATTGTTTCAGAATAAATATGTTGAACCCAGTGGTGTTAATAGACAGGAACTCACCTGACATTGTCTGTTCCAGCTTGTGGATCAGTGACTTTTTAGCACATTCAATGTCAGGACTTGGGTAATCCAACACCTGCCTGCACCAAACTAAAGGACTGACACATTTTTGCATTGGAGTCAGTTTCTTCTTTGGGGATGTATATAACCTGAAAAGAAGAGAGAGAGAAAAAAAAAAAACAAAGCAGAAAACCATGAAGTCAGATAAAATTAACATAAGATCAGGAATGTAAGAAAATACCACACACACAATGATATTTCTAATTTTATGCTACACCTACAATACAACCCCAAACATGTATGTGCATGAAAGAAAGCATCAGTTTTACCTTTAACTATTTTGGATATGGTAGAACACTGATAACATATGGCTAACCCAAAGACTTCTGGTAACTGACTGACCAGAAAAAAAAAGGCCTTCACTTTCCAGACACATTAGATATACAGACAATTTCACTATGTCACCTAAATGTAAAAATCAAGATTAATCTTTTCAGATTTAAGTAACACTCACCTGAAAGAAGAAAATAAGGCAATATGCAACTGTTTCCTGAATTCAAAGATATAGCAAATAATAAGCATCTCAACAGCCAAGGAACAGTGCTAAAGTGTATGGAACACAGCCACTATTTCAGTAGCCTTGAAAAATTTAAAAAAAATTTATTTTTACTCATAAATTCCATCCTAAAACCTGGCTCTTTGGTTTTCCTTCAAACAGAGAGCAAAGGAACTCTCTCTGACCTAAGTGGTACTCATTAAAGCATTAAAAACAAGGAACAAGAGAAAGAGTGAGATCACACTCATGCAGGACATGCTGAGGCCCTTGCCCATTGGCACCTCCATTCATTTATTTTACATCAGCATTTCATGACCAAGAAAGAAGTATTCCAGTTTCAAGGCTCTAAATACTTATCTGAACATTTCTTCTCCCTCAACAAACAGATTAAAGAAAAAGTCATAACCAGTCACATGCTCAGACATATCTGATTTTTATCTTTAGGCTAGAGACAAACCTGGGATAGTGAACTGCAAGATCTACAGCTCTGACTGGAGCTTATGCATACTCAGAAATGGTTAAATGTGTTTCTTCTAGGGGTAATGACTTCATACTCCAAGTTAAGGTGGTTGTATGTCACACACTGTAACTGAGGAACATTTGACAGTGTAATCAGGCTGTTTCCATACAAAACAGACAGCAAAAATTCTTGTCTCCTTCATGCCAATGACATCAGCAACACAGCTTTTTTCCCCAAAGCCCTAATAGGAGATTATTATCTAATCCTTCCTCTGTAATTCTAGAACTTTAACTCTGTTTTATAAACAGATTTAGAAGATTTTTTTTTTTTTAATTATTGCCCTTAAGGTCATTTCTCACAAAGGCTTTCCAAGAAGCATGCTGATCAAACCTCCATTAATTCTCACCCAAAATACTGATTGTTTTGTTTACAGCATGCTCTGAAACACTCTTCCCTCCTGAACTCTGACACTAGAAAGCTGTGTTTGCAAGTGCAGGAGAGGGGATTTTTATTACCTGGCAGATTTTCAAACAGAAATGAAGCTGTTTGTAGAAATGCAAATAGCCACTGTTACATACTTTAGTCCATGTGCATTATGCTCTAGCTAGTGTCATGATGGTGGTTAAAATGGTTTTTGTACAAATCCTTAAAATCTTCACAGCCTCTCTGCCCACAAGAAAAGCTAAGTGCCCATTACATATTTATAGCCCTGAAGACCCCTGGAAAGCACAAGACCCACTCCATTTTTACAGCTCTATGTAAAAATTACAGAAATTGCTGTACTGCCTGTGATTATCTGTGTACAGGTAAAATTAATGCTTAACATTTAAGAGCTCCTTTTCAGCTTTTATTTACCTGTACTCTTTCCTTTCCTAAGGTACATTTACACAATACAAAGTCATGTCAAAAGCAACAAAGCCAATTTTTGTGCTGTACAAGCTAAACTCCCTCCTCACTCTCTGGATAGCTGACATGCCTCATTTTAAGCTTCAACACGTTATTTTCTGCCACCTCCAATTGTTGCATTTGTTTCACAAGTAGTATATTTACTGGGACAACCCAGGCTTCCACAGCTTCCACTTTTACACCTCCCTTTCTAGCCAAAAATACATTGCAAATTCTCCCACTTTCCAGTCAACTGTTTTTCCTTCAGCAGCCTTTGTTTCACACCTTACATATCAAGACAGCCCTTCAGAGTGTACATTTCATGCAACTCCACTTTCCCATTCCTACTGTCTGTGCATCAATGAAGTAACCCAATGGCTCTTCCAGGACAGATTCTTGCACCTCAGGCAGTTACCAAGTCTCATTATAAATCAAAGATTTATTTTCTCATCTGAAAAAGAACAGACCACCTCGGCTTATGAAACTTACTGATTTTAATTGCTTTGCCTCATTTGGATTTTAAAAAAGTAAGACCAAGGGGAAAGCTAAGAATCAGAGTAATGCTTCCACTACTTCCCAACAGCAGGAAGGGAAAAAGAACAGAAAGGAGACTATGAAGCATGCACAAGTAACTTTATACAGTTAGGTGATCATCTTTGTCAGATTGCTGTTTGACCCAAGGTACAGAGGTTCTCATTAGCTGAAGAGCTTTCCAGGAGATTAATTCTCATTTGAACCTGATAATGCATTCTACAGCAAAGCAACAGAACCCATGGTCTGCACAACAACTTCAAGACTGAAGATAACACTGGTATAATTTTATACATCTTGAAACACTTATAAATCATACTCTCAAAACAGGAAGTTGAAAACGATTAAGGAAGCTGACAGCTTAGTTACCACTCACACTACAAAAACAAACACAACAAAAATCTACTCCAGTTGCTCTACAGAAGAGTAAAGACTCGACAATTCAGTGACACAAGGCCAAGTGAAAGAAAACAGTATATAAACAGGAGCCCTAAAGCTTCACCTACTTTGAAACAGCTCCGAGAAGCCCAGACACTATGATTCTGCTGCACAGAGTAATATTCCCCTCCTTCAGCTGTCACTAGTCAACTATGCCACAGTAGCATTGCCAACCTGATGTTTAAAGCAGCCAAAGGCTCTACTAATAAATTCCAGGAAGATGCAGCACAAAAAGGGCAGAGCTTTTGCAGAAAGCCTACTGTCACTACAAGCTCACATGATGTCAAACAAATGGGACAAGCTGTAGCATGTTGCACTGGAACACAGCTGGGTTGGGAAAGGCTCTGAAGAAAGAGGATGTGACACCGAGGTAGGAATGGAATATCTGTGTAAGGATTACCTCACCTGAGGGACACCTCCCAGTGCATTAAAATACAAGAGGCTAGTTGCCACAGGCATGAAACCAGAAGCCAAGATTCTAATTGGGAAGAAAGGAAGTCTTCTTGTATCAAAATCCTTCTACTGGTTAGTACAAGAGTGAGAGAAAAAACATGCAGATGAATATGAAGTCACAGATCTGAATTAGAAGATGACAAGTGGAAGGAACTCGAGCTACAGCTCATTTATTTTAGTCACATTAACTTTAAGTGAAAACTGGCAGGTACAATAGAGGCAATGAAACAAGAAAGTGGACAAAAGATGTAGTAGTCAATAGCAGGATTAAGAAAGCAACCTGAAGCAATATGAAGAAAAAGTAAAAACCTAAGGACAGATCAGTAAGAAAGTTCCCTAAAATACAAGAGGGAAATACAGGAAGGAAAAGATACAAAAAAATCAGGAGAAAGTAGTATTGCACAGTCTTGAAAACAGACAATATAGAACACAATATAGAACAGCTGAAGATCTCACAAGAACCTTTTAATTTTAAAAAAAAAAAACAAAACAACAAAACAACCCAAAACTTAGGTGACATCCCTGCACATATCTGGCCCAGAGATTTCCTCTTTCCTCCTTCCCCACCCCTGCAAAGTTCCTGTCCTGCAGTTCTAACTGACTGACAGACATTGCTCAGCCTGCAACTGCTAATTTGTTGGTGTACTTAACTGAATGTTTCTATTTTTGAGAGATGCAGGCGTTACA
>JAAWXA010000013.1:15582919-15611818 GCA_038090715.1 Florisuga fusca
GACCCACTTTATAAAATCACTACAATGGTGGCAAAATAAATGAATGGCATATAATCTGGTTGATCTAAACCAAGTTTCAATTGCTACCAAGTCTGCACAGCTCTTGCAGAAAAAGAAACTGCATATTTCCATTTGTGCTTTCATTCTCATATCTCATACCCCAGAAACCTAAGTTTGACTTTATCATTCTTGGCAATAAAGAATCCAATGAATATTGGTTCAGTACAGAATGCTTAAAATAGTTTGTCTGCAGCTACTATCTGTACTGTTGCACACACCTTTGCTAAACTCTGACTTATTAGAGAAACACCACCCATTTGCTTTAAAACAAAACCTGGGGAATGGCTCTGGTGAACATACTGGAGAGCAGGCTTCTCATTACAAGTCCACAGCAAACTACAGATAGCTGGATTGTCAATGTGATGGTTTTTTCACCTTCCCTTCAAAGTAACTTGAGTAAAAGGACACATAATATGCCAGCATTCTGACTTCAGAGAGATGTTCCTGACATCAGTTTTTCTGGTGTGAAGAAAGTGTCCATTATGCAGAATAAAGGCAGAAAAAATTACCATTTACACCGATGACTGCAGAACTTTGTGGAATGCCTACCATCAAAATACATGCTTCTTGCTTAGATTATATTGTTCACACCTCAGATGGACACAATGGACACCAAATGTTTCAGCTACTGAGTAGCAGAGTAGCTGCAAAGACTACTGCCAACACCTGTATCTTTAAATACAACTTATATTGACTGGACTTATTGGTCCAGTCAATTACAGGACCAATTCTAGAAGCCACTTATGTATGCTGGGTCTCCATTTTCTGGTCTAACTGCTAATATGCAGCAGTGATTTTAGGGATATGAACAACCAAAGCATTTTTAATCTATCTCATGACAGAAAGCTTGCAAAAAATACCTTTCTAAAACACTTGAGTACTGCACAGTGCAAACACCCCATGAGGACAAGCCTTGGTGTCTTTCTTACTCTAGTCCAATGCACACACAATGTATCCAAGTACATGTTTTTATAGGAAGAGGAGAAAGATGAGAAACCAGGCATGCACAGACACACTTACCTGAGGTACCAGGAGGTATGAGCTGTTTCACTAAAGCAGATTTCACTGGTGTTGAGGAGGGAGAGTTGAAACCACTGCTGTAGGGACTACTAGTATTTGGACTATAGGGGCTCCCATAACTGACTGCACTGAAAGGGCTGCTGTACAAACTCTGTCTCTTGAGAGCTGCAGAAAAGAGAAGGAAAGTGTCAAATTATACAGAAGGAATCAATGAAAAAACCAACCAAACCCAAAGCTTTGATATCTTCTGTGATTTAGTTACACAATTCAAGCAGAACATTTAATTCACCAGGAAGTTTTTAAACTGACTTCATCTCCTAGATACAACCATGTGGTGAGGAGGAGTGGAAGAACAGGGCAAGACAAGATAGCAACAAGTATTTTCCTTGAAAAAAAATCAGATCTAAAATCATTACAACTGATTGCTTCAAAATGTTCAATGGAAGTGTTGGGAGGGAGGAGGGAAGCAACTCAGAAGACTGCTAAGTCAGCAGTAGCTAAGCTATGCTAACATCCACCCTAGACATACAAACCAGAGCACACCATCAAGTCCTAGTTCTCCAGAATTCACAGGTCTAGATCACACAGTATTTCAGGAAATGATCTGCACCACAGAAATAAGCAATACCATCTGCAAAATTCCACAAAGCATAAAGTATGATGAAAAATAAACATTAAGTATGGGAAATGCTCCAGTTTGTATTTCTGGCTACCATGAACTTTCTGGGCACAATAATGCAAACTGACTGTAGGATTTATTCCCTTCTTCACACCTCCTGTTCTAATGCTTTGTGATTTTGATGTCTGTGGGTTTAATTTATTCAATATAAGATAAAAAAAAGGGGTGCTTTGCTATTTATTGTAAATATTTCAATGTTAAAGTGTTGTCAGATAAATTTAACAACTGGCAAACTAGCTTCATGATGATACTGCAATTCCCCTTATTCCAGGTTACTTAAATGACTGTTTTGTGCAGAAATTTACATTTTCTTTTAATACAAACAGAAAATGGAACTGCAGGGGTGGAAGTGGGAACCAATGGACGTTAGGTCACTTTTGGTAAAATTCAGTTCCTTCAGTGCTGGAAGTATTTTATGCCTGTTGTATTTTAACAAAGAACAAATTAAACTGCAAAACACTAAGCTGGAAGCTAGAGCTACATGCTTGATGATATCTACATCTAGGTTAGATTAAGTTGCTGCTCAAATACATGCTAGAAACTTAACTTGTTAAGGTGTGACAGTACTGAAAGGATGCATATTATAATGATAAACTGACAAGAACAGGCCTGGCAATTTGGTTCTAAAAAACCCAAAACCAAACAGCAGAAATGAAGCTATTCAAAGAATACTGTGTGACATTTCTGTTACTGAAAAAGGCCTCCAACAGCTACTGGTAATAGTTGAGGAGAAAACCAACAACCTGAATTCTAATTTTTTAACTAAAAATCTTTTCATTCAGTGTAGGATTTTGTTGTTTTGACATTACAGGAAGCCAAATGAGACTACAGCTGCATGGACTGTTGCTTTCAGCAGCAAAGCCTGCTTCAGCTCCTCTTCCCACCCTGCTCTGCTCTTGGTCACTGCCTTCTCAACTGTTTAGAACAAGCAATGGGGGGGCTGCACTATTATCCAGCCTACTAAAGTGGACTTCAGTTAAAAATATTTAGAATATTTCAATGGATTTCATCACTGGACTTGTTACTACTCCCCAAAAAGCCCTATCTAACCAAATGGATGGCAGAATGCAGCACAAATTAAAGTTGACTCTACAGCAAATTCCTTACACTGCATATCATGTAAAGGATCTGGTGTGTAAACCAGTTAANAGAGGTAATGACTTCATACTCCAAGTTAAGGTGGTTGTATGTCACACACTGTAACTGAGGAACATTTGACAGTGTAATCAGGCTGTTTCCATACAAAACAGACAGCAAAAATTCTTGTCTCCTTCATGCCAATGACATCAGCAACACAGGTTTTTTCCCCAAAGCCCTATTAGGAGATTATTATCTAATCCTTCCTCTGTAATTCTAGAACTTTAACTCTGTTTTATAAACTGATTTAGAAGATTTTTTTTTTAAAATTATTGCCCTTAAGGTCATTTCTCACAAAGGCTTTCCTAGAAGCATGCTGATCAAACCTCCATTAATTCTCACCCCAAATACTGATTGTTTTGTTTACAGCATGCTCTGAAACACTCTTCCCTCCTGAACTCTGACACTAGAAAGCTGTGTTTGCAAGTGCAGGAGAGGGGATTTTTATTACCTGGCAGATTTTCAAACAGAAATGAAGCTGTTTGTAGAAATGCAAATAGCCACTGTTACATACTTCAGTCCATGTGCCTTATGCTCTAGCTAGTGTCATGATGGTGGTTAAAATGGTTTTTGTACAAATCCTTAAAATCTTCACAGCCTCTCTGCCCACAAGAAAAGCTAAGTGCCCATCACATATTTATAGCCCTGAAGACCCCTGGAAAGCACAAGACCCACTCCATTTTTACAGCTCTATGTAAAAATTACAGAAATTGCTGTACTGCCTGTGATTATCTGTGTATAGGTAAAATTAATGCTTAACATTTACGAGCTCCTTTTCAGCTTTTATTTGCCTGTACTCTTTCCTTTCCTAAGGTACATTTACACAATACAAAGTCATGTCAAAAGCAACAAAGCCAATTTTTGTGCTGTACAAGCTAAACTCCCTCCTCACTCTCTGGATAGCTGACATGCCTTGCTGTGTTTGAGAAGTTCCATGCACATACAAAGTGCTTACAGTAATAGTGTAACTGGCAAGAAATTAAAGGGCATGTCCTGTTTGAAAGACACACACAAGCAATGTCTTCAACAAACCTACAAAACTAGTCTCATCAAGATGGCACTGGCATTTTAAGCTTCAACATGTTATTTTCTGCCACCTCCAATTGTTGCATTTGTTTCACAAGTAGTATGTTTACTGGGACAATCCAGGCTTCCACAGCTTCCACTTTTACACCTCCCTTTCTAGCCAAAAATACATTGCAAATTCTCCCACTTTCCAGTCAACTGTTTTTCCTTCAGCAGCCTTTGTTTCACTCCTTACATTTCAAGACAGCCCTTCAGAGTGTACATTTCATGCAACTCCACTTTCCCATTCCTACTGTATGTGCATCAATGAAGTAACCCAATGGCTCTTCCAGGACAGATTCTTGCACATCAGGCAGTTACCAAGTCTCATTAGAAATCAATGATCTTATTTTCTCATCTGAAAAAGAACAGACCACCTCGGCTTTTGAAACTTACTGATTTTAATTGCTTTGCCTAATTTGGATTTTAAAAAAGTAAGACCAAGGGGAAAGCTGAGAATCAGAGTAATGCTCCCACTACTTCCCAACAGCAGGAAGGGAAAAAGAACAGAAAGGAGACTATGAAGCATGCACAAGTAACTTCATACAGTTAGTGATCATCTCTGCCAGATTGCTGTTTGACCCAAGGTACAGAGGTTCTCATTAGCTGAAGAGCTTTCCAGGAGATTAATTCTCATTTGAACCTGATAATGCATTCTACAGCAAAGCAACAGAACCCATGGTCTGCACAACAACTTCAAGACTGAAGATTACACTGGTATGATTTTATACATCTTGAAACACTTATAAATCACATTCTCAAAACAGGAAGTTGAAAACGATTAAGGAAGCTGACAGCTTAGTTACCACTCACACTACAAATACAAACACAACAAAAATCTACTCCAGTTGCTCTACAGAAGAGTAAAGACTCGACAATTCAGTGACACAAGGCCAAGTTAAAGAAAACAGTATATAAACAGGAGCCCTAAAGCTTCATCTACTTTGAAACAGCTCCGAGAAGCCCAGACACTATGATTCTGCTGCACAGAGTAATATTCCCCTCCTTCAGCTGTCACTAGTCAACTATGCCACAGTAGCATTGCCAACCTGATGTTTAAAGCAGCCACAGGCTCTACTAATAAATTCCAGGAAGATGCAGCACAAAAAGGGCAGAGCTTTTACAGAAAGCCTACAGTCACTACAAGCTCACATGATAATGTCAAACAAATGGGACAAGCTGTAGCATGTTGCACTGGAACACAGCTGAGTTGGGAAAGGCTCTGAAGAAAGAGGATGTGACATTGAGGTAGGAATGGAATTTCTGTGTAAGGATTACCTCACCTGAGGGACACCTCCCAGTGCATTAAAATACAAGAGGCTAGTTGCCACAGGCATGAAACCAGAAGCCAAGATTCTAATTGGGAAGAAAGGAAGTCTTCTTGTATCAAAATCCTTCTACTGGTTAGTGCAAGAGTGAGAGAAAAAACATGCAGATGAATATGAAGTCACAGATCTGAATTAGAAAGAAGATGACAAGTGGAAGGAACTCGAGCTACAGCTCATTTATTTTAGTCACATTAACTTCAAGTGAAAACTGGCAGGTACAATAGAGGCAATGAAACAAGAAAGTGGACAAAAGATGTAGCAGTCAAAAGCAGGATTAAGAAAGCAACCTGAAGCAATATGAAGAAAAAGTAAAAACCTAAGGACAGATCAGTAAGAAAGTTCCCTAAAATACAGGAGGGAAATACAGGAAGGAAAAGATACTAAAAAATCAGGAGAAAGTAGTATTGGACAGTCTTGAAAACAGACAATATAGAACACAGTATATAACAGCTGAAGATCTCACAAGAACCTCTGACTGTAAAAAAAACCCAACAACAAAACAACCCAAAACTTAGGTGACATCCCTGCACATATCTGGCCCACAGATTTCCTCTTTCCTCCTTCCCTACCCCTGCAAAGTTCCTGTCCTGCAGTTCTAACTGACTGACAGACATTGCTCAGCCTGCAACTGCTAATTTGTTGGTGTACTTAACTGAATGTTTCTATTTTTGAGAGATGCAGGCGTTACAGCAAAGCTCCAGGTCTCTCAAAATAGATGAATACTACAAAAATGCTTGGAGAGTCTCATAAAGCCTCCATATTAAAGCATCAAGTCTCAACTACATTATGCAATTTTCAAGTAGAATTTGGAGCTTTCAGAGAGGTTGCAAAGTGCAGCTGGAAATATAACTCCCTTCCTGCCACCAACAATTAAAGATAGTTAGCTCTGCTCTGGTTAGGTGCTGAAAATTACAGCCATTATTCATTTCCTCATAATAACATGCTGTCTGAAAGGGATGTTGTAGAACGGGAAAAGGGGCCTCCAAAAGATTGGAAGACTCCAGTAACACCATCAGGTTGCTTCTTGAGAACTGTCACACCAACTCTGTACAAGTGCCACTGTTTGAGAAGCTTCTGAGAAGGAAGTTTTTAGAGGATGTATGTTCTAATACTGCATTGTTGATACACACAATCCAGAAAAGTTCTGTGTCTATTAAACATGTTCAAAAATATAAGTCTGCTTAGTTACTGAGCTTGGGAGCACTACCAAAAGCTTCAAAAAGTAGAAACGTGACTCATGCCTAAACAAGACATGATTACAAGGTAAATTTCACAAATCCCATGAAAACAATGAAGGAAATTAATATCAAAGCTTTCATAATATCAAAATACCAAACATGTCTAAAAGCAATATCACACAAGAAGTTAGAAATGGAATAAAGTTCTTCCTCCAGACCTCAAACATCTGTTTCACAACAAACAGATGTATCAAAGACATTAGTCAAATGGAATATTTGATGTTGCACCAGTTGTTTCATCTCACTGGTAACTTCTCTAATCCTTAGTTTTCTCATATGCTTCTTTTCAAATTATCCCTACTTTGAGAAGCCATTATCTGAATTTGGTTAAAAAACCCTCAAACAGAAAACAAAAAACCAATCCCCAACACTTTAAATGAGACCGACATTTAATCTGCCATAAAAAGAAAAACATCAGTTTCTTTTACTTCACTCACAGGGCAGGAACTAATCAGAACCCACTCAGTTTCCAAGAGGCCCAAACCACACTGATAAAATGCCATTCACTCAGGTGCAGCTCTATCCTAACACACCCTCCTTGCCCACTACAGAAAACTACAGATTTGTGTAGAAAACTACACACCCTGCTTGCCCACTACAGACTGGGTTTCAATCATAAAGTTAGTGCTCAAAGGACACAGAGAAAAATGAGCTAAAAACCAGTAATTACAGACGACACCCACATTTTCATCCTTCATGTCTCAAAATAGTCAGTTAACTGAAATAGATGACTAGAAACAGAAATATGTACTATCAAAAATAGGTACCAATTTAAGAGAAGTAACTCCTGAATGTGTATAACAGTAAAAGCACACTCTCAATTTCAATTTAACAGTATACCAAACCAATAGGAGATATTAAAAAACACTTTAAAATTACTTTGAACTATTAACAAACCACCAGTAATTTCACTTTAAACACACAGCAGCTGCCTTTTGTTTGTAAATGAAGTCAGTCAGCTGTTAGCTATTTCAGCCCTACCAAGGAAACTTTAGATTGCAGTGGCACAAAACCCTTGATAAGTGCTAGGCTAGCTTTTATAGCCCCATCATTTAAAGAGGACACAAGTGTTCTGAAGTTTGCTGAGCAATAACATGCACAAAAACTTTACTCTTTTATGCACATAGTGCCTATTATAGAGCTTGCTGTGTAAGCCTCGAGAAAAAGCACTGGGTGCTTTCCTCACATTTAGAAGAGATCAAAACAAAGTTTAGACAAGAGACTTCGTAACAAGCTGGCACAGGGCAAGTACAGTGGATTCACAGCACAATTACTCAGCTACAGTAATTACCCACGTGTGCACACTTATCCTGCAATAAACTCTGAACAGCTTATTTTTTACAAGAAGCACAGCAAGCCACCTTGCACTCTGTTACCAAGCTGTCTTGAGTGTGCTACACATCCACACCCAACCTCACCCAGCAAGTCAGGCAAGGAGCTGTACACATCATCCTGCTTCGGAAGATTTTGTCACTCTAGTTCCTTCTTTTTAATTAATTAATTTTAAAAGCCCTGTTCAGATTGACATTTGAAAAGAATATTCAATTTGTTTTGATCTGATTCAAGAACAGCTAAAAAGGAGCACTCATAGAATAGATAACCAAAGTCACTGGTAACTTCTTGAGGAGGTAATTAGCAGGCCTAAAGCAGTCTCCACAGGACTAAGTACAGCTCAGTACTCTCTGCATGTGCCTGTGTGCCCATCTGAAACTTTCAGTACCCTATTAGGAAGAAAGTTTCAGCATATTAAGCAGGATTCAAAACCATATGGCCAAGAAACTCAACATAAAATCACTGAAATATTTTTAGTAGCTTACCATATGATTTGAAGATTGCCTAATGTGTCAAACTGTTTAAAACATAATAATATCTGGATTTAACTAATCACAGAAAAGAAAAGTAAACAAGCAAAAATATAAACAGTCCCAAAGCTCATTAATACTGAAGGTTGTTTTACTCACTAATGCTAATCCTAAAGCAGTAGTTCTTTTAGTTCTTTTCACTGGTTAGTAACTCAGTTGAGTTCCACCTTCTCTTTAATTTTTCATTTTACACTTCTGTCCTGTGTAGACTTATCTAAATGCATTTAAAGAATTAAAAACTTTAAATGAGCTGATCAACTCCAAAATGTAGATTTAAAAAACCAGTCACATTCCAGAATCAATTTGAGTCACAGTATCAACTGTTCCACCCTAAAATCACAGCCAGACTTCACAGGCACTAATGTCATGAAAGCATTAAATGTATGACAATGTAATTTTGGCAGTCAAGACTTTCTTCTGCCATTACAAGGCTGCAGACAATTTCATAATGTATGAACTCAAGTACATGGACTGAAAAAAGGCCTGGTTTACTGAGAGATAACCAGCACCCTTCATCATCTATTATCTCCCACAGCAAGTCCTTTTGAAATCAAAAGTAAAGACAAGTCTAAGCTTTACCTAAACAATCAAAACAGGAAAGCTGAATCCATTTTTATGTACAAACTGTCATTTAAATTTAGTCTGTTTCCATGTGAGGGTTCCTCAGCTGGTAAATGGTCTTAGATTTCTACAGTGCTATAATCCAATGGTTTAAACAGGATTTTGGGTTAAGCAGTAGTGATCCCAAAGCCATTTCAATCTGAAAGTTTATTTGAGGTTTAAATTTCATCAAGTGCATTCACACTTTGAATTGACTCAGTTACTTTTTGAGTGCCTCTGCATAACCAAGACATCAAGAGTGCAATCTTTTATGAAGAGAAATCCACTTACATTATCCCTGCTGTTCTCACAGGCTTGTTTCTTTTTGACTGCTCCACTGGCCCTCTGAAAGTTTCCAACTTAACTTAGATCAATAGCATCCATTCATCAAATGCCCAAATACAAAGTTATCCTCCCTTCATAAGAAAAAAATGATTTTAGAGTATTTAGTGCCTCATCAGTTGAATTAAATGCTATTTAGAAATTCCAGGAGCAATTTGGAAGAATAATGAATCTAGCTGAACCACATTTATCATTAAGTGAATATTAAAACATTGCATGAAAGACAGTTTTCTTAATTGCACAACAATATTTATTGGTATGTATGACAATACTGAATTTTAACAGCTGCTCTTCCCTAGGTGTATGCTTTTGGCCTCAGTCATTGTCCCATGTCTGAAATTATTATTTTAGTTGCTAAAATATTAGGAAAGGAATGAAGACACATAACAGACTCCATTTATGTTTTGCTGTCTTTTGAGGACTAGAACTTGCAGAGGAACATGACTACCACAGTAAAAAGCAGTGTAAGTAATATGCCAAACACCTGACACCAGCAACAATCCCACATAGCAAACTGTGCTGCCTGCCCACGAGAGTCCAGAACTGTATAAACAGAACCACAGAGCTTTTATGCTGCCACTGTCACTGTATGCTCTGCTGTGGCACTAACTTTCACTGAAGATGTGCATCATTGCCCATGATTTAGGATTAATATCTAAAATGACAGTATCTATAGTCACTAGAATTCATGACATACACAAATTTGGCCTCACACCCCAAACTATAAAAATTGTGTATACTTTATTTCTCTCCCATGCTATAAACCAGTAGATTACAAGAACTAAGAGTAGCTACTTTGTACACACACACAATCTGGAAGATGACACCCTGTGTTAATTTAGTAAACTTGTGTTGGATGAGAATAAACCTATGCTCTCATACTTCTCCAGTGGATCAGGCTGGATGTCAGGCAAATGACTTCTGCAAGGAAGGGCAAACACTGTCCTCCCTGAACAACTAACACATTGCTCATGCCAAGAATCATTCCAGCTTTGTCATAGGTGTTTCTAACTCTGAAAGAAAATTTTATTTTTAAAATTGTCTGCATGTTCACTCCCCAAAAATACCTTTGTAGATGAACCTACCCCTAGCTCTGACTCAAGTCAGACTGCTTTTGTTACACTTTTCCTCCCTGTACACAATTCCCTTGTGCTTCTCTGTTGGCATTACACTTCTCACTATTTCTCTGCAGCTCTAATACTGCTCCTCAACACGCGTTATGGGGCACTTGAAAAAGACATCTGGAGAACAGCACGATGTTAAGAGTGAGCAAGCCTTTCTGGTTCTCTGCAGGAGCTCATCCAGGTGTAATAAGGAGAAGGTGAACAGCTACCTGCAGCTGTTTCAGCTGGAGCTGGATAGGCAGTCTATTTAAAAGGAGAGAAGCTGCCTAAGGTAAACCGTGGTCCTACTCTGTTAGCAATAAACGAAAACAAGCAAGGCAAACACATGTATGAGATGGAATACATTTGCTGCTTTCACAGCTGAATGAAGTCAAGCCTTAAAATATAAACGCTGAGCGTTTGAAGTAACAGTAACAGTACCTGTGGGCTAATTCTGCACTGCCTCAGAAATTTCCACAAGTTTCTCCACGCCTCCACACCTTCTCAACTTGTGAAAACACAAGCAACCGATTTCATAGCGGAGCCGGAGCCTGCTCCGGTGTCCAAGTGACCCAATGTTACACTCTCAGCGTGGCCGAACAAAGGCACAGAGCTGCAGGCCTCCAGGGAGGTGCGATGTGATGTGCAGCAGGAACCGAACCACCCTCCTGCTACAGGGATTCGGTACCTCCTGGAGAGCTCACCCCTTCCATCCAGCTCCAGAGGGCGAGGCTCCCTCCCTATACAAAGCCCCCAGACCACCTCCGACACCAGGCACACATCTGGACACGGCCCCATCCTCCAGGGCGCAGCGGGCTAAGGGGAGGTCGGTGCCTTCCCCGCCTCCCGGCGCCGCTGGAGCAGGGAGCCCACACCCCATTCCCCCGCCGGCCGCCTCCTCACCAGCCGGTCTCGTCCTCCTCGCAGCCGGCCAACCTCTCCAGCTCCTCCGGCCTGANGTCTTCACCAGCTCCTGCAGCTGCCGCACCTCCCGTCTTGTCCCGTCCGGTCCCGTCCTCCCCCGTCCTCCCTCTCCCGTCTCTCGGGGGCCGCAGGTCCCACCCGGCATTACGCGAAGCCCGGTATACCTATGCCAAGTGCTCGTATCGGGAAGGATTTAAGATGTGCCCCTGGCGATGGTTTTGGGCCTTCGGTGTGTGAGGGGCACATGAACTGTTCCCTGGATCTCACTCGAAACTTAAATGTTCGATAAATAAATATATTAATATAAAAAGTGACATCAAATTGCTGCCTCCAACAAGGCTGTTTACACCTTTAGGTCTAAGGGTGGCGCTTGGGGGTTTGTGTCTCCATCTGTTGGCATCAGTGGGGATGGATTGAGCCCCTCTGCCCCATGCCCCTGCGATAGATACAGTGCCCCCGGTGCCATCCCTTCACAGATTTCCTCCTCTTCCCACACTCCATCTCCTCAGCAGCTTTGTTTTGCAGCCTGTAGTTGCTGGGAGAGGAAAACCCCAGCAAGCGGGCTGGAGGGGGGCTGGATGGAGTCTGCAGGGGATGGCCCTGCGGATGGGAAGCGTTCACCAGGCCCAAGGAGGGAAAAGGAGGGAACCAAGAACGAGGTGCTGAGACCTGAGGGGTGTGCTGAGGCCCTGTGAAGCTTGAGGGTAGGAAATGCCACACGGTCATGTTTGGGATGCGTTAGGTATGCTGCATGGACTGGTGGGGTACTGAGGCTGTCAGACGTGTGTCTATGGCAGCCTCATGTATGGGGACAAGGATAGGGTCACTTCCTTGTCATGCAAGACTCTTCCCCTTATCTGTTCAAACATCACAGCATTTCTTTCTGTACAGCATTGTTTGAGAGTTTATGCTACACTGGTTAGGTCCTCACCAGAATCCAGGCCTTTGATCTATAAATATAATTTGTGACATTGTTTCCTCCAAACCAATATTACCTTACATATTTAATTGTATTAAAACACTTCTGGGGTGGCATCTTTCAATAAAGCAATTTAAATTACTTTCATGGTAGTCTGTCTTCACTATCTGGTAGCAAAACAAAACTTTTATCAGCAGCACACTTTACTACATTTTGTGTAATTGTCACAACTATAGAACTATTAAACAGTTTTGGCCCATGAGCTGCAACCTTTGAGGCTCTGCTCATTGATATCCTGTTAAAAACCATCAATGGCAACCCTTGGAGGCTGGTCTGTAAAGCAATTTGCAAATCCATCTCTTTACTAAGTTTGTATCATTTGGTACCAAGTCAAGTTTTTTAAAGGAACCCAGATAGATTGTGGGCATAGTTATGTTTTTAACAGAACTCACAGCCCTGCAAAAGGCATGTAAAACAACAATGAGGTTTTTGATAGCAAAGATCTTCTGTGGCACTGTCACTTTTGGTGACACTGATGACAGTTCAGTGATTGGTGGGTACAGTAGTGGTCTTAACCTAGGCAGAGAAGTTTATTCCATCTTAGAATATTTATAGCAGAATTACACAATAGAGCTTCCTTTTCCTTCTTTAACCATCCTCAGTCCCAATGTTGGTGACATGGTAAACCTTCAATCACTTGCATTAATCATGCATTTATGATAGCAATAGAAGGTGTTCAGTCCTTTCCACGCTGAAGTTACTGGGATCAGGATGGGGCTGCTGGCTGGGAGTGGGGCAGAGTGTGAAGTGGGGCTGTGATGAAGGGCTCTGCCAGGGAATGCAGACAGACAGTGCAGAAAAGGATAGGGACCAGAAAGAGCCCCAGGGTCCTAGGAGATGCTGCTGTTCATGGTGATTATGCCATGTTTAGGGGCCTCCTCGTGAAGTAATGTTGCAGCTCAGACCTGCTGAGGAGTGTGAGAGCTGCCTGCATCCTGCCTCTCCTCTTCTCCCTTCTCCCTTCTCCTTGCCCTTTTCATGGTCTGTCTGTTCTCCAGATGCCCTGCTCCTCTAGCAATTCTCTCCCCCTACAAGATACACTCACTGGAGATATGTGGATTGGGAGGAAGAACTGCTGAATCAGTTGCTGTTTTTGCAAAGAGTAAAAGCAATTGAGATGAACAAAAGGAATGATCTGTTAATTGCAAACATAGTCTGGGCCTGCATAGCAAGGACCATAATCTGGCTTTCTCCTGTGCTCTTGTGCTCTGAGTACCCTTCTCCAGTTTGGGGAACTGAAGAAAGCAAGGCTGGGACTGAAAGCCTTCCACTAAATATCAGCTCAGTAATGGGCTTCCATGAGCTTTGCAGTCATCAGATTCCAAGCTTTCACTGGCTAGATGTAAGAGACCATGCCTGAACAGAGGCTTCTGAGTGATAACAAACAGCAGTAGCTGATAGTAATTCCACAAAAAGGAAATCTTCCCACTGTGTCACAAGAGCAAGAGAAATTCCTCTGCACATGAAATAAACCTGTTGCAGATTTTTTTCTGAGCAGCTACAGCTTGAGTCCATGGTGTCTTTTCTATACACAAGGAGAAGGAAGGAAAAAGAATTGTTTTCCAGATCTCAGTACCTGCATGGGTACTTCTTCTCTGACTTGAGGCAGGTTCTTAACTCACATGATATGAGGAAATGAAGAACAGTCCTCCAAAGGAAAAGAAGTCTCAGCAAGGCTCCCATGTGCCTCGAATAACTCAGCACATACACCTCTGTCAAGTGGTTCTTGTGAAAAAGGCCAGCAGGATCTTTGGTTTTTGAATTTGTTTCTCTAATTCTGTAATTAGTTTCTCGTGGCTGTAATTCACTGCACTGCTGATTTTATATCTGGCAAAACCGGTAGAATCTGATTTTGAAACCTTTATTTCAGCTGTCACCTGGGAGAACAGAAGATCCCTCATGGGGAAGACTACATGGAGATGGGCAGATGCATGGTGGGAGGTAAACAGCAAATATTTAACTTCACGCCTGAAAAAGCTGGGGGATTTTTAAAGCAACTTTGTTTAGTCTCCTGCAGAAGATTTTTGCCTGCCAGACTTCTCAAAGGAGGCATTTAGCAGGTCCCCACATGTTCTTGCTGGGAAGTGTTTATCTAAACCTTTGAAGAATAGAAAGTGTCATTTGTCATTACCATGTATAGCATGTGCAGACATGGCACACACAGTGGTGTAGGTATGCCTCTTTCATAACATGTCCCTTTCAGAATTAATTTGAGATCTTTTCAGCTGGTTCTACTGAAAGAACCAACTTTGTAACTTCAATCATTTATGAAAGGTATCTCTACTTACATCTGGCCTCATCAGTGGTGAGACAATACATTCGGCCTTTTAAATTAGGCTGAGGTTATTTAGATACTCAAAAATGCAGTCAGTGCCTCAGCACACACTTTCAGTAACTGTCTTCTAGAAACAGTGAAGAGGAATGAGATTTGTAAAGGCATCTCTGGGCAAAAAACACTTAAAAAGTCTCTATAAATATTTTTTAAAAGGTAAATGTACCACTGCATTTATTGCCATGGATGACATGGATGACCCACAGTCAGTACGCTGGTCTTATAAACTTCCCTGAAGGGCAGGCAAGATTCCAGCTGAGTTCTGTCATTGAAAGTGCATCTATCTTTGGCATCACCAAGTATAGCCGTTTGGCACAAATTTACCTGCCTCATCTTTTTCTGCACAGAAAAAAAAAAGATGTTAAAAGTCTGACAACAACGACGTTTAAATATGTATTTTACGGTCCAAATCTGGAGCAAGAGAAAATCTAGGATAATGCACAAATGGGTTTGTAATGAGGCTGGTATTCACAGCCTGCCATGTGGATAGAAAAATCATGAACAAATATGCATTTTAATACTTATAATTGGCATAATTAAATTAGACCGATTACTCCTTTCAAAGATTATCATCACAACTGGGCATTGTAAGAAATCTTCCATACAACAGAATCAGAGAATGGCTGAGGTTTGAAGGAACCTTTGGAGGTCATCTGGTCCAACCTCCCTGCTCAAGCTGGGCCACCTAGAGCCGATTGCTCACGACTGTCTTCAGACAGCTTTTGATTATCTTCAAGGATGGAGACTCCACCATCTCTCTGGGCAATCCGTGCCAATGTTCTTTATCACCCTCACATTAAAAAAACCCTAAACCACCACCACCAACAACCAAACAACAAAACAAGCCCCCAAAAACTTTCCTGATCTTCCTGTCAGGCCATTACTCCAGCATGTCAAGGTCCCTCTGGATGGCAACATGACCCCTTGGAGTAACAGATGCTCCACCTGGTGTGGTGTCATCAGGAATTGGCTGAGGGTACTCTGACCCCTTATCCAGGTTGTTAATGAAGATGTTAACCAAAACTGGAGTCAGCATTGGCCCCTGGGGTACAGCCCTAGTCCCTGGCCTCTAACTAGACTTTGTGCTGTTAAACACCAACTTCTGGGCCTGGACCACTGCAGATACCCCATGCAATATTTGAATATTCACACTAGATTCATTGTCATGGTATCTGATTGCTTCCCACAAATTTGGGATCCTTTGGTGCTCCTTGCATTTTTTTCTTATCTGCACATACAAATGAAAATTCTGTTTTGTCATAGAATTAGCTACCAGTATTTCATGTTTACCAATCACTTGAGGATAATTTAATTGCTCTTTAGAAACTTGCTAAGCTCAACATGTTTAAAATGCTGTGGCAAGACCAAAGTGACTCAGAACACTGGGAAAGTATTTTCTGTTGACAAGAAGATTCATGATTTATGTTCATTTGCAGACTGCAGTGATTTCATTCACTTGGGTAATATTGAGTGAAAACTTACATGACTCCACCCATATGAAGCAATTTTCTGTTTTAACATTTAAAAAAACTTTCCAAAGTTCCTGAGAACTCTCCCAACACGCCTTTATTAATAAGCCAGGGCTGGGAGGAAAAAGATTTAATTGTGCTCAAGTTCTTGAAACAGTTTCCCTATGAACTTTTTTAGCAGGAAAAACCAACAGATCTTCAGAATGCAAAATAATTGTAAAGGGAGCAATTTTAAAATATGTTGGAAGTTTGAAATGCTGCATTTAAATCCATACTGAAAAAGGTAGTATGCTTTCAGTACCTTCTTGGTTAGATTATTGTGAACTTTGTAACTGAAAGAATAAGAGAATGAGTGTGTAGCATAGAGTAAACACTGGAGTTAAACTAGGTTTATACTCAATTGATTCATTAGTGACATATTTAACAAGGCCGTGCTTTTGTCTGAAAACAATATGCTAATACTGACAAAAATAATAAGGATTACAATCAAGAAAAGGCAGTGTTGTGGGACCAGCTTTAAATGTGTTTGCAGCAATGGGATGCAGCACATGAGCAAAAGACCTGTCGAAGAAGCCTGAGGTTTTTCCCCGGATTTGAGCCTGGAGAGAAAACAAGAATACCTGATGTGTGGAATGGTGGGCAGCTGTATCATTAACAAATACAGCGTAAGGAAACTTCAACTGATGACTTTTTTTTCTCTCTTCTCTTCTCTTCTCTTCTCTTCTCTTCTCTTCTCTTCTCTTCTCTTCTCTTCTCTTCTCTTCTCTTCTCTTCTCTTCTCTTCCTTTCTCTTCTCTTCTCTTCCTTTCTCTTCCTTTCTCTTCCTTTCTCTTCTCTTCCTTTCTCTTCCTTTCTCTTCCTTTCTCTTCCTTTCTCTTCCTTTCTCTTCTTTTCTTTTCTCTTCCTTTCTCTTCTTTTCCTTTCTTTTTTTCTTTTTTTCTTTTTTTCTTTTTTTCTTTCGGGAAAGCCCGTGGCTGTTTTTGCTCAGCACGGAAGGTGTCCATCGCCATCTAGTGTCACCACGTTGTGCCGGAGTGGGAATCGGGCACCTGAACGGACCCTTCTCGGGGAAATGCTTGTGCACCAGGGCTCCTGCCAGCCTTTTGACAGGGGACTTGAGGTCACCAGACCTCCTTTGTCGCTCTGGTGGCTCAGGGCTCACTCCTGAGGAGGTGTCCTGGGAGCTGTTCGAATGCATGGAATTCCTGGTGGGACGGCTATTGCTGTTCCTGGGCTGTGGGGAGTTCCCACAGATATGTGAGGACTCTGGCCTCAGTGCTGGCAATTGCCTGCCCACTTTTTGGAAGCACTTAGAGAGGAACTCATGCTTATTCCATAGAGAAAGAAGTCCCTTGTTTCTGGAGGATGCCATAAAATAAAACATATGATGTAACCGTAGCTTACTGACCTTTTCTTCAACACCAATATTATTATTTATCACAGTGTCAAGATTTTTTTTTATTTTATTCTTGTGGTTTCCTAACATGTCTAAAAAACACATGGGATCAAGCAAAACATTCCTGCTTGCATCATTGCTTTTTCTGGTGCTGTTCACCCTGTGATCTCCTGCTGCACAACTAAATTACCTAGCTCCAGGGAGGAGAGGAGCTAGTTACCACAGCCTGTCAGCAAGGAGGAGCAAAAGGAAAGGCCCCGCAGGGAAACCAAAAGAAAATTCAGATTTACTTATTTCCCAGAGCACATTTCTCAGTGTCTAATTAAGTGCATACCTTCTTGCTGAAGTTCACGAGATGAGCCACCGTTACATTTCCCACTGCAAGAATATTACAGTGTTTGTGTGAATGAGAGAGAAATTGGGAAAACATTGTTTAGAAACCACAATGGATTGGGAGAGCAGGTTGTGCAGTGAGGGTGGGCAGGAGATCACTTGGGAGGGACAACAGGGTCACAGGGAAATGTCTAGGAAGGACTATACAAGTCAAAGGATACTAGCCAGAGAACTAATAAGTATAAACTAGCTACTGCTGAATCTAAACCAATAATTGACTTGTCACCATCAGATAATCCAGAATTGTTCATTAAGAGGATAGTGGAGGCAAACAACCATCTTCCATCAAGAGTTTTCTACCCGTGTTTGTGGCCTATGTTTTTGGCATTGCTGTGAGAACAGGGATGGGAAGGATTTGAGTTTTGAGTCTCATGTTTTCCAGCTTCCTCCACATTCAAGTTGCAGTTCTACACAGTCTAAACATTCCCAACAGAAGCAATACATTAAAAAGCATTAATACATTGGTGCACATGCTTAACTTCAAACTCAAGATTGGTCCTATCAGGTCTTCAGGTTTCAGGGGAAAACCTGAATCATAAGAAAAGAAGGATGTATGTATAATGGGATCTCCCATTTAAATTCAAAGAAGGCAACCTATACAAGCTTAAGAGAAGGAAATATATTTCTGCATTTTATAAACACAATTTAACTCACAATAGTGTAAATATGTTAGTACATAAAGGTGAATTATATATATGCTACCACAAAAAAACCCACCTCATTTTCCTCTCTATTAAATCAGTGGAAATTAAAAGCTTGCAGATCAGGGCCCCTCAGGTTCTTCTGTAATTCAGGTAAACTGCAAACTTATATTCTCAGTGCTGACTTTTGTTACTGCATGAGATAATTATGAGTTTGCCAGTACAAATAACATGTTGCAAGTGACCACTAGCACTTTTTATATATATTTCTAATATATATATTTATTTCTACTGAAATCAAAATTCTACACTAAGGTACTGTAGCTTGGTAAGTAACAGAGCAATAGAACTATTCTACCTTGTTGTGATGTAGGATATAAAATTTATAATCCTTTTAAACAATGATATCTGAATATGTAGTTACCATAACATAAAATGTCTATTTAGGGCTTGACAATAGCAAGCTCAATGCAGTATGTACATTTTTTTAGAAGTTATCTTCTGTACACATCCTTCTCTGGAAATATCCCTGGCCCCTTGCAGTGTTGTACTTTGTACACACACGATTTAACTGATTTTATCTTCTGCAGCTTGAAACAACCTTTGGAACGTGCCAGTGAGCTGTGACCTAAATGCCTGTGTTGCTTGGTAAGGCTGAGTCACTCGTGAGGGATTTGTGGAGGATGCAAACCCAAAATAATAGATGGGGCAGATTCAGCCGAGGTGTGGCTGCAGTCAGAGGTAAATACAAATTACTTCTAGGCCTCCTCCAAGAGAAGAAATCTGTCTTGGGCTGAGACATCTGAGGTAAACTGTCCTGCCCCCATCACAGCTAATCCCCCATGTTAGAGCTTGGTAGGACGCAGGCATCTGATGCAATAAAGCACTTTTACCACTTCTGTTAATAGGTCTGAGCCTGTCCTAGTGCTGCATATTTCCTTAGGTACATAAGGAGTTCCTTAGCCCTACATAAGAGCTAAGCTACATGCAGACCTCAAAAGATGTGCCAAAATGACAATAGTCAACACTTGGTGGAAAGTTCAGAGTAGAGAGAAAATTCAAAGGCCTCTTATTTTTACCCAAGAATGCAGCGGTTTGTCTTGATTTCCCAGGTCAAACAATGTGGCTGGCTGGCGAGAGGGAGATATTTTCTATGGGCTCAGTTCCTACTATTGTTTACAAGCCAAATGTGAGGCTAGATAGTAAGGGGTCAGCCCACTCAGAGTCATGGCACAGGCATCTCTTACTAGTGACATGACTGTACTAGAACAAAGAAACACATGAAGGCAAGGGACTTACAGTCCTCTTCCTTTCTCAGAAGCATTTTGGCAAGAAAACTTTGAGAAAAACATGAGGGTTTCTCTGGAGAACTTTATTATTTAAAAAACAATATACTTCTAGTGCTCATCAGAACTGATTTTTCCTAAGGGTTAACCATCTAAGCAGTGACAGCGAAATGGCTTTCTGAAAAATGCTGGATTTATGACAGAATCCAGTGAATCACAGAATCTCAGAATTGTCTTGATTGCAAAAGACCTCTAAGATCACTGCATCCACCCCCCAACACAACCCTCCAGCCTCCAAAATTTTAGGTACCTGTAGAAAGAAATAAGGTCTCCCTCAGACTCTTCTTCTCCAAACTAAATAATCCCAATTGCCTCAGCCTCTGCTCACAGGACTTGATCTCCAGACCCTTCACCATCTTGGTTGCTCTTTTCTGAAGTACAGTTGGGTATTAATTTGGCAAGGGTGGGATTAATGCCTGTTGTTGATATTGTCATATTTCTGTGTGCACGTGTGTGCACCTTTGTGTCTGTACTTGCACACGTGCATCTATTAAGCACCATATTAGCAGACCATGTTTGATCTGAAAAAACTTTTAGGAAGCTGGACTTCAAAGAGAACAAGATCAGGCTTAATCTTGAACTAAAGGAGATTGCAAGAAAGCAGGAGTGAAGCATACAGTGGGAATGTCCTCTTTATATCACTTGAGGCTCCTTAGCTACCCCTATACCTCAGTTTAAAGAGCTTTTAGGAGAGATGAAGACATAGAATTGTTTTCACCAAGACCACAGCTGTGGACAGAACTTTGCAAAAGTTGCAGCATTCATCTTCACTCAGGTTTGACCACAGCAGTCTACTTAATTGTAGTTAAATTAAACAAAGAATTGTTACATTTTCTACCCCTACTGTCTTTATTGTCGATATTACTTGAAAAGGAGTTTTTAATATTACTGCTAAATATTACTTGAAAGTTGAATTCCAGTTACATAAAAACTTTTTAAAATGAAGTCACAAATTCTTTAGTAACAAAACAAATATTATTTGCTGCAACTTTAAAAAAAATATACTACATCGGCTGTCAATGAAGATTGTAAAAAAGGTTTTTAGGGTGAGTGCAGGATGCCACTTTCAAAGTATAATAAATTCAGTTAGGATCTACTCAGAACTGACATTACTGCTAGCCCAATAAGAGCATAAATTAATGTGGCAAAATGCTTGGACTGAAGACTGCTGTCATGCTACTGATTGCACTTATGGAAGCAGGCTTACAAAGTCAGCCAGGTACATGACATGCTTTATTCTCTGGTTTGCACTCGTGTTAGGGAATCCCAAATACACTAAATCTCCATAAGCCAAGCCATAGTCTGACCTACGTGTAAATTCAGAACGATTTTGCTGGGAATGTATCTACCACGTAATGTCACCACAATCTGAATCTGAACTGCTCTAGGGGATTAGGGGTTTTGCATGATAACCTTCCAACCAAAGTGGGTCAGCTACTTCTTCTAATGAAATCAATGCAATACAGGGATGGAGCATGATGATACAAACCTCTCCTAAGGGGGAGCAATATTCTTGTCTCCTAAGGGAGAAAAGTTCTATTTACATTTTTGCTTTGTATTCTCAGCCTATGCAGATTCTCGCATGAGACTTTCTGTATAAGCTAAAATTATATATGTAGACCACATACTTTTTCAATAGCGTATACTAGCTAAACAGACCACATCCTGACACAAAATGTCCTTACAGAGTTTTTGCTATAAATTTGGTGTAACTCCACTACAGTCAACTGTGAAATTTTGGTTCTGCTGCGCTCAGAATCTGTCCAGTTTAACACCCATATCCACTGATTAACTTTTGTCCCTCCACTTTTACCTGAAGGCTAAACTTTTGGATCCTAAGAGCTGTTCAAGGAAAAGCAAGAACAGGGCAAGTGTTTATAGTCCATAGTGTTTCTCAAGGCTCTGTCTCACAGTTCCTGGGTCTATCTCGTTGTGTTCATCTAGTGATTCTCAGGAGGTCCCACTTCCAAGTGTCTCTCTTGAAATCCACCTGATCTGCTTCATCTAGAATATGATTTAAAAAGCAAAATGTTCCCACATCTTCTGGCTGCTGCATGGTAACAGCCTCTTTTTGTTTGATTTCAATCTTACAGGCTTCACTGAAGAACCTCTAGGTCTTGAATCAGAAGTGAACAATGGATTCCTATTCACCCTTTCCATCCAATTCAAGATTTTGCAGACCTTTATTGTGTACTCTCTGCACCATCACTGTTCAAAGCTGGATATGTTCCATCCCACTCATCAGTAGTGAGAGATGCCATGGAAAATCTCATGAACGTATCAAATGTTTCCTCAGAGTAAGCTTCAAAATAATGCACCAGAAATTAAAGTAAGGAGTGACTGTGAGGTATCTGAAGGAAAAGAGTGAAGAATCCATCATCTCAAAAACTTTATCCTTTCTGAATGAGGAAGCCCATGAGTGGAGAAGGAAGCAGAGGAAACGATGTGATTGTGTAATGAAATATTGCATCAAGATGCATACACACAAGGGTTCTGAAGTAGAATTACAAAGATGATCTTCTTTTTGCTGTTTCTGACCTTGAAATTCTAGCATATATGGATTTTCTGATGGAGAGAAGGATGTGGGAGGCCGTTGCCTATTTTCCTTCACTCTGTCAGGCACTACCAGGCTGCAATGGCCCTGACTGTCCTCCTAGGGCCTCTCACCACCCTGCCTATGACATATTTCAGTCCCACAGAGCTGTTAGACTCCAGTGCTGCAGCAGTGTTTGTCTCCAGCTTTCCACAGCCCTACACTGCCTGGCTGTGGTCCCTGATTCATGGGTTAATGTCAGCTTGACCTTGGGCATGTCCCAGCCCCATGGAGCGGCCTGGCAGTCGCTGGGCCTGTCCTTCACCCAGGGAGGAACTTCTCAGATTGACCTTAGACCTTTCTCATCCTCCACTACCTTTCCTGATGATATGGTCTCTGGGTCAGCCTGCTGCCCTGCTCCTTGCCTGGAGATCCTGCATGGTTCCTGGACCCTGAGGACCCTCTTCTACCTGTCTCCTGAAACACTTCCCTTTGGCATGGGTTTGGGCAGAGCATGCGTTCTCTCACCTGATGTAGTAGAAACTCTGTGGGTTTATCTCTTGGTTTATGGCTGGATTTCCCCAAACCTTGATATTTCCCTCCCTATCTTAGCTAGGTAGAATAAGGAGAGCAAAATCTTTGTATCTCTGTTTCATAGCTAGGATCAAATAGAAACAAAATGACATAAAATTCTGGTAGGGAAATAATGTCAGCAAAATGCACAAGTAGACCATGGAACACCTTGCCATAGGCATCAACAAGTTTAGCAAGATTGAAAAGGAAGGTTATTGCATGGATAAAAAAGAATATCTAGAGTTGTAACAGTCAAAATCAAGCTCAAAATATTTTGCAAGGAAACTAAACTTTATGATTCAGAGCTTAAGGAATTGTCTCATTGTTGGAGACTCCCGTGAGACTTTACCTAGAGCTACAACTTCTTATCTTAGGACCTACCTACATCTTGGATTTAGGTTACAAGTGCTAATTAATATTGGAGATCACTGGCCTGAACCATGGTGGAAATTTTGGGGGAACTCTGTTGTTTGTTTCCCACTAGAAAACTCTAGGAGATACCTCCACAATGGGCTGAAGTTAAGAACTCTATGGCTATGCTTAAGCTGAATGCCTAATAAAACAAAATTAATTTTCTCTAGCTTCAAAATTATTAATGAAGATGCACTGGTCTATTTTTTGTTCCTTTAATGTTTAGTAGAGAGGAGAAGCCTGCCCATGGGGAATTCATCTCATCCTACATTAAACGGATTAGATGAACTGGGCTCTAAAAGTGCTGAATTCTCTCTTTGGAAGGAGTCTAGGTGGTATTTCAGATACAGGAATGTGTATTAAATGTGTGAAGTTGAGTAAGATTAATGTAGCACCTTTAAATATATATGAGTTAACTGTAAACTATTTACTTTCAGTATTACTAGCTGTGAAAGTTAGCTTCTCTATCAAGGTCTATTCATGTATTTATTCCATCCCATCCTCTTTTAGTATGTATTTTACCCAGCTATTCCACATTAATGCAAATCAGAAAGTAGCAATATTTTAGCTGCACTATGGATGTGTACAATCTGTCTTCTTTCTTTGTGCCTCTCAAAGTTTTGAGAGTCTTTTCTTCTCATCTAATGTTAAGGATAAATGTAAGTTTAAATTATAATCTTTGTAACACACTGGGCAAAATTTTGCCTGCACATCTCATAGGTCTGCATCTGCAAGATGCATTTCTTACTGTCAAGAAACAGGTGAATTATTCTGACGTGTTCATTACTACCTGGTACCTTAAAAACCTTTTGCAATACGTTCTCTTGCATAATATTTGTGTTGATCATGATGCCTCTGCACTGACTTCTTTTGGCTTTCTTTCAGACACCTTCATGCACTGCCCTCACCCAAGCCTAAACCTTTGTTTACCTCTATTGCTCTTTACTCTCTGATATTGGATTGGCCCAGGTTTTCTTTAGTTGTTTGCATAGGACCTGAGGTTTTTTCTATCATGACATCAGTGCTTCTGGCCCTGTGAGCTACTGGAGTCATGCTGAGATCTTGGACCTGTCAGCTCTCTGAGGATACCTAAAAATTCAAGAAATTTTGGAGCACAAATGTAAAAACACGGATATTTTTGTTTAAGAGCTCTGCTTCCCAGCCCCCAGTAGAAAATCTCCCCAAAGCATGCCTAAGTGTCTGCCAGCAATCCATAGCTGACTTTTCCATGGTCTGACAGAGAGCCCATGGAACCCCTGCCTGCTTTCTCTTCTCCTAACCAAACCTTATTAAAACACTCTCTTTGTGGTTTTCAATATTTTGCTGGTCCTTCTATCCACCTTCAAGACAACAATACTGACTGCAAGAAATAATATTTTATGGTATTTCTGTATTACACTCCAATGTTTAGAGCTACTTTCAGCAGTGCTATGGAATTATCACTCCCCAAATCTCTCAAAACTGTAAAAAGACTCTGGAGAAAGGAAAAGCAGCACAATGAAGAATGAGTGTAATTTTTCTCTCATTCACAGTGGTCCCTCTCAAGAGTGAGAAAAACTCTTGTTTGTCATCTCAGCCCATGGCAAGTGAGGGAAGAGAAGTAAACAGAGGAAATGCTCAGTGATTGCATTCACAGAAGCTTCTGAGGAATTAATAGGGTGAAGAGGGTTTGACAGGCACAAAAATGAAAAAGAGGAAGAGCCTGTCTGTGACCAAGAGACTGGCAGAGATGCTGCTCTCTGACCATGAATATTGCAGGAAAGGGGCTTTTTTTTTTTCCAAGAGCTCACCCTAAAGAACAACACTGCTTCCAAAGAGAAAACAGGCATGGATCATGAGATGTTGAAGCAAAAAACCAGCAAGAAGGTGAACAACTGCTGGAAATGCGGTCTAATGAAGTTGCTGTCTAACTTGGTTATTTTTCTCTTTCTTTGGTACTTTACACTACATGTAGGCCTGAAATTTCATAAGTGTCTCTCCCAAAGTGGAGACTTCCTCCTAGAGAGGGGTGTTTTGCCACAAGATCTCTTCACCACTGTTCCTTCCTGTGCAGTAGAGCAAAATCAGCTTCTCTTGGCGCTGAGTGCCTCTAATCCAATATGAAGTAAGGTAACTCTGCCATTACATTCACTGAGTCTCTGGGGGCTTAAACAAAGAAATGTTCATTCAACAAGTGCCCCAATCCCTGCAGTGCAGAGAACTTATAAGAGAAAAGAGAGAAATGATGCAGCAAGTAACACTGGGTTCTTCTGGAAACAGGACCAATGCCTTTAAATGTCTCCTCCTTTTTAGCATTCCTCATGTTTGCATAACATTTCTGCTTTTGAAGTTTTCAGGAAATGAAATAATTTCTGTTTCCAACTTGTTCCTTTTTCTTCAAAGTGGACCTTTTTTTTAATCCTGAGGAAAAAAAACATTTCCCTTGATGAAAGGCTCAACCCCCTCCAGGCTGTACAGCTTATACACATGTATAAAAGACACTTAAGGTTTGAGAAGTACTTTTGCTCCTTAAGTACATTAGATCAGGACACAGTAGTAGCCCTGGTGATGGGCACTTTTAGATAGCTATGAAGTGCAGGAGGAAAGCAAAAACCTTGCAAAATGAAAACTTGTACCAGTAACTCTGCAAACCCTGGCACTGTGCAAGGATTGTCCTGTCTCACAAATTGAACTCCACCACTTGCTCTGTATAACAACAGTGAATGCATACAGGCCACAAGACACACATCCTTGTCCTCAGAAGCAGTGCCATCTTTTGTTGCTTTTGGTCTCACTGTCCTGCTGATATATTTATCTGCCACTGTGGTAGAAGAAGGTGGGAGGGGAAGGAAGAGCATTTTTAGGACTGAGAACTGGCAAGTTTCATAAAGCTTGCAAAAAACATGTGATCCACACCTCCACCACCAGTTCTCCACTGGCTGACAAATCAGCATCGAAGTGGTTAACTCCTGGTCAGTAATTGTAAGGAGGACAACTTCAGCACAGCGATAGCCACATGCTTTGGACCATGGAGATGTGCTCTCCTGTCCCTTTGCTGCTGCTGCAGCTCTAGGGTGAAGTCTCAGGAGAAATGTAGCTGCTGCTTGTTAAGCTGTACTGTAGCATAACCACTCTTTGCAAGGTGACACTTCTTTCTGGAGCTCAGAAATGATACCTTATGGGGTAAAGATATTCCAAGCTCCTCCTGCAGCAAATGTTCAGCTTTGTTGCCCTTTGCTCCTGCCACAGCAGCAACAGAGAGGCAGGAGAAAGCTGTAGGTGCTGTTGCTTGAAAAATGAAGCAAAGTTGCTTGATTTACAAAAGTGGCAATGGGTAAGGAGTTCTTCATGGAGTGTGTGCTACTACAAATAGGCAGGGGCAGATCGGAGGCAGAGTGGCCAGAGCAGGCTGGTGGGACTGGTCCCCATGAGCGTGTGGGGGCTGCCCATGTGTTTATACCAGAGATGCTCCATGTGCTAGGGATGGCACCCTGTGACTCCTGGGGCTCAGCAGGAGAGTGATGTGCTGGGGAGACGTGGCCACAGCACCAAGAGCATAAATTTGGAGGAAATTCCCCAAGTGAAAACAAAGACTGTTTAAGTCATTTCCTCCTTAATGCTGAAAGACATCTGTGTTGATCCAGCGATTACACACCAGTCACAACAAAACCATTCACTTGTAAGCAGCATAGACCTCACTTTTTTTTCCTGTGGATTGACACTTAGAAACATGAGAGAGATATTTCAGGTGAGCTTTACAAGCTCTTTTTCTCTCCATGAGGTTTTTCAGGCTGGCAGTTTTTATAGGTAAGGGTAAAGAAGAGAAGCTAGGTGACATCTCACTGTAGATTCTGAAGTCTGGAGGTGAACACAGACACCTGCTGGGTGCAAAAAGCCACCTTCAGTTATTCCGGGTGTAGGTGAGTGGGACTGTTACACAAGTACGAGGGAATGCATCGTAGCCCCGGTGGCCACCTGGGCAAGTGTATGGTGGGCATTACAGAGATCCATCGCGAGGGTTCACAGCCCGCCTGGAACAAAGGAGAGCTGTTCCCCTTGCTGCCCTGTAGCCTCCAGTGTAGCCCTGTGGCTGCTCACCCTTTGGTGGTTTGGAAAGACCAACAGACCCGAGCCACAGTAACAGTTACACACGTTTTAAGGCCAGCTGGTGCCAAGCAGTTTGCTGCACCTAGATTTTGGGTGGAGAGCTTACATCCTGCTCCAAGTTGTGTAATTTGCTTTTTTTCATTTACTTCACCTACACTTTTCTGGATCGGTTTGATGTGGGGCACCTTCTTCCTTCATCTTCTCTCTGCCCCGCACCTGCCTGAACCTCAGAGGGACCCCAGGCAGCGCTGNTGCCTCCGGGGTGCCGTGACTCCGGTGTGCCGTGCCGTGCCCTGCCGTGCCGTGCCCTGCCGTGGCGTGGCTCCTTGTGCCGGGTGGCGTGGTGGCTAAAGCAGAAGCAGGTTGCAGCAGCTGGAAAAGTGGAAGCGATCCTTCCTCCACGTCCAGGTGTCACCCGCGGATCTGTAAGCTGGAGCTACCGCAAAAGCTGCGTTTTAAACCTTTGCTTAAAATCGCCATGATTTTGTAATATAAGGAGTTGTAGCCCAGCCTGCCAAATCCGTTTTAAAGCGAATAGCCGATGAGCATTTTCTTGTTTATGTGACTTCCTTCTCTGAGTCTTTCCTTATACTCACGTAACTCCGGTGCTTTACTAAGACGGTTTCGCCTCGTCTGAAGGCACATTTAGCTTTGTGTGTGAGTTTAATCACCTTAAAAGATCTTGCTGCTTTCTGTCCCACAGCTTGGTTAGCCTTTCCGGTGGTGAGTGCTCTTACACGTTGTGCTAGGATACTGTGTACCTGCAGCTCATGAAGCAGGTGACTGGATGTGCATGGTGCTTTTACACAGGCTTCCTTCCTGCATCCCTGTAAGTCAGAACCGATAATTATTTTAACTATAAAATGAATTTATAGTTAAAATTTTTAGCGTGGACGTGAGGTCTCTGCTCATGCTTATTGCTCTCTGCGTGCAATGATAGATGTGTGCCTTGCTGTGAAAAGTGCTTATCTGAAATACTTAGTATCATCTTAGGAGTTGAACAAGTTTTAGGTTTGATTGATGGAAAAACTGACCATAGCAGAAATGCAGATAAAAAGGTTTCCTGCGAACCTTTACCTTATGTGACCGTCTCTCTCACCTTTGTTATAATATGGCTGAAGGGCAAAGCATCACTGTTTTTCTCAGAACTCTCCAATACTGAAAGATGAGTTACTTATGGCTGATATATAGATGTTTAGAGTATTTTGGGCCACTGGGAAGCGGCACTCACACAAGTAGGTTCACAGTTGCACCCGAGGGAGTACCCACAGTGCTTCTCTTCTCTTCTCTTCTCTTCTCTTCTCTTCTCTTCTCTTCTCTTCTCTTCTCTTCTCTTCTCTTCTCTTCTCTTCTCTTCTCTTCTCTTCTCTTCTCCCCTCTCC
>JAAWXA010000013.1:15611837-15704140 GCA_038090715.1 Florisuga fusca
GATGTGTATAAGAGCTCAGGTCTAGCTCTTGGCTGCCAGTCCTGATTATATTCTCCTCTCAAAATTTATAAGTGTACCATATTTTTTTTTTCCATGTTAAAACATAATTTTAAAATCTCGTAAAATCATTATGTGTGAGGCAGCTAGAATTATGTCCTAATTAAGTTACATTTTAACACTTAGCTGTGGGCTCTGTATTGTGGATTTGGCATTGCAATGTACCTAGTAACCTGGCTGACCACTTGCAATGGCCGAAAAGGTAGAAAAATAAAATAGAGCTGATAAAACAATATTGTTTCATCTTGCCCTGAAACAACATTGTATTCAGAAATGCTGTGCTAGTGTGATATCCAGTAATTAATGTTAAAATAACTGGGAAGTCATTACTTTCACAGAATTGCTTGGAAGCATCAAGAAAAATCTTCCTATCCACCAAATGTAGGTGCAACCTGCAGTAGCTTTAATTCTCTCTGTGTTGTGTTAGACTAGATACACAAGATAAGGTGTACAATGGTGTAAGTTTCACACAAATATTTATAACTCAAATATGCAAAACATTTTCTGTGTATTAGACAATGGCAGTCTGTGCTTCCTGCTGTCAATGCGAAGATCATGGAAAAAACATTTTCAGCCTCTGTTAACCATTGACCTCTATAATGTTTTTCTTCTTTTGCTTGTTTTGATTTTTTTTTTCAGTAACCTGTTACCTTTTTACTGCTGAACTCAGAATGATACTTTAAACAAGGCAAGTTTTTTCATGCCAGAGAATCAGTTCTAGCAGTAAACAATGTCTCTCCTGCAGAAATAGGATGAGAAAATACCAGTATAAGAACAAAAAAGATATGGAAAGCAGGAGTTGGACAGTGTGGGGTAAGGGTTGGCATGGAGAAGAGCTGAGATGATTTTTTTTTTTTGTTAATATTTCAAAGAACATACATGCTTCTGGAGGTTATTGTATATTTTTGGATTTGTGCCACAGATTTTTGGTATTGCATAGATACATCAATTTGTAAAGAACAAATATTTTGGCTAAAGTGACAGCAATGGTCATTCTATTGTTGTACCATGGAAGTCAAAGTGTTGATGTTCATTAAATGACTTGCTGATAGCCACAGCTTCCTCTGTTACACACAATGCAAGGGAAGGTCTCTCATGTCACGGCATGCAGCCCGACAGATCTCACTGAAGAGGGATCAACTCCATTTACCCAAATTCTCCTGGCCAGGGCCTCATGCTAGCACTAGACATTAGAGATATTACAGATATAATGGGGCACGAATCTCCAGAAACCAGTGAAATTGTACCTGGATTTTAACAAAATGGTCAGTCAGGTCCAAGCAATGTATTTTTGTCCACAGGCAGTGTTACTTCTAAAGGCAAAGCCCCAGTTTTCTTTGGTGGCCCTCAGGCAGAGGGACACTAATGCCCTCCTCCTGGTCTGTTTTTTGGATTGTGTTTTCTAAAGGAAGAAGCATTAAAAAAGAGAGCAGTGTGTGTGTGAGAAAAGCCAGTGTCTGGGTGTATGCTTATGCCCTTTTGTGTGGTGTGATAGAAGAGGAACTGGGGAGCAGAGGCTTGTGATTGACCACTGCCCCGTGGCCATTACAACTCTGGCAGTTCTCAGTCATCTCCTGCCCTGGCTCAGCCACACGTGATTCAGAGTCAGGGAAAATACCACGTGAGGTGGAACTTTGAAAAGAAGAGAGATTTCTTTTTACACATGAGGAGCTGAGTCTCACCAGAAGAGATGATTTGTGGGAAAGGGGGTGGGTTTTTTACAGTTTCCTAGATGTGGAGGTGTGATGGAATAATGAGAGGTCCATTCCTTGCCAGCACCATGAAGCAGCTGCTGTGTAGAATTGGGATCATGAAATCTCTGAAAGGGTAGCAGAAGCCTCCTAGGAGTAGATCTGTCCTACTCATGGTCAAGTTTACCTTTCTTAAGAAGAGTGACATCACCTACAAGAAGTCTTTGGTTTTGACAATACCCAAACATTATGAGGAAAATAACACTGATGAAAACATGCATCTTGGTTGGATGACTCTGTCCTGCATCCTGGGCAGTTCAGCAAGGCCTGTGCCTAGTTTGGTGTGATCCAGCCTTGATAGTGTGGGCAGGAGGAACATTTTATGGGAGTCTGCTGCAGAGAGACAAGTTTCTCTGGGGGGGCCTGAGTCTGGCCAACAGCTGATGTATGAGAGCTGTTCCTCATCTACTGAGGGCAGCAGTGAGACTCAGCTCTTGGTGACTGGAAGAAGTCTCTGGACAGAGTTTCTGCCACAACCTCTTTTCCAAAGAAGAGCAGCAGTGTGCCAGCAGGGCTGTCCTGCCCTGTTATAGTTCTTAAGGTGAAAATCCCATGTGACATGAAACAAATGCAAGAAGAAGAAGAAAAAAAAAAATATTATAGTGTGCAAGGGTATGTGGGACCAGGGTGAATGCTTTCTTGGCACTCTTTCTTTCCTTCATTCATGTTTCTCTTATCAGCGGATGTCTGAATGGGTACCACTTTGCCACATGTAGAGTGTAAGTTCATGTACGCTCAAGTAGGTCACAGCTGGGTTTCCTGTCAGGAGGGGTTTTGCTCAGCCCCGTGCCTGTTACAAGCTTCAATCTGACTAAATTGTCAGGATTCTTTAGAAACTAGGCGATGAGGTTCTTCCTTCTGAACCAGGGTCTAGGCAGGACACCAGGACCCTGACCTGCCAGAGAGTGCACCTGTAATGTTAGACCAGGAACAATTCCTGACCATTTTTGCTGACTAAACAAAAGACAGCCTTCTCCCTCAACTCCAGGATAGCCACAAACCTCGCCATCAGACCCAGCTGACAACTCAGCTTCAGATTTCTATGAACTTAGTATCCCTTGTAACTCTGTCCTCGGCAGGTCTGTTTCTGTCAGGGTGGTGAGACCTGGCTGCCCAGGGAAGTTGTGGATGACCTCTCAACAGGATTGTTCAAGGCCAGGTTGGATGGGGCTTTGAGCAACCTGTTCCACTGGTGTCTCTGCCCATGGCATGGGGGTTGGAACTAGATGATCCTGAAGGTCTCTTCCAGCCCAAACCATTCTAAAAGTTTAGTTATGTAGCCACATGTGGTTTTCTTTTACCAGTAGGACACTGTTTCATTAAGACCATGGCTGATCAGAATGTTTCACTTTGCTTTATCATGACAGACTGTGAGGATTAACTTGCCCTCAGTGCTGAGGGATGGTGCCAGGCTTGCATCTTAAGTGACCTTTGTTCATCCCCAGAGGCTCTTAGAATCATAGAATTAGCCGGGTTGGAAGGGACCTCAGAGATCATCAAGTCCAACCCTTGATCCACTCCCGCTGCGGTTCCCAGCCCATGGCACTGAGTGCCACATCCAGTCTCTTTTTAAATATCTCCAGGGACGGAGAATCCACCACTTCCCTGGGCAGCCCATTCCAATGCCTGATCACCCTTTCCGTAAAGAAATTCTTTCTAATATCCAACCTAAACCTCCCCTGGCACAACTTGAGACCGTGTCCTCTTGTCTTGCTGAGAGGTGCCTGGGAAAAGAGACCAACCCCCCCCTGGCTCCAACCTCCTTTCAGGGAGTTGTAGAGAGTGATGAGGTCTCCCCTGAGCCTCCTCTTCTCCAGGCTGAACAGCCCCAGCTCCCTCAGCCTCTCCTCATAGGATCTGTGCTCCAGTCCCTTCACCAGCCTGGTTGCCCTCCTTTGGACCTGCTCCAGCACCTCAATCTCCTTCCTGACCTGAGGGGCCCAGAACTGGACACAGGACTCGAGGTGTGAATGGTTCAGTTCATTCAGTTCTTGAATGGTTCAGTTCTTGGGAGGAGGCAAATTTACAGCTCCAGTGTGTCAGATGAACTGTGAGGATCTGTTTCATGGGAGTGGGCTTTGAGAATGACGTGGTGAAAAGCTGTGGGGTGTGAGAGCCATGAGGGATTGGCAGGTGGGATGCTGGGATGCTGGGATGCTGTTCCGTGTCAGGGGCTGCAGGTGGCTCCTTTGCCATGGGGGTGGTTCTCTCTTCCTACCAAGACACTCTCAAAGCATGAGGGCGATTGCAGCTGCCTGAATGGAAAAAAAGGGGGGATAATGAGCAAGCAGGAAAATTCACTCATTTTTTTTTAACTGAAACTAGCTCTGAATGTCAGTGCGAAGCAGTCACTCCTCGTGAAAACCTGAGACCTATCTGTAAAGGGCTGTCTTACCTTTCCAAAGTCTTTACTTTAGCCCTTGTCCTTTTGACTGTAGTGGAACAGGATGTCAGCAGACCAGCTTCTGCTGACGACCTTTCTGCAGTATCCTTCTGCCTTGCCATAAATAATCACAGTGGGTTACATGGGGAATGATACTGTTAGGCATTAATGACTGTATCTGCGTGGTGTCGGAAGCAAAGCTTAAGCTGCATACAGTTCCTTAAGATGCTAAAAGTCTTGCAACACCTGACAAGTGCCCCTCATTCCCTGTTTAGCTTGCAACAGTTGAGACACCCCAGTATATAAGACCTGACATCAAGGAGAGCAGAGATAATGAGCCACTTAGCTAGAGATGCTAACAGCCTTGCAGGAGTGGAAGGGAAAGCACAACACCCCAGCAATGCCTCAGTTATGTCTATTTTCAGATTCACTGAGAATTTTTTCCCCTGAATTAATACTTATGTTTTACCATGACTGAAACTAAAATCCTGCTTTATTTCTTGTTGCTTAGGCTGCACTGTGCATGAAGAAGAAATTCTTCAAGGTCACAGCGTAGATTTTTAAGATTGTATACGGTGACTTTATTAGTAAGCAGATGAAATGCAAGGAAAAGTTTAGCAATTTAGAGGAACTCTACATAGAATTTTAGGGTAAAACTCTGTGGCATCTGCCTCAGTAATGTCACTCTGCCAAGTTTCTCTTCAGAAAGCACCCACCAATACGGATTCTACTTAGAGGTCTTTGCCCATTTTTATTTTTTTAATCCCTGTCATGATATACATGTGGTTCAAGCACAGAGCAACAGAGAAACAGAAAGGCCTTGTTAGCTGATTAAAGAAAACAAAACCTTCTCTAAGTGCAGGATCAGTGTCATTGATTTAATTGCATAAAGCATGAGAACATGAAATTTGATCTGGTAACATTACTTCTACAATGTTGAGAGCAACCAAGTGATAGTTCTCTCACCATGTCAGTGAAGTGATGATGGGGTACGATGAAGAGGAAATTTTGCATTTCATTTATGTGAAATTTTCCTTGTAACACACCCAACATAACAGAATAAGAGAGTCTGGAATCAGAAGATAAGAATACTGATCTTGCCAATGCCACTGCTTTGGTATGTGTAGTTGTGGCAACAGTAGAGTGAGATCTTGGCTGGAATGTAAATGGTCGTTCACTTTGGGTCGAACCTCCTGTGTGTGTTTCAGAGCAGAGGCTCGTGTATCCTGGTGAAAACCATGCAGGGGAAACTTGACAACCAGGAACTTGCAGTATTTCCTGTCCCCCACTTGTTTCCTTGAGTTTTTCCTCAGGCACAGAAGGCAGTTTTGACCTGTAACTCTAGAGATATCATCCCTGTCTGTATGACAGTGGTTTGGGGCTAGTCAGCTACTCAATAAGTGCAAAAAATCAGCAGTTATCAAATGGCCTTATAATGCTACCTGAAAATAAAAACTCTGGGGGGAAATATGCCCACTAATGAATGTGGATACCAACACATGAGTTGTGGCCAGTAGTTCTGCATCTGGGTCAACTTCACAGGTTTGCCTCCATCTGGAATTCACCTGTTTGTGTCTAGCATCCAGCTAGTCTGATGGGCACTTGTTTCTGTCTCTATTCAAAACCAGTCATTAATGTAAGTGTATATTTTTTATGTTGATGGTCCTATTAATGAATGTGTTTAAAGATAGTATAGTTTATACATATACAGTGGTATATTTGGTTTGCATTCAACTGTCATAATGATGAAAAAAGTACATATTTAGTATTTGTTGCTAGCATCTTAGGCTATGTCTTTTGCAAGCTTTATTTTGTGAAAAGCGTAATGCTGGTGTAAAGATGTTGGAACTGCTCCTGGTGGAGGGTACAGGACATGCAGGAGCTGTGCTAAGCAGGTTTGTGAGCAAGAGATTAAACTCTTGCCTCAGATAATGTAACAGCTCATTGAAATGCATCAGTGTGATGATCTTGAAGGTTCTTTTCAACCATGATGATTCTATAATCCTATGATTCTAGCTTCAGTGTTATGGCTTGCTGCTAAGATTTGCTTAATGCACCATCTGGAAAGCAAGTAGAAGACTAACTAAAAAGAGATTAATTTTATTAAGTTTATGCTCTTTTTAGAGAAAGAATGGTTGGTTTTGTGCCCACAATAGAGATGCTAACAGCTATTGTTATGGGATAGACACAAACGTGGCTCACTTCTGATCTACATGAATGGCTAAGAAAGGTGGGTGCTTGATAAAAGATATAAAGAAGGTAATGATTTTAACAGTATGAAGAGTAGACTGTAATCTTCAACAACCTGGGATAAAGCAGCAGCATATCCCTGGAGCTGGTTCAGGACTATCTCAGCTGCTTCTGTTAAATTGGTGTTCATGTGGTAGGAAAACAAACCAGCAGCCATCACTTGTCTGTACCTAGTGCTTGTCCAAAGGTAAGGTTCTCTTCTGCAAGCTGCATGCCTGTGAGCCTCCACAAATTCCCTGAAAGACAACTACTTTTTTTACAGTTTTTTGCCTTTCTTCAGGACTTCCCTACAGCTCTTTCCAGCCATATGCTTACTCTTATGATCACGCAGTCCTTAGATGGGAGGGGGCCAACTTACTACAGATGGATCTGGACTCATTTTCTCACAAGCCATCACTTTGCACTCAGGCTCAAGGATGCATGTGTAGCTGTCATTCTGTAGGTATTAAGCACTCAGCTGGCTTTTATGCTGCAGGTGCTACCAGTTTTTATCAGTTTTGGGAAGTAATACAATTTTCATATACCTGCAAAAGGGGAAAAATATCTTGAGGAGCACAACAGAAAAGATAAAAGGATTATACCTGAAATCTGATGAGTCACTTCCATCTAACTAAAGAAAATCTGATGATTGAAATTATAGAAATAATCCTAGAAGACAAAGAGATACGGAGCTACTGCCTACTATCCATTTGGGAAATAATATTTTATCTGAAGAAGTAAACAGTTACTTTACATTTCTTGTGAATAAAATGTAAGTGCAAAAAGCAGGTGACAGGTGCCTAGGTAAACAGCTTTTCCATGGCTTCAGAATTTCTATGGCTTCAGCTGTGCCGTGTAGGTGTACCAGTGGCACTTCATCATGGCAGTTCAGAATTATTTATCTTAGAAATATTTCAGGTTTGTTTATTGCTAGCAATGTGTGCTAGCAAGGGAAGCTTTTCTTTAGCCACCAATTGAGTTTTCTTGGTAGCTTTAAGATGACCACAGGTAGAGATCTAGAAGGCTGGGTGTTGCTTTCTTGTGTTGGAATACTATTGCAGGAGATTGGTTCTAGCTCCAGAATGAATGGGCTTGAGACAGAGGAGAGGTGGTGCTAGACATTTAATAGTGCTTTATTTCTACTGTTTGGCACTTCAGGAGGTATGTTAGCCCAGTGTACAAAACAAGATTGTGATCATGTTCAAGTTAGTGCAAAACTAGTTTGTATTGCTAGCAGTTACTTGGTGGGTATGCTGGCAGAGCAGAAAGAGTTAACTTGAGTATCTGGAGAACAAGTAGTTCTCTAACTTTAGTACTCAAAGAACAAGTAGTTGTTTAAGAGGAAAATATTCATCTTAGAGTGTTTGGAAAGAGAAGTAACTGAGGAAGTATTAGTCATTCCCTGTGCATAAAGCAAGTCATAAGTTGTATGTATTACAGGCATTCAGTTAGACCATGTCAAAAGAGTGTCTTGAACACTGAAGTAAAAAAAGCTTCTTTTTGATGTAATGCATTACATGCTCACCTGAGATTGTATAACATTTGGAAAAACAAATTCAGATTGTGAAGAATGTGAAGTAAACTGACTCCTTTATTGACATTAAAAAGGGTTGCCTCAGGTACCTGCTGACCTCTTTTCCTTTATTTTTTTCACCATAGATTTTATTTGTTTTCTTAGATTTGCAGCTTTGTGTACAATGGCCATTGACCTCCAATGGTGAGCTTTAGGATTCCTAAACAGAATTAGGTTCAACCTCTGATTTAGCAGAACATTTATTTTTCCAGCCCTCTGAATCTCCAGTTTACTGGAGAAGAAGGAAAAGCTTTTCCACAAGTATCGCCCATTTCCTTTGCCAATCTCATCTTTGCCTGGTGCTTTAGTAAGTGGGCGTTACTGTTTCTCTGGCCTTCTTATCAGCAGGGTACTTTTCAGGAAAAAGGCTGAGGCAGCAGTTCTGCTTTGCTGAATGTCTGCCTGGCGCCGTGGAGTAAGTGGGGAAATGGTGGAACAGCCTTAATTTATGTAGAAGTGAAGTTAATAGACTTTGCTCCTCCAAATCAGGGGGATGCTTCCGTTTTCCTCTCTGACTTGACTTTGGAAATATTTGCCCAAACAAAGAGGACAGTCTCCTTTTTGAATGTACATACCCACACACATAAGGAGGACCAGTATACCACATACCACCTCCCAGTTCGGTTCCTGAGCTTCCCTTTCTGTTCATGCTTTACCTTTTACCTCTTTTCTGTCAGATGAGGATGTATTATATTTGTGCAAGTAAGCCACGTGAGTATTCTTTACTGGGCTTTTACTCTGCATGAGTGAAAATGGAAATCTCTTCACACTCTGCCTTATCTGGCCAGCTGCAGTCAACTCCTCACACCATCTTGAACTCCTGGTGATGGCACCACGGTTGGTAAGAGCTGCTGTATGTCAGCAGAGAATTAAGCTACCATTTTCACTGCACTTTATACATCATATTTAGAAATAAAAATAAACCCGAGCAGCAAAGCTTAGACCTGGGAAAACCTGCTGTGGTCCTTCTGAGGGTTAATGTCAAATATCAGTATATAAAAATGTTAGTGAGGCTTGGAAAAATGGCAACAATTGCCACACCAGGCAGTGTGTGTAGTTGGCTACAGCATTCTTAGTCAGCTGTTTAAATTCAACACTGTGGTAGCACTGCTTCCCACATTCAAAAATTGGAAATCTACCCTGAAAAAGGAGTCTCTAAAAAGAAAGTGCAGCTGTGGTTTGGTTGGTTGATTTTTTGTTGGGTTTTTTTTTGGAATTTCCTTCTCTAATTTTAATCTTACCTTGATTGAAACAAATCTGCAATAATACTGAAAGCAGAAAATACAGCTGCTTTTCTCACATGTCGTTTTCTCAGCTGTTGCAGGAGGTTTTGTCAGAAGGCCCATCTGGGGATAAGTTTATCTTGTTGTAAAGGTTGGGTCTACCTGTGTGCTAAGGCCATAGAATCATAGAATTGGCTGGGTTGGAAGGGACCTCAGAGATCATCAAGTCCAACCCTTGGTCCACTACCATGATCTATACAATCCTGGAAGCTCATGGAAGCTGCGTGGATGCAGTAAATGCTGCTGACAGGCAGGATATTTTAGTTTATGTCAGGCTGCATATGGCTTCTGGTAAGCTCAAAACCACAGGTTCTCAGTAGAAGGGGTCAGTTCTGCCTGCAGAAGACTTGAGATTGGGTTTCTTCTGTGGGACACGCTGTTCAGTTGTGCTAGGCCACCTTGAAACCTTTTCATAGTAGACAGCAAAAATAAGGTGGTAACTCCGGATGCTGGGGTGGAATTTAACAATGTAGCTAACATTAGTAGGATTATTAGGGAAATATTCGCAAGGATTGACTGCTGCATATGGGTTGAGCAGAGGGTGATGTAAAGCCATGTAAATCATGTACATGATTACAGAATTATTTCATTTTCTCGAGTCTAAAAAAAAACCTAGACTGACGGAATATTTGAGGTTTTCTTACTGTTAAAAATTTCCTGTGTGGGGCTTTGAATAAATTTTTAATTACTTTTCCCATAATTATGGTGAATTCCATCTGGCTTCTATGTATATTTATACATATAAAACCCTCTTCTTTGGGGTAGAATAAACCATTGGGTTTTCATGCCATAGTGTTGTTACTCTGTTACTCTGTTGTTACTCTGTGGAAAAGGGGGTGGATGGAAGTAAGAGTTAAACTGTGAGATAATGGTGAAGAGCAACAAATACTTTTCACAAACATTGAAAAAGCAGCAAAAATAAAAGCTGGGAGATGTTATAGCAATGACACTTCACTGGCCATAAATACAGCAGGGAACAAGTTCACGTTCAGAAAGATGCTCAGCTCTTGGGCAGGGGGGTTTGCTGATCTTTAGTACAGAAAGGAAGATGATTTTTTAGTCTTCAGTGAAATTGCAAGATGAACACAATACCTTTTGGCTAACAAAGCAAACACAGGGCAATGCAAGAGCTGAATACCTGCTCAGCACCCATACTGTTTCTTGAGGCAGTGAACAATTAAAAGCTTTTTATCTTCACAAAGGAGAGGTGGCTGGGTGTGCAGAAGGTCAGTAGGCTGAGAAAACCTTTGGATTTTACTACTTTTTCTGGTGTACCTTACATTCCTCTGACATAAACTAAGTTTTAGCTTCGTTTTCGTCCAACAAAGAACATTACAAATGCTACAGAGACTTCTTTTATCTGAATAAATCAAAGGCAGAACACTCGGTGTGCATTTATAGGTATTGCAGAGATTATGTGTGGAAGAAAAAAGCTACAAATATTTGGCTCTAGAGGAATGAATAAAAACACAAGAAATTGTTGAGGACAGTGCAAACTGATCAGTCCATCTTTTGAAAAGTGTCCTATAGTGTTACCAACTCAAAGTAATCAGTAAATAATTAAAAAATACTCATGGCAACATGTTTTCTGCATCATGGGTGGCAAGGTAATTCTTGTTTCATAAAGCAGAGGTTCATTTCCTGAATAGTTTATTAATGAGGAAATTGAAGAAAGTGAACAATAATTCTGTGAAGGGATAAACTGAGTCATTATACTGGTTACAGGAGGTCAAGATAAAGAGCAATAGCTGAGTTAAAAATTATTTGGAGACATGTATGTATCGTTCTCATAACTGTGAACACCTCATTGTAAGAGGATAGAAACTCGTTTGCTGCTCTTATCATTTCCCCCCAGCTGTTCTCTGCACTTTGCCTCGACTTCTTTTGTGATGGTTGATGGTCCAGTTTGGTGAGATTAACTCTCTTGATGTCAGCTGACCTGAAGAGGAATCATCACTTTTTTCAGCATTGTTACCCCAGGTACCTAGGTGATGATGCTAAAAGGAAACAAATGCTTGTATCTGGTAAAATGTAGTGAGCCTGACTCCTCCTGTGTGTGTACCTGAGTAGCTTTCAGTTGAACAAAGGATATTTTGCAACATCACATTGTTATTTCAGAGAATCTCCAGTCAAGGAGTTGCCACTGGGTTGGTCCTTAGACTGTTTACTTTTAAACTTAAATTTAGTGCAGACAAATATGAATTTTACTTTCACAGGGTCTGATGATATGTAAAATCAGCCAGTTTTTCTATGTCTGACTTTCAAACAGACACTAGGGTTTTGCAAATCTTTGGGTATAATTTTGAAATCTGTTAGAAAGCAGCCCCATAAAATTGCATTTCTCAGTTAAAAAACAAACAACTTTGCATATGATAGATATGGTCTGCTGTTAAAAAAAGAAAAAAAGAAAAAGCAAAAAGAGAGGAGAGAAAAAAAAAGTGCCAATCTAAGTATTTTTTTCTTCTCCTTTTTCTGGTATATTATGGATTTGAGATATCACTACATTTTTTTCACCTTGATTCCAATTGTAAAATGATGAGAGATTACACTAAAGTGTATTTTTTCCATGTGTGTTTTTCTGTGAAATTTACCATTTGAATAGGGATTAAGAGCAGTTGTTCTCTTTTAATTTTTTGGAGTTTCAATCTACAACCTTAGGTGTGGGGCAGAAAGGCTGTTCTACCATGTGAAGCCCAAGAGCAGATTTTGTAATCCTTTCTTACACTAAGTAGTAATTATTCAAATCAGCCTGTGCTGAATAGTCATGTATGTAACAATTCACATCTAACTTGGTTTGTAGTTTCATGGCTTCATGATAAAGCAACAGCAGCTTCAGTAATAAAACCAGGGTAATGAGTTCTCCTTTTCTTCTTCCTTCTGTACTGGTTTTCCTCTCTACCCAGAGCTGCAGCATGCTGCCTATTCACTTATTGCAGCTGTTTGCAGGGCCACTTGGTACTTGATTAACAAGTTGATATGAATGAATTAAAAAAGCCACTTTGATTTATTTTTTTTAAATTCAGATCAGTGAATATTACATAATTTTAATTAACACAGTGTGCTAGGTGATAACATTTTCAGTGTTAAATACACAGACCTGGAACTGGCACCAGTTTGGATTCACGGGCTCAAAATCTGAAAAGGAGCAGTTGAGCAAGATGCTGTGAAATCCAAGTCAGAAAGCTAGGGATGCTGATTCTAACGGGGATTCTCTGTCTTGGATTTTAGCCCATGAGCTCATCATGAAGGCTCTGCATGGGTAAATGTTACCATCACTATGCAGAGGCTGAAAACCAAAAAACTGAGAGTTCTAGCTTGCTTTTAATGTTGTTTTCAGCCACAGGCAAATGTTTTCTCTTGCTATTTCTTAGATAGTGTTATGACAAATGTGTTTTTCTGAATGCCTTTGTTCTTCTGAACTACTCCATGATTCTGTGTGATAAAAAGTTTGTGCCACAGAAGGTATTTATTACTTATTGCATTGGTATCAAAGAAGCCCTGGTCAGATTGGGATGTGCTTTTTCTTTTCTACTCATTAGAACTTCCACTGCAACTTTCGTCCATTTATTCAACAGTTTGAGTATTATCTGTGCTTTCAGACCTCCTAATGGTGACTAATTGTTTCAATAAATAAACAAAATCCAGGAGCTGGCTGTGGGATTCAAGAGACACATGGGTAGTGTTGTAGCTGCTGGGGTTACCTCATCACTTAGGGCCTCAGTTTTCCCAGTTCAAAACCAGGAAAAGTGGGATGCATAAGAAAGTGTCTACAAGTAAGAACTTAATTCAATATTGATCAAGACGTACAAAGTAACAGATTTACAGTTATAGTTCTTTCCATTTTATTTTGAGGAAGATGTGTGGTGGCTTCGTGGGCATATAGGTGAACATACAGCGTGAAGATGGATCAGGGGAAGTTGATGCTGAGTTTTCATAATTCAAGCTGAGACTCTTGGTCCCCCCTGAACCTCCCCAGAATGCTGAGCATCTGTAGCTCTTTTGGATTGAAGTCAGAATTCTGAGTCCCCAGCATCTCTGCAAATCAGCTCATATTTGTTATCATGTAAACTGTAAGGTTGGCAGGGAACAGGGCAAGTCCTTGGCAGCAGTTACTTGTGAGAAGTTTAGATGGGTGGCAACACAAATCTCCCACGGCTGTTTCGAAGAAGATAACAACGTGTCATGTAGTTTCATGTCCTGAAGGACGTCTGGGAACAATGGAATATTTGGGGGGGAAAAATGGAGAGAAGTTCTAAAACTGTATTGAAGAAAATGAAGTGATGTTTTGGTTAAGAGATAAGGATGGATATTAGAGGTGCTTCTCAATGAAGTATTGCAATTTTTGAAAGGAACTTGCAGAATCAGACATGAGAGTTCAGCTGTCCTGAGCTTTTTTAATGGAAACAGATATAAGGCTTGAGCCAGTGACTTGGAAAAAACCCAAGCAAAACAGGTTTCTGTGACCAAATGTCGAGTCAGAGTCTTATCATCTGACTTGGGAAACTGGTTCTTATCTGCAAAGATCTGCAAAGCAGCAAGAATTCAGTGTGGCAACCAGGTGCAGACATTGACAAATTACATTATGGTGGTTTGGTTTTGTGTTTTTTTAAAAATTTTTAACACAGATTTTTTTTTAAAGGGTTATTATACAATGTCAATGTGACCAAAAGGGCTGGCAGGGAAAATATTTTATCTTTATCAGTATTAAAATGTGAAATCATAATTAATTTTGAAACCCACTTGTGCTTTCTAGGGTATGTATATGGGGATCTCTGAGACACTAATTTAAAAGGGAAATAATAATTGTATTTTTCTTAAGTAACAAGTGAGAATTTGTACTATAGAGAACAGAAGGATTGTTTTGGGTGGAAGAGAGGAACCCTTATAGTTTCATGTGCTTTAACCTGAAACTGAAGGTTAATACTGGCTTTTAATTCTTTGAACAACGTTTGTATTTGCAATTTATGGTTGTATCCTTCCTTCTGTGATTACCTTTAAGACTGTCAGTTTATTTTTAAAGGGGCAATAAAACAGGATTTGGCATCTCAAGTAATTAAAAAGTGCACTCAAGACAGTTATTACTTCAAAAAGGTCCATCTCATTCCCAAGAATGCAATGTGACAGATGACCAACAGAGTGTATGCATCCATGTGCATTAGAGGAAGAGGAAGAATAAAAAGAGATTATTCACAATAATCATCATTTCCAATCCCATTACAGTCTCTTACTTATGCATACTAACCTGGTCTTGTAGTTCCACCTAAACCACAGGCTAATTTTTCAGAATATGCAGAAATATACTTTGAAAATAAAAGTATATTTTAAAGGAGTGAACAACTACATCCAGCTGAGTAAAATGGCAGCAGTGTGGGATGTGAGAGCTCAGTTGGCCTAAACAGGGTGAAATGTGGTATTGAGTCTCGACTGGAATGCAGTGGGTGTAATTCCACATACTGTCACAACAAATAATTCACCAAAGTGAGTTTATTTGCATTTAATTTTATTTAATCTTTGCTTTTGTAAGGTGACATTGTGAGAGGGGGAGGGGGTTGGCTTTTCAAGCTTCTCTGCACAATGCTGTGAAATGCACTCTTTTGTCTATGGTGAAGTTCTGTTGGTCACAAGAGAGAAATGTGATCCATCTTCATCAGAGCTCTTGGAGTGTGTCCAGAGGAGGCCACTGGCACCTGCACAAGGCAGGGAGGGATGGCAGGAGGCAGCAGGCAGGTGAGGGAAGAGCTCTGCAAAGAAAGGAGAGACTGCCTGGCAATGTCTCTGGCAGGGCATCAGAGCCACATTTGTAAACAAAGTGACTGTGGGTATGTTATTTTTTTTTTGTGTGTACTCCTGAGTCTGTCTTACAGGTATTAATCACGGTGTAAGACTTCAAAGCAGTGTGGCATTACTGAGCAACCATACCTGTCAGAAGTAAATTACTTAGGTTGTTGATGGTCAGCATGAAGCCTTTTTAAATAAAAGAGGTTGTATACTTTCTGGAAAACAAGCTTTAACTCTGTTCTGAAATAGACGTTTTCTAACGTCCTGTTTGTGTCTGAAAATTTGTGTTAATATAATTGGGGTGAATTTTCAAAATTACTTTTACTGGTCCTTGCTCAATTTTGCATAATGAGCTTTTTTGCAAATGGCATTTATAAATGCACAGACCTTAACTATTAAAACCTTGATCTGCATTAGGACTTTGTAATGAATAACAGTTGTACTCTGATGTTTGCCTGGGGCACATTTTGGACTTCTCACTCGTGTTTTCTGTGATATAGGTTGCTGTGTGCTATATTTCATCCCAGTGAGCTATGGCTTTTGGCTTCCTGGGAACATGCCAGTGCAGCCCTCAGCTGAGTGAAACCTGAACTTCCTTGTCTAATTATTAACTCTTTTAAACTTTCAGATGCTTAGGGTGAGCTTCAGCTTTCTGTATATTCTCGTAGTTTCATTTACATGTAGAAGGACATTTTACTACAGAAATTTCCAGCTCTGTGATCCTCCAGAGATACCATAATGATTTATTCCTCTTGTCTTTAACAGGAACTGATATTCAATGGCTGGAAACAGCTGATAAGTGGCTGAAATGAATACAACTACTATCCTACAGGAGATTTTGATTAAAAGATCACAGCAGAAGAAGAGGACTTCTCCCTTAAACTACAAAGAGAGGCTTTTTGTACTTACAAAGTCTATGCTAACGTATTATGAAGGTCGAGCAGAGGTAGGAGATGCAGATTTATACTAAAGAGTGTCTTTGTTCCTGTTTGCTTTTGGATACTATTGGCTTTTTTCCTACTGTATATCATACTGTCAGGGGCAGAGAGGGGCAATGGCCACAGGTACAATGGACATGAGCTGCCATTGCTCTTCTACTTATAATGCAGATAGACAGAGAGGTTGATAACTTATCTGGTAGTCAGTGTGAACTGGTTCTTCTCTGGAGCAGTAGTATATAGCCAGGATGCTAGCAATAAGATAGAATAGCTTTTATAGCTGGTCATCAAAACCGACTTCTTTCTCTCTCCAGAGAGGTGAAAGGTCACTGTGATGTGATCCCAGTTTTCTGTTATCAGCAAACTTGCTGGGGGTGCCCTCTGCTCCATCACCCAGGTTATTAATGAAGATGTTGAACAGGACCAGAGCAGGTATAGACCCTTGTGGTACACTGTTAGTCACTACTTGCCTTAAGCTAGACTTGGTGCCATGGACCTCCACTCTCTGGGTCTGGCTGTTCTGGTTTTCAATCCACCTAAGAATTTCTATGTTTTTGCTGACTGTGCATTTGAAAGTACTTTTTTTTTTTTTTTCCCAGAGGATAAATAGGCTGGGGCTAAGAAGTCACCTGAAACTTGTCTTGCATACTTGCACTGTGACAGCTTACATTCAGCTCAAATAGAAATTTAACTAACAGGTTTTACAAGTCTAGTTGTCACCTTTAAGAAGTTACCCCTTCCAGCTTTCCCTTTCCCCTACAGGTTAATGTCCTTTATTTAAAATACTCTTCCAGGAGACTGCATGTTGGATCTGTCTGAGACTGAGTTTAAATTATCAGTTTCATTTGCAGTGAGATGGAACCGGGCTGCCCACAGTGCCCTCAGCTGTGACTGTAACATCTTAGAATATTCCAGCCTAGGATAAGGATAGTTGGGAGGAAAATATGCATCATACCAACACTTGCCCTGCAGTTTTCTGCTGAAATGGGCAAGTCCATCTCATCTCTGACCTAGCCTTGCAGGCCTTTCTTATCCACTTGAAGTGGTCCTCCCACTTCTTGGAATCCGTACTGCTGTGGAAAAACTTGGTAATAAGAACAAAAATATTTGATCTGGTTTTATTTTTGCTGGATTAGTGTTCTGCTAGGTTAACCAGACGTGTTAGCTCTGTGCAAGATTTAACAAGAATCAGAGGTGGTGCCAGGTGGTGGAAAAGGACAGGATGCTCTGACTATTGACATCAGCAGGGTGTTAGACTGGCTCAGCTGTAACACGTGGTTTTCCAACCTCAAACCCTTTTCATTTCACTGTTCCTCCCACTTTAGGTTCTTTAAAACATTATTATTAGGTTATTTCACATTTAAACATTTTATTTTATTAGCAACATCATCTAAAATAGTGAGTTCTGATCTTAGAGGGGTGAGCTGAATATTTTTGTCAGCAATAATTGGTCTCTATTTAAAGAAAAGAGAATTACTGCAGGACTAAGATCTTTGTGACACTGTGGTAGTTATTATTTTGTGTCCTGTGGCAATTGAACTTGAAAAAGATTGGGGGTTTTATCAGTTGTTTGATTTTCTGTCAGGTTTTTTTTCAGTCATTGGTGGTGGCTGTAAATTCATTTTATAGTAAGAGAGTTGTATATTGTGGTGCAAGTAACCTACATAAAAAGAGAAAGAAATCAGTAGAGATGAAAATAATTCTGGCCTTTCTGAACAGCTGGAGTTTTATTGCTGAAATAAATGTGACTGCTGTGTATACTGGTTGAATTTGAAGATAAAACAGATGAAGGCATATGGACTGATGTCATTTCAGGCTTGGCAACATGTGAAGTCCATACTGGTAAAACAAGCATGGAAATCCCAAGGCAAAAGGATCCCACACCCTCATTTTTATCACTTAACTGCAGTAGTTCATTCAAATTCAGCCAGGGGTGGCTGAATTCTCCTCGAGCCAAGTATATGATTCCCTGTATGATCACTGCCCAAACTGAAGTTGGGTTTTTTGGTTTGGTTTTTTTTTTTTTGTAATTTTGATGGGAATTCACTGAAGAGAGTTCAAGAAGAACCCAGGTTTGTGGTCAAGTGAATAGTCATGCCACTGCTTTTAAAAATCAAGATTAAATTAAACCTCATTAACCAGATTAGTCAGTACTCAAAGCGTGGGCAAGCTGGGATTGTAAATAAGGTGACAGAATTAGAATACTGGTATGGCTGGTGACAGAAATGGAACATTTATGACAACAGAAAGCAGTCAACCATAGCAAATGTTGTTCTTGTAAATGCTACTGAGAGATTCAATGGACCCTGTCCTGTGTAGCTGGGGGTGGGGGATCACTTGCTCTCTGGTCAGAAACTGCACATTATGGAAGTGTTCTTCTCTGTTTTTTCTGTCCTCTGTGTTGACAAAGTGCCACATTAGGAGCAATAACCAGTTATCTCATAAGCATGACTGCTAGTGACAGGGTAAAATCTTGTTTAAGCTTGCTTATAGCCTATTTAAATATTTTCACACATAGTTTCAAGCAGCTGATGCACCCTGTCATGGCACATGGTGCCTACAGTGAAAGTGGAGATATTCCCTGCCCATGAAAAGGAGAAATGTCTTTTCTGCACTTAGAAATATTGCTGGATTGTAGGTCCTGGAGGAGGTGTGTGAACCGTCAATGAAGTGTAACTACAGAATCAGTAAAGAGCCTGAATTTCAAGGCTGGTTTCAAAGCACAGAAACCTGAGGAAGGGGTGTCTTGGTTTAGGTCACCTGTGCAAAGCTCTACAATTATGAGTAACATCAAGGGAAACTTTTTTTTAGGAAGCCAATAGGACCTTGCTGCTTAACTTCTGGAGTTTATGCTGTTTGGTAAAAAAAAGAGGTGTATCACCTTTATTGTTTTCTTATGTTTGCTGTGTGGATTATGGTTTACAGCAATATATATATATTTATACTGGATTTTGCATTCTCTAAGCATCACTATTTTAAAACGTTAGAAAAGAGGAATATCATGTTTAGGCTGGAGATAGCTTTTGGTCTTGGCTGTTTTTTGGGCATATTTTCTGTGGGTTGGTAAGTGCAAACATTGAGGTTATGCCATTTTTGCACTATTGTGCAGTATTGGGCTAACAACCATTACAAGCATAGCAAAAGCTGAGTTAATGTTATAAGTTTCATGAAGCCTTTAATTGTTCATCATCTGTCATTGTTATAAAGACCATTTTTCTGCCTTTTTTCCCCCTTAATGTTGCCAAAGTGGCTAATGAGATCTGAATGTGAGGAATTCAATTTGTAATGAAGACAAAAATTCATCATAGTAAGAAATAGATAAATCAGCTTTCAGGTACAGCAAACTGATCTCATCCTAGGTATATTTGGCCTTTTTCTGTTAGAAGTGGCCTCATATCTTGCATATTAAACTTAAAATTCTCTGGAGTTTATTTTCAAAGGTGTGGTGCATTCAAACTTTCAGCTGACTCTGGAAAATCAAACCTTAGTGTTTATCTAGGAGGCCACCTTATCAATGAAATTTTGAATACTCCAGTAAATATTAGATGAACAGTTACAATGGGAAGGAACACTCACTTTCCAGCTCTCCCAGTATCCCTGGTGTCCCGCAGTGCAAGTGTTGCTCATGCTCCTTTGCACAGTGACTTAACAGCTGCAAGCAACAGCATCCTTTATTCTTCTTGAATTAATCAACAGGACAAACCCATGCAGAAACAGCAATTCAAGTTATTGTGACCACTAGAGTGGTCCACTAAGTATTCTTGGTTTCTGCTTGTTCTCCTTGTGTGGCAATAAGTGTTTACTCTTGTCAATTCTTTCTCAAAAAATGGTCAGAAAATGTCTTTGTACTGGTAGGAAGACATGAGGGCAGTCTGGATTGCCTGGCTCTGCCTGGGGCAGGCTTGCTGCTGCATTATAGAATAGCCATGATAGCAGGTAACATGAACTTCAGACAAGTTTTAGTTACCTCAAGCTGACAGAACTTTTAGTTCAAGTGCCAGACCAGAGGATTTTGCTCTTGCTGGCATTTCAGCCAAGGGAAATTCTTTGAGATGAAGGCAAGATAATATATTGTCCTGGTTTGGGCCAGGATAAAGGTGATTTTCTGGTTTGTACTTTTGCTTTCAGCTCAGTCTCTTGTCAGTAGCTGCACTTGCTGAAATTAACAGCAAGTTTCTCAGACAGTGTCTGCTGCTGGGACTGATAACCCTGGATGTTTATAGTCACTGCCAGAGACTGGTGTGCAGAGCCAAGGACACTGCTCAGCTCTGAGGAACATTTTACCCTGCAGAAGGAGTAAAGAGGTCCCACCTGAACCCCTCCTCTGGGGAGGAACAGACAAGAGAGATGCCAGAACTGACCAGAGTATTCCATCCCATACACCTCATACTCAGTATAAATTTGAGGGATCACGAAGGTCAACTCCCTTTTTCTGCTCCCTTTTTCTGCTCCCTTTTTCTGCTCCTTCCTGCTCTTCCTTCTCCTGTTCCCTGTTTGCTTCAGCATCCTGGGAGGATTCCATCCATTCCTCTGCCTGTGCTCCTGATCCATGCCAGCCTGAATCTGTGTGTTCCTGCCTCCAGCTCCCCACTGCTCCTGACCCCAGGATGCTGAAGCAAACAGGGAACAGGTGAGGGAAGGGCAGCCCTGCAGCCTCGGGGGTGACGTGAGAGTTATTGGGGGAGAAGTGGGAGGAACGTGGGATCAATCTTTTCCTGTATATTTGTATATATTTAGTAATTTTTCCTATTTATCATTCCTGTTTCATTAAAGTTGTGTAGTTTAGTTTCCAACCCATCAGTCTCTTTCCCTTATTCTCTCTCCTTTCCTTATCAGGGAGGAGAGGGGGATTAATAGAAAAATCTGTTATTCAGTTTAATTGCCGGGCCAGTGTTAAACCGTGACATAAATGTAGATGTTGAAGTACTTCTTGTCACTGGAGCAATTGAAAGGAATTGGTTTCTGCAAGTGAGATGTCCTGCTAATTTGTTGGTGTGAAAAATTTCACACTGATGTTTATCACACACTTCCACAAAGCTGGCACAGATCCAGTCATAATTTTATAAGTTGTTACCGATGTGTGGACTGTTAGTCTCCTCGTATTTATTGGAGTTGTGGGCTATTCCTTTTCACCGTGGTGTTTCTCACTCTCTCATCTTGCTTAGCAAGGACACTCTTCAGTTTGAAAGTGTGCTGCTGTGTGTGGTTTGGTTCCTGTCCTCCCACACACAGCCCATCGTGCTCACATGGACCTTTCCAGCCCCCAGCACCTTGTGCTGACCTTGAGTATGAAGCTGAGTGTGAGCTTATGAACATGAAAATGCTTTAAGCCTCAGCACCTTTATTGTTTGCTTATGTTTGCTGTGTGGATTATGGCTTACAGCAATATATATATATTTATACTGGATTTTGCATTCTCGAAAAGTATAGGGTCAGTCCTGGTCCCCATGGTCACCCTGTGTGGTTTTGGGTCAGGTGGTGCTAGGGGGAGGGCAAAATGGGGGAGAGTCTGTGCTGCAGTTCCTGTTAGCTCTGGAGGGGCTGCACAGAGGGTATTGGGGTAGACACAGCACTTACCTATTTATCAGTATGCAGAAAGCATTTGCTTTTGCAGAGAAGGCAAATAATAACTCCAGAGGGACAACTTCTAAGAGCCTTATTTAGAAGGATGCTTCTGTGGAGTCAAGTAGAAGGCATCTTTCCTCTGTGATCCTGATCTCAGCTGATCCTGAGAGGTGCCAAGTGCTCTTATCTTCACTGGCAGTAGTGGTATTTGCCATCGGGATCAGACTTGTGTGAAAACTGTCTTGCATAAACAAAAGAGCTGTTAAAAACCCTTGAACATTCTTGGGGGTTGCTAAATTTGAACGTCTCTTCCTAAGGAAAAAAAGGGTCTTCTGCAAGGGTTGTATTTAGTTCTTGTAATTTGAATAGAGAGGAGACAGAAGCTACTGAAATTACTGTGGTGATTTTTTTAAGGAAGGAAAAATAACTTTAAAAGCTCTGGGGCCCACTCTAAAGCTGCAGGTTTCGGGGTAGAACTGTGTAGCTTTGTTGCAACACTGATCTTGTGCAAATACTTCCTTTGGAGCATAACAACACTATAGACTTCCAAAACCCTATGCTGGTTACTTTGGGGTTTTTAGCAGAAGACTAATGTGTATCAATGCCATTATTTTTTATTCCTATAGTGCTTATCCTTTACTAAGTTTAACACAATTTCCCTGGTTTATATGGTTTCTTTAGTCGTGCCATATCTGATTTAATTATTTATACAAAGGAAAGTAAAATTCAGTATTAAAATGCTTCGGATTGCTGATTACTTTTATTTTTTATTGTAAGATAAATGGTTTCTGAAATCAGTAGATTGGGAGAGCCTTTTTTTTTGTTCCAAGGCATAGGTAGTAATGATAAAGCTTTCTTAAAATACCTCCAAGTTTGCACAGTAAATTTCCTCCAGCTAGACCAGAAAGAAGGATGTGAGATAGTTGCTGCTTTTCCTGCTAGGAAACAGAAGTGGACTTCCAGAAGAATTGTGTAGAAGTCCTTAGCTTTACTTACTGGGAAGATAACCTTCTCAACTGTCTCTGAGAGGCTGGGTTTTAGATCAGTTTAGTGTTTGGCATTTTTGAATGTAATTAAACACAGTTTTTTTTCTCCAGCATTGTCAGAAAAATAATGTATCGACATTTAAAAAATGCATCAGGATAGATGGATTGTTTAAAACATATCTATGCACGTGTTTCTATCTATATTAATATGTAAGCACAATGATTAATTGGTAACAGTGATTTTCAGCATAGATTATATTGCCGAGCAAGCACAGCTCTGTGTTCACATGTTATCCCAATTAGAAAGATGCCTGTCACATCCATTTGGATAAAGACTATTGGGTTTGTACATGTTCTGAAAAACTGAAGAGTAAAAATACGTAACAGTATCGAAAGCTTTTCAAAATTCTTCACAAGATCTGTATTTAAATGCTAACTCAGAATAGGAGTAGCCACCTTTTCTAATTATATAGTACCTCTGTAGTGACTACAGCAAGTACTTCTACAGCTTAGCAACATTAGGAAAATGGTTAATTTTAACTTCTTTGCACTTCATTACCTAGAAATCAAGACAGAGAAATAATGAGTGACTGGTAACCTGTAGGCAGCTGAGCCATGGATATTCTTCAGGCTATAGTTTCTCAAGCAGACTTACAGACATGTTCAGTGATACAACAAAATCTGCTTTAATTTTTTTGTTTCCCATTTTGCAGGACTGGGGTTAAAGACTTTCTTCTTCTCACTTCTGTTTGTATTTTTTTCCTCCTGAAATTCTTCCCAAGAGTCAGATCTTGAATCAGACCAGATTTAGAAGAACAATCACCTCTTGCTCTTTGTCTCAATTCTAGCCATTTTAGAAAGGTAAATAGAAATACTTGATGCTTGTTTTTCTTAGATTAATCATTAAAAATAGTAATTGAAAGGAGGCAAGGCATTCTTCTACATATTTCACGCACTGTAAAGTAAAGGGATGAAAAATGTGTCCATCTAACATTTATCTGCACTAATTCTATTTGCATAATCAGTAATTGCTTGGGTGAAAATGCCTCTCCTGGGGGAACTGCAGCATTATCCAGTGCTTATCACTAAAACAACAGCTTTACATTTGGCATTTACATTTACATTTGGAGCATATGCTACTAGAGAAGTCCTCTCCATGAGATGTTGAGTTACCCAGGCTTTTCTGAGGGTTTGTAAAGTTGCAGAGCAGCTCCATAAAAGGAGGTGCCACAAATGTCTGTACATGTGAGAAGATGAGTCACATGCTGGTGACCTCAGGTTTTCCTACATGGGGATAAATATGGGAGAGAGAAACAGTGTGAACAAGAGGGTGGGAGAGGGGCAGAACGGGTGAGACAGAATGCAGCTATTTCTTGCCAGCCAGTCTGATTTCTTCATGTTTCACCGAGGTTTTTGCAAACAGAAAGCCCTCAGTACTGTTTAACTCTCCTCAGTCCCACTCTTCTGAGGCTAAGCAGCACAATATCTTCATAAGCAAAGAGGATATACACTGAAGAACCATTTCCTCTGAGTCTGGGAATATGAGCTTCTTGGACTGTAAAGCTATTGTATTTAGCAGAAGAGTATTTCCAAATGTATAGATGATGAGCTGTTTGGTTGTGTACTTATCTAACATTTAAATATTAGTTATCTTCCTGTATTCTAAGACTTTAATTTTGCCAGGAACTGTGTAATCATAGATTTCTACCATATCTGACAATGTAGTTCTGGTTTTACAGTTTCTTGGTATCAATGTCTGATATGTTAAAGCAATAGGAATAACTTATTTGTTTACATGGAGACAAGACTTAGTGCCTGGACTGGCCATCCTCTTTGTGAGCAAGGAGCCAGGCTTCTGAAACTTTAAATCAAGTTTTTTAAACATTGGCAAGTATGAAGTGCATATAGCATTTGAGAAGCTTTGCAGAGTGGTTCTGTACAGTCGCTTCACTTTTTATTTTTACCTATTTGATTTTCTTATTGGGATGTAGCATTTTTATACCTTTATTACTGTTCTAACCAGATTTCCTTCTGTAGGGCTCTCTCTATGGACTTATATCTATCTTCAGAAAGGGATCTGACCAGTTTTGATATGTCCCTTGGGTTCACCAGCCTGTGATGTTTCCAAATGCAGCATGCATGCATACTGGTGAAATATTACCATTTCTTCAGGGAATCCAACTATGTTAGTCATATGTTATGTTACTTTTACTATGTTAGCCATCTTCCACCTCCAAAAACAACCACAAAAAATGCCCCTCTGCCTTGCCTGGTTTGAAATAGCATAGTTAGCCATTACACTAATGCTGATGCTTTGTAGCAGAGGTCACTTATTGGAAAGAGTGGTTATGGGTGGTAACCCAGGTTATGGAGCCTGGACCTCTACTTACCACCCTCTTCAGGGCCTGAGCTCTCTTTTGGGTCTGTGTTTCATGCCTGCTGTATGCCTGGGTTTGGAGCAAGCTGTTTGGCATGCAGAATAAATGCAGCACACCAATGGCATGCAAGCTGTCCTGTTAGAAAGGGAAATCATTGAAGTAGGGAGGGAAGAGGAATTGCAGGGGTCTTTTTACCATTTTTCTTGAGTCATCCCTTCCTGCTCCTGCTCTGTTTCATACTGAGAAATGCTGAAACACAGTCAGACACCTGCCAATTTGGAGCTGCTGGCCATTAATAACTGTTGCTTCTGATGCAATCTGAAACATGTCTGGAACTCTGCTTTGTATTGAGTTTCTCATATGTATGGGGGCCTTTAAATCTGTGAAGTATGCAAAGATAGAAAAATCTTCTCTGATGTTAAGCTTAGTTTGCTGCTTTGGATTGCAAGGCAGGTAAACTTTGACTTGGTTTAATTTAGCATCTCATGATAAAGCAAACTGAGCTACCTTAGATCATTGAAAGGATGACTTAATATAGGATTATTAGAATGGTATGCTGTTTATTATGCATTTTTCTTCATATTTTTTCCCAAAATATTAGTTGATTATCATATTGGATTCCCATTCCTTGTCCTCCTGAGAGATATGTGCTCCTTTTGAGTGAGCAATGAATGCCAGAATTGGCATGAAAATTGGGAGGGGTGGGAGAGGGTATCAGGGAAATAATAAAGCCTGTTCCTCTAGTCAATTTCTGTCATTCCAGATAAAAAAACCAAAGCATCTTGTCTTTCTCTCTGACCAACAAGCTCAGTTAACTGGCAGATGGGATCCAAGCAATATATGAATAAGCCCACTAGCTACAGAAAGCTGGGCAGATATGTTACAGAAGATGCAAGTATTTTTTCTTTGGATGTTGTGCAGGAAAGAAAAAACTGGAGAGGTGCAAACCATTGAATTCTGTGCTTGATGAAAACACAACATCTTGTTTGGATCCTCCTGTTTTGCTTTGGCTAGGACTGGCAGCCTTCAACCTGCCAGGCCTGCCACGCCTGGAAGGCAATTTTTGTGCTGTACCAAATGTTCTAGAATTCAGTAACTCAATTTTTGGCATTTTCTGTGAATGTATGTTTGACTTCAGGCAGTCAAAGTTCAAGCTAGGGCATGACATAAAATAAACAGAAGACTTAGAAGAGGTTTTTGGATCAAAAAATCCAAGGTTGCGTCCTTAGTGCAAATTACTTTTCAGCATAACACATAACATGATACAGCTTTGTAGAAAAGATCATGATAATTTTTGTGATTTGACTTTTTAAAATGGTTCATCAACATGACTAATTCTTCTTTCTTGCTTTCCTTCTTCCCCTCTGCCCCCCCTCAATTTTAAAAAGTCCCCTACTAGGGCTTCTTCTGAGGTTTCTTTGGTTTTTCTGGTTTTAGACAACAGTTACAGCTTTATCTGAATTTAGTTCCTGTCATTCTTCCTGACACTGACCTTGACATTCATGAATTCCTCATGCATTTTTTCTCTGCCTGTTTTTTTCATAACAGCATACATAAGAGACAGAGTGATAAGTGTTTTTTACATGCTGAAAAACCTCAATGTTTCCTGTGGTTATTAACTACTGTGTTTCTTGGGTGGTGGAATCATGATGGCAATATTTGAAGTTGCTCTTTTCTTCTGCTTATAAGACTGTTCTCAGTTGCTTATGATTGTGCCAGAGTTCTCCTGTTTGGGCTGGTGTTTCCATCCTCAGGAGAGAAGTGGGCACTAAGCAAGGATTCGAGTATATTGAAGTAATTAATAATTATTTCCCCAATGTGTGAGCAGCATCCCTCTTCCATAAGCTGCACTCTGAAGTGGATGTGTTGGATGTGCTTGGCATGTAAAAATTTTTGACATAGATTGAGACCATCCATGAGTGGCTGCCTTATTTTTTTTGTTTTGTTCTGGATTCCAGTAGGAATTTCCTCTCCTGTTACAGACTCAGCTCCCCCAAAAGTAAGAGGTGGCACTTTTTAGTGTCTGTAAATTCATCATCTTTTTAGTCTCAAATGTGTATTGTTGAGGTGTTTCCCTTTGCCATACCGGAGAGTGTGCTGTAAATTTCCATGCTGCTGCAGTCAAAGCTACATCAGTATCATGAGTGGAAAAGAAGCGAGAAGTCTCTACTGAAAAAATAGAGAATTAGAGAAATTGGTTATATTTTACATCATGAGTTTTGCTTTTCTCTTACAGAAAAAGTACAGGAAAGGATCTGTGGATATTTCAAGCATTAAATGTGTAGAAGTTGTAAAAAGTGATGGTATAATTCCCTGCCAAAATAAATATCCATTTCAGGTATGTTCCTTTTATATAAAATATATGGACTACAGTGCTTTTTTCAGCAGCACCAAGCCATTTGGAAGCAACTGTCTTGAAACTGGTGTCACTTCAAAATACTAAGCCTGCTCTCTGAGGCTGTGTGGGAGACAGTTGAGGATCAGAGATTAATAACCATCCATAGCAAAGCTCTGCTACTCCCTTGGGGTTTTTTCCTCATGGACTTGGTCTTTGTCTTTTCCCCTCTCTCTGTTTGGATTTTGTGTGGAAAATGCCTGGTCTTCCTCCAAAATGGGTTAGCTGGCAGCCCATTTTCCTGGTCTTTGTTCTTTTTCATTAAACTTAATTATCATTAAATTATATAAGAATAAGGAAATTAAGATAAAAACTTTTTGAATTTTCTTACATTGTGAAGATAATGGAAATACAAAGAGAAAAAGAAAAGTGCTTAGAGGGGAAAAAGAAATTTTTAGATATGGGGATTGGGTGCTATGTCTGCTTATTATAAAGGGAATGGTTGGAGTGAAGAAGAGCAGTACTTGCTTTCCACCAGTACAAGCAGCAAAGAAACAGAAGACAGAAATCACTCCAGAGCAGTACAGAATTAAAAGGAGTTATGAAACTGTCAGGAACAAAGTATGTCTGATTATGAAATAGCTTTAGCAATTAAATTGAACTGTTTTTAGAAAACACATGGAGAAGAATGAACAAAGCAAAATTTGCAACAGATATTTTTGAGGAATACTCACAACATAATTTACCATTACAAAATCCTTCCATGTTCTACTGAAAGCACCATAGACTAATAGTAAACCCTGAAAACCTTTTCCCATTCTTTTGTATTTTGTGCCTGAGTACACATTTGCCAGATTTAAGTAATTTGTCTTGTTCTGTCTCCTGAGGAACAAATAAATCAATATTGCTTAGTACATTTATTTGGATTGTTTCTTTTCCCCTCCCCCAGGTTGTATATGATGCTAATACACTTTATATTTTTGCACCAAGTGCACAAAGCCGGGATCAGTGGGTGAGGAATCTGAAAGAAGGTAATGGAAATTATCAAACTTAACATCTGATGCACGTAGACACCTTAACTTGAGCTGCCTGGCTGGGATGGAGTTAACTCGGTGCTGTGTTTTGGATTTGTGGCCAAAACAGTGTTGAAAACACAGGGGTGTTTCAGTTGCTGCTTGCACAGCCTGGAGGTTTTGCTTTTTTCTCCCTCTGCCCCCACAGTGTGTGGGCTGGGGGTGCAGAAGAGGCTAGGAGGTGACCCAGCTGGGACAGCAGGACTGAGCCCACCACAGTGGTCTTCCAGGCCATCGAATTACATGCTTGGGGACAAAAAAATGGGGTAAAGGAAGAGGGAGTTGAGGTTTTCTGGCATCCATATTGGCATCAGCTCAGTCTGGCTGGGCATCAGTTGGCTCTGTGGGAGATAGTGAGCAATTCCCTTTACACAGTTTATTTTTTATTCCTTTTTTTTGTTGCTAAACTGTCCTTACCTAAAGCCACAAGTGTTTTCCTCTTGTGCTTTCTGTTGTGTCACCCATTCCTCTGGGTGAGATGAAGTGGGTGAGTGGGTGCTCAGCTACTGGCCAGTGTCAACCCACAACAAGATAGAAAAGTAAAATGGTAAAGCTCTTATTGCATGTGTCCACTGATTTTTATTTTTACTGGGCCAGATTATCATTTGCAGACCCAGCATGTTTTAACAGGTACAGGGAATATCAAGCACCCAGGGATTTGATTTGATTTGTGATATCCAGCTGCAATCAGAATTTGATTCTCTGCTTTTGTGCAACGTGTAAATCATTAAAAAGCTTATGCAAGCTCATTTTGTTTGAATATAGATAGGCAATATTGTGGGGCTGATGATGGTCTTACACTGATGTACAATGACAGGAGGCATCTCTGCTGAGATGCAATCTGATTAGTGCTATCATAGTGAGTTACAATCCTTTTTTTCCAGAGCTTCCTAATGCTTTCTGCCACCATCAAATGCACACATTTAGTTGCAGGTGCTCTGCAAAGTAATAAGAAATAATCCCTGTGTTGGGGACTGCTGGGCAAAGGTATAACCTATGAAATCCAGCCTTTCAGATGAAGCACGGGCATTGTGCCATAAAACAGGGGTAAATGTCAGCTACCTTTCCCTCCAGAACACTATTTGTAGAAGAAATTGAGTCAATTGCAGCAGTAATAAAAAGAAAAGGGACAGGCAGAGCCCCCAGTACCTTCACAGCTGCCTGACAGCTTTGCACAGTGCAGGTGGATGCACCAAACACCTGCTGGGGTTGTAGGCAGGGAGTATGGCACTCTCCTGGAAAAAAAAACATGTATTATCCCAAAATTGTCCTCTGCTGTCATTGTATCACCTCCATATAAACTTGTAAGAGGGTCCTTAAGAGAAAGAATGCTAAAATAAGGGCAAGTGAAGATTAATGACCCATATCAAAGATACTCTAATAGTTATTAAAAACGGCCCCTGTGCAGGTGGTGTTGGTTTTTGTCTGGTTGGTTTGCTTTTGTTTTCTGTTCTTCTTGTGTATTTCAGTATGTGCTCTTTTTCTTATCGTAGAAATAAAGAACAACAGCAATATAATGGTAAAATATCATCCTAAATTCTGGACAGAGGGAATTTATCAGTGCTGCAGACAGACAGAAAAATTAGCACCTGGCTGTGAGAAATACAATCTTTTTGAAAACAGTAAGTACATATATTTTCATATGAGCTTGGCTTGCCATATTTTTCTACTTTTTAAAATTTATATGATCCCATCATCACACCTGAAATCCCTAGACTTTAGAGAGCAGTGTGATACTGTGCCTAAAGTAATTAAAAAATTTGTTTCATTTCAAAGCATTTGATAAAATATAAAGCTGGTGAATTGTCCTCCCAAAAAAAGTTTAGAAAAAGGTGAAAGCAATTATTGAGGTTGCTGAATTTGTTTCACTTTGTTTTCTTTTCCCCTGAAGCTTATTTGACCAAATAAGTACGATAAAAACTGAGGATAAAAGTTGATTCAACGAGAAATTCTTGCCAGCTCTTTAGTTTTATAAATAAAAAACATCTACATACTCATGTAAAAAAAAAAATGTTGCATTTGGTACATTACTACACCACTGTAAAAATGATACAAGAAGGCTTAACACATTTACAGACACTACTGAATTTTCTTTGAGGCTTCTAAGTACTCATATGCTGAACCTGGATGAACTTTGACTACCACAGGCATTTGCGTCTTCCAGCACTAAAATCACAGATCCTGCTTGTGCACAAGTAAATGCTGTAGTGTGCAAAGATGTGCAAGAGTGACCCTCACTGCAATATTGTCCTACATAAGGATATAGTAATTTGGTTCTCAGTGTAAGGAAAATTCTACAGTAGGAAAAGGAATGGAGCCATTACTTATGTCCCAGTGAAATCAGAGGTGCCTGGGTGGTTTCTTGCATCCCTTAAATGGGAATGGTGGGGACCTGTGGGTGTAGTTGCATCAAAAGACTTGAAGAATAAGCTGTTGATTGTGGTCAGTCATATTTGGCAGGAAGATGTAAAACCTAACATATAACTCACCCTTTTAAGTGTAAAAAAAAAAAATCAGCAAAGGAGGAAAAAGTACTCCTAGACCCAAGAAAAGTAATAAAAAATGGATACAGCATTCCTGCCATATTTAATGAAGAGAGTGGGGGAGTACTGTTTTTTTAGAAAAGCAGATGCTGTTAGGGCAGACATTTGTATTAGCATGTTGACAACAACACTACTTCCTTTTAGATAATATTTTTTATCTCCATCTCTTTTTCATTTCTCATCTGTTTCTACATCTGAGAGCTGGCTCAGAGATTTCTATGTGGACACTCAGATGTGGCACAGATATTGCCAGATCATGTGGTGAATGTAGCCTGACATTTGATTTGGGATGTTTTAGCAAGAATATTTCATCAATATTTTCCTAGTGCTTAACTGGAGCCATCTTTTCTTTCTGATTTACTAAAACTGTCCTGAAGACTAGTTAAGATATTAAACCTGATCTGAAATTTAAACCTTTGATTAGTTTTTTTATTTATGCTCTGTTTCTAGATGTAACGAGATTTCCCTCCCCGATGCCAGAAAAAAGTGTGGTAGGTAGTGGTTTTAAAATTTTGCATAGATAATTGCTGGGTTTTGAGGTGGCTTTTGGATTCCCTGAGGTCCATTCCATATCCTGTGGCAAAGCTCTGTTTCTGCATGCGTCAGTGAACATCATGCTCTGTCTTAGGAAGGGAAAATATCCCACTGAAATGCAGTGTTAGCTCTAATTGTGCTGCTGGTGGGAGGGAGAGGCAGCCAAAAAGCAAATGCCAGCCTGGGTGATGTGATGGCTGCCACGCTCTCCAGCTGCCTCCACAGGCCCCCACAGCTCACTGCTGAGGCAACCCAGAACTAGCTCAGCTTTTGCCTCTGCTGGGCTGCTTTGGACTGGTGGGATTGTCCGAGTGGGTGGGGTGGGATGATGGAGCAGAGTGGGATGATGATAATAATATTGGGTCATTTTCAGCGGAGGCCTCCACCACCTGTTCCTCCCGTTGAAGAAAATGGCAATGAAGAGGAGGAGATAGTGGTAGCAATGTATGATTTTGAGCCTACAGAGCATCATGATTTAAGATTAGAGAAAGGTGAAGAATACACAGTGATTGAGAAGAATGACATTCACTGGTGGAAGGCCAGAGACAAATCCGGGTAAACACAATTTCCTTATTTTTCATCAGGAAGCTATTTCCATATTGTAGCAGTATATATTCATTGTGTGCCAACAGATAACTCTTAGACCCCACTTTGGATCCCGGCCCTGAAATCTCATCCATATTATTATTCCCACATAGAAACTAATTTTTGAAGGGGCAGTTCCTGGTAGCTTGCAGGGGCTGAGCACAAAGGCAGATGCAGAATTGGCAGCTTTTCCACTTCTGCTTTCTGTCAGTCTGTATGGTTTCCCAATGAAAGCACCAGCCAACCTGCAAAACCTCACTAGGCTGCTACAGTACTCCTGCTTCCCTGGGGAAGAGCTCATTAGGGAGCAATATGGTTAACAGCAGGCTCCAGCTTCCAGACTTGAATAATCATCATCTTATTTAATAGCTGGATCATTAAGAGCAATATTTAAATGAGTTGAAAGAGAGCTGCAGTGAGATGCTTTAATGACTACGACTTTACATTCCCTGGATTAAAATTTTTCCCTGTGGTTTTAAGGGTGAACATTTCCATACTTCAATATTTATCACGTCCCTGTTGCAAGATGTTAGGGGTAATTGTGAGTCACCAGGCTGTGGCAGGTTCCAAGTGTATTTCCAGTGACTGGCTGGGGCCTCCAAGCACTTAGTGAGGGTTACTCAGGAGAGGGTTACTCTTCTGCATCCCTTCTCCTGGTTTTCTTGGACACTTCTGCCCATGTCACTTCTCTGCAGTGAAAGCTGCAATGAAAGTTCACGTGGAAATGCTGATGTGGAAAATTAGTTTCTTTATTATCATCAGTAGAGTGGGTAGATCAATACAAAATAAATTATTTATAATTAGCAGAATAAAACACTGTCTTCTAGGCATGCAGTTTTACATGTTTTCACTTAGATTACATATGTTGTTCTTTTTTTTTCAGAAAACAAGGCTATATTCCTAGCAACTATGTAACAGGAAAGAAGTCCAACAACCTTGATCAGTATGAGTAAGTGAATATTGGAATTACATCTAGAAGATGATAAAATGAAAGTTATACTTGGAGAATTGCAAAATATTTTTAAACTTTTGAAAGAAATCTTTTGCACACAATAGCATTGATAATATAGACTAAATGTAAATATTTAAAATTTTCATAGATTTGCTCTGATCCTTTTTTTTTTTTTTGCTGTGATATATGAAGTAGAGTGAGATGGCCATCAGGCTTATAGTTTTTAGGGTATTATTAGGAAAGCAAATAAACCTTCCCAGTTCTCTGATAGGCAAAGGGTTATGTCAAAGGAAATTTACCCATTCTAATTGTGCTGAGTGTTTTTTTAATATTAAAATGACATGTCTGTCCCAAATGTGTGGCTTTAAGATAGCAGAATAGAAAACAGTGGAAATCATTCAAAATAAACAGCAGATCAGAGATTTTGGAAGGCAGCTCCAGTTTTCAAGAAAATATGTCACTCAGTCTCAGTGTATGCATATCACTTATCAGCTAGAAAAGTTTGTTGGTTTTTTGGTTTTTGTTTTTTTAAATGAAGCAGAACCAACCCAACGTTTTCCAGTTGATGTTTGATTATGGAATACTTATTTGAGAGCATCAGGGTAAAATTTAACACTTTATTATCCAAGCCTGTTCTTGATATTCAGATTGCAGTATAGTATAAAATTGTGCCTGAGAGCTTAAGACCATATTTAATAACTTTTAGTTAAAATGGAGCTGCAATGAAATATTAATTAATACCAATTTACAAAGACACATTAGTAGTTCCAAAACTCTACTCCAAGCCATGCAGGGCTCCTCCTGCTGCATTTTCAGAGAAAGTAAAATTTCTTCTGGGATTTTACTCTCAGCTTTACTAGAGGGAATTACTTGTTCTTTGCTGCTTTCTCATCTTTGTGGCTCTTGCTAAGAGCCCTGCCCTGCTCAGGAAGGGGAAGGAACTGGGCTGCCTTATCTGGTCCAGCCACTCTTACCACCTTGGGGCTGTAATTCTGAGTCAGTCCAGGGAGGATTACTCCAGGTCATCTATCAACTGCAAGAAACCACTATCTCCAGAGGAGCAGAACTTGATTAGAGGCTGCTGTGCCACTTCCCTGCTCAGTTACTGCTGTGAGATTGCACCATGCCATTTAGGATCTGCCTCTTTGCCCTTTTCATGTCGTTTGCTGGCTGAAATGCCCGTGTGCCCCTGGATGCTTTGGCATGCCTGTGCAGCACCGAGCTCAGGCATGTGCAACCATGGCATTTACTTCACTTCTGACCTCCTCTTTGGTAGGTGTGTCCTACCTGGAAAATCAGAACTGTGATGAAGGAGCAGCCCAGCAGCTGCATCCCGGGGCTGCCAGCCTGCCCTTGGCCAGCAGCCTGTGTGTGTTTGAGAAGTGGTTTTTTTCCCCCCTCCCAGAATAAATAAATCAAGTACCTGAACTTTATGTGCTTCTGTGGAATCTCACTGGCTTTGTTTCAAGGCATCCTTATGGTGTAAATGCCCAATGTAATAAAGGCTGATTTTTGCACACTAACAAAGGTTCGGTTCTCAACCCTCACTTACAAACTTTGTAATTTTTGTAATTTTTAGGTTTGTAATACTTTGCTTCAAGCATTTTAGGTAAATAATGCACCTTGGAGAAGTTTTAAGTATTGGTGCTGTGTTGCAGGTGGTACAGCAGAAACCTGAACAGAAGCAAGGCAGAGCAGCTCCTCAGAAATGAGGTGAGCACAGCAGCCTGGCAGTATTAACTGTGAAATTCACATAAAGGAGCTTCTTTTATTCAAGAAGAGCCTTGTTTTGGCTGGTGCAAATCACAGAATGAGTAGAAGAGACGTGCAGTTTAAAACTGGTTGTACAAAACTGTCGATGTGCTTGCATTTTAGGATAAAGAAGGTGGTTTTGTGGTGAGAGACTCGAGTCAGCCTGGCCTGTATACAGTTTCCCTTTATACAAAATTTGGAGGGTGAGTTTCTGTGGCCACTTTGCACCCCTTGTCCAAATCCATTTGCATCTGTATCCAAACCCTTGGGCTTCTCAGCTCCATGGTTAGGTCATGTTTGGTTGAATTCAGTGTAGAGCTGAGCTTCTGCCCAAAGGAGATGTTGCTCTCCTACCCTCTTTGGGCTCTTCCCTTCTGCCAGCCCAGGTGTTTTCTTTGGCTGTGTGGTGAAGTGGATTAGGGACCTCATCAGGATGAAAATTAACTTGTTAGGGCTTAATCTTCAACTTGGTCTGAGCACTGAGGTGAAGGTGAGTCACCAGTGGTTCAGATCTTTGCTATTCAAGCTGTTCCCTGAAACTTGTGACACTGGGCACCTGCACTGGCCCTTCCGTTTTGTTTTCCTACTCATTGCACTCCCCTTAAAAATTTCAAAACAAATGACATTGTATTATTATTAATTGTTATTATTATTTCTTTTACAGAGAAGGTTCATCAGGAATAAGACACTACCATATAAAAGAAACAGTGACATCACCAAAGCAGTACTACCTTGCAGAAAAACATCTCTTTAACTCCATTCCAGAAATAATTGATTATCATAAACATAATGCAGCAGGTAGGTGAACTGGATTTTTTCTGTGCTTGGGGTTGATTTGAAAAGGAGTGTGAGGCATTTTAGATTTTTAATGAAAGTTCTTAGGCTTTTATAGGTCCTCCTTTTTCATGGAAGTCATGAGACACTGTATTTTCACATTTTTTCAGTATAGGCAATAATTTTAAATGTTTTGTGTGTCTATAAATATATAAATATGTTACTGCCCCATAAATGTGAGCTGCCTGTAACCACAGCAGATGGATAGGGATGATACTTCTCCAGACTACACTTCAGGAAGTGGCTTATTTACCTGCTGGTCACCACTGCTTAAAATGACCTAATCTTCCCATCTAGCAGCTAGATAAAGAGAATGTATCATTCAGGAAATCCCTAAAGATGAGTCTGTGTAAAGGTTAGACACTTCAGGTTTGTGGCTGAGGCTGGTGTCTGCCCACTGTATGGTGGGCAAAGAGTTTAGAAATCAGGTTTCAGGCACAGATACTAATATTGTATTTATTTTTTTTCCTAAGTTCAGTCTGTGCATGGATTTCCCCCATGAGCTATAGTTTCCAGATGTATAGATCTACCTCCGATGATCTGGCATTCAATAATGATATTCTGGAAAATGCCTTTCTGGAAAATATGCTCAAAAAACCCCCACTGTCTTTGCTTTTCACTTATTATACATGATTTTCCTACGTATTTATAATTGCTTCATTTCTTCTAGTCATATCAAGTTCTGACTTGATTTTAGTAGGGTATTCAGGTGGCATGCAGCATTTATTTCGAATATATAAAATCTCCACATGAAACTAGTGGGATTTATATATGTGAAACAGAAACTGTGAGAAGTAATGGGAGTTTTAGATAACCTTTCTGATCTATGAAAGGGTTCCTTAGCATTTATTTGTGCCAGCATAACTGTATAGCACAAATATGTATGCATACATCTATATCCAGCTCTCAGCAGTAAAGAAGATGCAACAAGTGAGTTGCAGTGAGTGCTCCCATGAATCCTTTGTAGCCATTCTGAGCAGGCAACACAAGGCAATAGCAGAAAATAAAGGTTGGACCAGATGATCTTTGTGGTCCCTTCCAACCTGGCATTCTATGATTGTATGAAAATATGGACAAAGCTTTAAATAATGATAAGATTATCGTTTATCGGTGTTGAAGTTTGTGGTGGAAAAGTGGCTGATTTTCTTCCTGGCACTATTTCAGAAGCAAACTGTGTCTTTTGAATTGTCATTGAACTTCAGGTCTTGTTACCAGGCTACGTTATCCAGTCACCCCAAAGAAGACAACAGCACCAACAACAGCAGGATTCAGCTATGGTAATTGCATGTCATCATAACCTACATGTATCTTTGTAATGATTTTATATATGTTAAGATTATAAAATATTTTCCAAAAAATTTGAAGATTTTAATTTTGTATTGGGATTGGCTATAGGAACACAGGTCCAAGTTGTAGCTTTGAGGTTTTGCACAGAAGATCATCACACAAAGGTGTCATGGCTGGTGGTAGTTGTGGGGTGGGAAGGGCAGCAGTGAGGAGAGGCAGAACATGGCACTGGTGCTCCAGGGGAATTCAGCATCTTCATGCTTTTTTGGACACCTTGAGCTCTGCCTGATTAAGGACCTATGCCTTTGGGTCCTTCATAAGCCTCCAGATTTTTGGCTCAATCTTGACCCTTTGATCTTTGTGGACAGGTTACTTTTTTTAACATAAATTTGGAACAACCTGTTTTAAGCATAGCACACCAGGTGATGTGAACAGCTTCTACACGTTGGCACAACTTTCTATGGTGGCAGCTTGCTGAAATCAAGTCTGATAATATCAGTATGTAATTTACTAGCCCAAGAAGGTTTGACTTTTGCTTTCTGTGTTGATCAAGATCTGCTTAAACGTCGTATCTGTCTAAGAGTTTGTTTAGTTGCCGTATCAAGGTGTTCAGTTTTCAAATTAGTTTTTAGATGTTTTCGCCCTAAATCCCTTATTTGCCAGTAATCCAGTTTCCCTTTCCTTCTCCTTACCAAGTACCAGTTCAGGAGTCACGGGTTCTCTTCTGTTCTGTTTTATAGAGAAATGGGAAATTAATCCCTCAGAACTGACATTCATGAGGGAACTGGGGAGCGGCCTGTTTGGCGTCGTGCGCCTGGGGAAGTGGAGAGCCCAGTATAAAGTGGCCATCAAAGCAATTCGGGAAGGTGCAATGTATGAAGAAGATTTCATTGAAGAAGCTAAAGTAATGATGTGAGTTGTGTGCTTGGCACCTTTTTTTTGCCAGTTCTAGGCCTCTGATGCCATGTGCTGATTATAAATAAAACACTTAAGGAAGGCCGGTGGTATTCTTGGCATTTTGTGGGGTGGGGAGATAGTGCTGGGTGGAGGAAGTGTTAATGACGTGATCTCAATCTTTTCAGGAAGCTAACACATCCTAAATTAGTTCAACTCTATGGTGTGTGCACGCAACAGAGACCTATTTACATTGTGACAGAGTTCATGGAGCACGGCTGCCTTCTCAACTACCTGAGACAAAAACGAGGGGTTTTGAGTAAAGATGTCCTGCTGACTATGTGCCAAGATGTATGTGAGGGAATGGAGTACCTGGAGAGAAACAGCTTTATCCACAGAGACCTGGTAACACCCCATTAGGCAATACATTTCTCTTTGAAATTTTTATTTTTGAACTTAGCTATTTTTTTTGAAACAGCCTGGTTGATAACAGTCTTTTTTGTAAGTAGCTGAAGTTGGCTCTCTAGGGTCTCATCAATTCTCTAAAGCAGCTCTGTGCAGAAAACGATGAGAGGCTTCTCTCTCCTATGAAAATGGGATAAAATCTCTCTGAATTTTTAATTTTAGTAGCTATTTGATCTGATATAACAGTGTATCTGCTCTGTACTGGTGCTGTTTTCACCAGTCACCAGGCCTTTGAGGTGATAACTTTTCTTGGTGAGTTTTTAAAAAATAGTTTAGTTGTCAAAGCAGTACTATCAGGTGCAAATGCACGTGTACCTTTTGTGTTGAGAACACATGTGTACCACACATACTTTTTTTATGTGGTGCATCAGTGAGCTTAAGCAGTGAGGACAAAGTCCTCGTTAGATCACTGTAATGTCTCTGCTAGAGACTGCAAGTTTTTCATCCAACTCTAACCATTCCCTTTGTAGGCTGCCAGGAACTGCTTGGTGAGTGACTCAGGAGTGGTCAAAGTGTCGGATTTTGGAATGACGAGGTATGGCTGAGTATGCAAAGATATTTGTGGGGATTTGGGAATATTCACCTAGCCCTTGTATTAAGCCATAGGGCAACACGCACCTATCAAAATCACGGGCAAAAATGATCTTTTTCGACTTCTAGGAAACATCCTTTGGTTCATTTCTTTTTCCAGTGCCTTTAAAGCTGGCTCATTCTGTGGTCATGTGTTGATCTCCTTACTCATTTTAATCTTGGAAAATAAAAACTAGGCAGCTTATTCTCTAGAGAAGTGTGTCTAGTGCTTACCAGAAAGGTAAAGCTTTGAACTGACTCCGTGGTCTGACTGGTCTTCTGTTAGCAATTTTGTGAAAATCGTTCAAGTTTTAATATTGGAGTGATGCAGGAGGCACATTAGAGCGTGTGACTTGGACAGCAGAGCTCCTGCTGCAGAGGCAATAAATGTTAATCTGTATATTGGTAAAAAAAACATAGAAAGAGGCTGTTCAGTGAGTGAGATGCTCATGGGGTAGATCTTGCATCTCACTGAGAGCCAGAGAAGGTTAATTTCCTGCCCTTGTTATCACCCATGGGTGCTAGCCTGTGGGCAAAGCAAGGGGTGGGGAGCAGCATTTTTGAGGAATGAGTTAATCCACCATGGCTTGTCTATGCTATTTTTTGTTTTTGCTACCTTTTTGTGCTACTAAGTTCACATGTCCCCTAAAATCTGAATTCAGACTGGCCAGCGAGAAACGGAGCAAGGAATTTATCCCTTTGCATAATTTTCTCTTGAAATCAGATATTTAACTTGCAAGTGGCCTAGATCTGTGTGGTATAGGTGAAAATCACGAGGGAGACTGAGGTCATAAGGAAAATAAACTGTCTCTCCTGAAATCTTACTAGAGAAACGATTTTTATTGTGATGCTAACAGTCACGGCCATTAGGTGGCAATATGAGGTTTTAATATTCAAATCCAAAACTATCATATGCAGGCTTGGAGGATATAATGTTTTTAATGTTTTTCTATTTTTTTTTTCTTTTTAGGTATGTCCTTGATGATCAATACACCAGCTCCTCAGGGGCTAAATTTCCTGTGAAATGGTGCCCCCCAGAAGTTTTTAATTATAGCCGATTCAGCAGCAAATCAGATGTCTGGTCGTTTGGTAAGATGTTCATCACTGAAAGAAAGCACTATTTTTACATGTTATCAAAAAGCAGTTGAGCTTCAGTTATTGGGAAGGATTTAGACATCTGAGAAGAAGCTCAGAGAAACCATTAGCCATGGTTTTATGCTCACATTAAGTTCCTCAGAGACCTTTAGAACCATTATTTATTAAAGCCCATGCTACTAGAATAAGAAATTTTCAGCAATGACACCTGTGAACAGTTTCTAGAATATGGATCTCAAACCATTTAATCTATCAGAAATCCTAACCCCAGAGCTCAAAGTAAACTATATTTTAAGAAGTTATTTAACTCATTTTCTTAATGTTTGTTTTATTTATTTTTTTAAAGGTGTTTTAATGTGGGAAGTATTTACAGAAGGAAAAATGCCCTTTGAAAAAAGCTCCAACTATGAAGTGGTAACAATGGTTAGCCAAGGACATCGTCTGTATCGGCCCAAACTAGCCTGTAAGCAGGTGTATGAAATTATGATGATGTGCTGGCAGGAGGTATATACTTTTTCTTTTGTCTTTGAATTGGAAAAATGGTAAATCTAGCCATAGAAATGAATCTCTTCTGCAGTACATTGACTGTATCCAGCTCTCTCAGCTATGCATGTGTTCACTGCAATGACAAAGGTCTCCCCTTGTTTGCCACTGAACTAGAGCTGTGATAAGAAAAATCACTGAGGAAATTCCTGTGAAATAAACAGTCTGTCAGATTAAGTGTGCAAAGGCATTTAGTAACAAAATGAAATAATTGCCAGGTCTGTGCTGGTCTTGATTATACCTGTGTATAAATGTTGCTAGCAAAACCAGTTCAGTTAGAATGGGACAGAGGTGGAAAATCTGAGTTTATACTGCCTCAGTTTATTAATCATTACAGAAACATGCCAGAATGACTGAAAATATTTTTAAAGGAATGCTTCATTACCTGATTATAAATGTTACAGTAAATATATATTGGCTTGCTGCTGAATCTAAATAAAAATCCTAAGGTTTATAAAGAAAAAAACAAACCACTGTATTACTAATCTTCCTAACTGAGAAAGACATGGTACAACTTTCACAAAGATCAAAGGGCAGCAGCAAATTCAAGTGTAATTCTTTATCAATTCAATCAGTATGAAAGATTTTTTTTAGTATTAAGGTGTAAAGTCTCTAGAAAGATAAGTGCATTTGATGAGATGCTTCTGATATTGAGGCAGCAATTGAAGAAACCAAGAAGGGAAAGAACTACATTATTTATTTTTAGTTAGTCTTTGCCACAGGGGATGCTGAGGAAAGACTGCTCTGTTCCAGTAACAAAGGTGATATACTGTCTCACACTTGTCTTGGAGGAGAAGATGCTGGAACAGAGAGAAATTACTCATCAAACCAACTGGTGGAGATCTAAAATTTACTAACCAATTGGTTTATGCAACAAAAAATACTTTGAAATGAACAGTACCCTGGAGGGCTGCAGAATGACAAATGTGTTTGCAGTTCAAAAACACTATTCATAGGAGCCAGGAAACTACAGATCCTGTAGTTAAGTCTTGCTTGAAATGGTCATGAAAATGAAATAATAAATTATCTGGAAGATAAGAAGCTATGTTTAATGGTCTTTGAATATTAATATGTAATTACAGGATTTATATGACCATCAATTAATTGATTTGAAAATATTTATTTTATCAAAAGTCATTAACAACAAAATTGAAGAAGTCATCATGTGGGAGAGAAAGTATCTTTGTGAATCACAAACAGGACAGAAGTAATGACAAGATACTGCCAGTCTTTGTCATAAAATATGATTAACTGCAGGCACCTCAATCTTCATTTAAAGAATTTATTAATGATCTGTTGAGGGAGGTGAATACTGAGTCTACAAAATTCAGAGGGTAAATGCAAATCTAAAGAGGCTGATAAATGGGGGAAAAGCACAAGTTACCCAGATATCCAGAAGATGCTAAATTAGCTGTCAGCAGGGAGAATACCTTGGTGTATTGATGTAATTAAAAAACCCAAACAAGCAGAATGTTATGGAATATTAAGGAACTGTATGGAAAACAGAGTAAATGAGGGATGCTTTTGCCTAAGTCTATGACAGAGTCTCATTTTGAAGTCTGAAAAATAACATTGAAGTAAAAGAGGCTTCAGATAATGATGCTTAAAATTCTTAGGAGTATGAACAACTTGCATAAAGAAAGATTGGAGCAGGTGTATGTTCGAAGAGCTGGGGATGGGGAAGGAAAATAAAAAAGTGTAATACTATGCAAAATAATGAATTACATGAAAAGGGTAGTCCAGCAACACCTGTTTATGTTTTTTCAAAACCTTAAGAAAAAAGGGTGAGACTTCCTGAGATTAAGCAACACATCCAAAATCCATTCCAGAAAATATTTTTGTGTGTCACATCTAATGAAATGTTAAATTCATTGCCACAGAAGACTAGTAATTTATGAAAAGCAACACAACTTTGTTGTTTTCTGATCACAGCTGTGTATATTTTTCATTTTCAGAAACCAGAGGGGCGCCCAACTTTTGAGGAATTGCTTCACTCAATCGTTGACATTGCAGAGGGTGAAGATGCTTTCTGAAGAGACAACAGCAATACAAGTGCATGGAAGAAGCCACTTTCCAGAGATGTGGTGTCACCATTTCTTTTTAAAAGCACAATCCTGCAAGCTGCTGGGTGCTGTGAGACAGCACAGGGAACCTGCAACACCTGATCCACTCCAGCACAAGGAGAGTTTTGCATGTTGTTGGGAAATGAGCACAGACTCTTCAGCAATGTTATCAGTCTTCATATTTTCTCTGAAAAGTCAGCAATATATAGCTGGCAAGTTGAGCTCTTCATGGAGAAAAGAGAGAGAAGGTGGCCAAAGCCAAAGAACTTAATTTGCATTAAGGGGGCTGGGTTCATGTACATACAGTCCATGATTCTGGGTTTCTCTTTATGCAGGCAGTAGTATTAGTAGTGATTTTTGTGCTTTAAAATTGACGGTATCTATAAATGGCTATTTACTGACACTGAAATCTTTCCAGAGATTCTCCAGAACATTGTTTTTCTTGATTGATAGGTATTATATTACACATCAAGAACACAAATATGCCTTTTTTGTTGTTAACAGCACACTTCAGTTTAGTTTAACACTCAAAAGTGTTGATTTGGAACTGAGTTATTGTATGACCCAAACCCTCTAAGCTGTTTGGTGGACCAGAGACCTCTCACAGTTAGTCTTCATGTTACTTGTGAAAAAGAAGTCCAAGATTCAGCACAACAGGCTGCCAGTGTACCATAGTACCTTGGCTTGGCTTAATTAGGAAGTAATTTATATGCTGTATGTATTGTAAATATATAAATTCCAGGCATTTATTTATATAAACTGTGTTTCCTTTTGAAATTTTCGAGCACAAGTCTGTCCTACCTTCACTTACATACCTAACTTGATACATGGGGCTTCAAATGAAAGAAAGTAAACTCTGAAGTGTGTATGAGGAAGTGTGTCTATTATCTGTATGTACAGGGATTTCACCTTTTTGTTCTTAACCTACATGTGTATGTAAATAAACCAAATGTTTAGTATCGTTTTGGAACCAACTAATGTGTTTCCAATAATTTGCTGTCAGTGCATCAAAATTGAAACACCTTGTTTGTGTGAATACAGTGTAATGGCAGTCCAGGTATATACAGGTATATCTTTGTGTATACACACTCTATACCAAATGTGTATATATATAATACTATGAATCTACATTTAAATGAACTTGGCCATGATGAAATGTTCAGTACAGAAATGCCTCAACTCTTTAGAAGTTAGATGCCCTGTCTCCTGTGCCAGTGGCCAGTGTCTCCACAGTCTTGCTGAAGTCTGTTTAAATTAAACTAACTTTGTATCAGTGGGTATGAGGAATATTTGCACCTCAGTTTTGCTGTAGCCACCTCCTGATAGTACACATTTTTCTATGGTTACTTGTGCTTTTTTGCCGTTTGTAATAGAAAACAGATTGCACAGACATTGCACCTTTTTGCAAGTAGGCAGAGAGGAGCATGGTGAGGTTTATTTCCAATCAAAGCACTAAAGGTGACTACAGTTAGATTAATACATTCCATCGTTGTTGCATTTGAGTATTTCTGTAATCAATTTTGAGGATGTTTAAGTTGCTGCACTGCTTTACCTAAGTCTTTATATTCAAGAGGAGGAAGCCCCTTGTTTCTTGGAAGAAGAGCTTTCCTTTTCTCCTGCATTTCCATTGAAAGGCTACAGGCTGTCAGAAAAGATTTCAACAGCTCTTTCCTTTTTCCTGAATGAACAAGTCTCAGAAGATTATTGCAGCTATGCAAACCAGCACCCAATCAATACCAACAGCATGCACTGTTTAAGGGGAAAATCTAGGAGGTTCTAATCCATAGTAGAAAAAGGAATGTGGAAGATCTAAGGTAAGCCAAGCTCATCTTTCCTTCCCTAATTGCTCCTTTGCACCCGGGTTTGTCAGTGGAGACCCTGCTTATTGCCATACATCAGAAGGAATTCTATGGTAATAAGAATGAAGCACAGGAAAATCAGATTAGTAGTTGCCAATGAACTTTAAGGCTGTTTCTTTGCAATAATTACATATTTGTATCACAAAACACACCCTAACCGTGTGGTATTTTGGCAGCAGTTTGCTCAGTGGGGTGAGTGCTTTGAGTCCCATCCCTTCACCTGCCTCTTCCCAGTACCTGGTGACAGTTTCTGCATACCTGCCAAGGGGTTTGATACTTACTTAGGATGTCAGGACAGGAAGCACCTAGTTGCCATCTGAATGCCATTTTATAGTTGAATGTAGTTAATTCTGGAAAGGATCTGGACAGCTCTGGAGGCAGCTGGCTTTCTGACTCTCCTTCAAAGGCAAGCTGAAATTCTGCATGGTCCTTTCTTCTGAATGAACTCACTCATCCTTGAGCAACTTCAGTCCTTCTTTCTCTTTTTCTTATTGCATAATTTTCTGGAATTGGGGGTCAAAAATTCATCTGAACAGAACCTGATACTGTGATTGGCATCTGCTGTATTTTTTTTGTTTGTTTTTTAAAAGAAATAATAGCCCTGCTGATAACAGGCTAATATTTTTGTTCTGTAAATTGTGTTTGATACTAGAAAGCAAGTACTTTTAAAAATTTTTATTTTATTTTTATTTTTTTTATTACTAGCAGATGTGAGATTAGTATCTAGGATGCTGGGGTTTTTTGTTTGGTTTTTTTTTTTTAACAAGGTAAGGAGGTGGGGTCAAGCAGTATTTGTGGTTTATAATGTTTCTTATCAGAGCCAAGCACTCAGCTAGGGCTGTTTTTCTGGCACACCTGATGAAGAGAGGTTTGTATTTCCATTCGAAGATCAGCAGACAACCAGACATGATTCTTTCAACCTGTAAGTAAACTGGGCCACATATTTTGATTTTGCAGTTTTGGTGTTTGTGCAGCAGCAGTACACTTAGCAACTGAGATATTTAGGGGTTAGTCATGGAATATAGCTCTTTCAGAATTAGCAGTGCTTTGAGAAACAGTGAGTTAGGATAAGGAACTCAAGCTAAGAAATTTATGGAATATAAAATGATGAAGTGCAAATTAAAAAAAAATAATCTCTTAACTTGTTGCTTTTATTGTCGATACTGCTTCCCAAAGCTGCAAGTTAGAGTGAGTTATAACTGAGGAAAGAGGAAACCCATTGTAATGCATATATTTTAGTAAAGACAGCTACAGAAACAGGAAAATCAGTATGAGTGAAAAGAATTGCATGTAGCACGTCTCCTTTAATAAACCTAACATAGAAACACTGTTCTCATTCCCTTTATTGCACTGCTTAGAGCTTTCATGGGGTGGTATGATCAGTCAGATTGGTGCTGTCAAGGTTTGGCTTTTTTTCTTTCTGACTGAGCTTTCTGATTTCACTTATTACACAGCCTCATAATTGCTAGGATATTGTAAGGGAGAGAGCTGGAGCAAATAGATAGGATGGTGAGAAAGGTCTGCTGACTCTGTTGGATGCAAACTCAGCCTTAATGACTTGCTGTATACCCCGCAGAAAGACAGAGATAATAATGGGGCTAAGCACACATTGCAGTCCTTAATTCTTTAAGTTTTGTAAACAAACAAAAAGGAACACTGCAAATATGGGAAATGCTCTTGTTCACAGATCACACCATCCAGTCTGTTTTCTGCTGCTGCTGCTGCTGCTTCACAGTGCAAAAAAGGTACGTGAAACACTGAGGCCTTTCACCAGCTAGGATGATCAAAATATCTACACATGAAGGACTTTTTAAAACTCCCCTATTTTCAGAGCTACTGATTTTACACAAGTTTAAAGAAGCTCTGTCCTGCATATCCCTAATATGAAGAAAGGCATTTATAGCCAGGAGTGACTATTTTTATGTGAATATTTATAGACATGCGTTCATCCAAACACTGACTGTTTTTCAAAATCAGAGCAATGAGAACTAAAATGAACCTGGACCCTGATTCTGACCAGATGGCCCAGTATTCAGCCTCACAATCAGATGTTTCCTACTCATCTTCTTGGAAGTGTCGGGTAAGTAACATTTTGGCAGGTAGAAATGAAGTGCCAGAACAAGCAGAGGGGTAACTAACTCTTGAGCATGTAAAGTGCTTCATTGCACAAAAACTGTGGACCAAAACTATCTGAAGATTCATACAAATGTAAATAGAGTCACAGTGAGGTTTCCCAAGCTTTCTGTAATGGATGAGGTGGTTCCTTCTCCCCCTTCTAGGTTTGGGTGATGGAGGTGGGGAGGGTGGGTCTGCACTATTGGGCAGATGCAAGCTCACCTTGCCCAGCTGGCATGTGTGACATCTACCACAGTTTTACTGGATCTAAGTTGAGTAATATGACTTTCCAAAGCATAACCAAGTGCAAATCTAGAACCTAACTTGATGGAAAAGAAAATAAATTTGTTCCTGCTAATTTGCTAAGAAAGTCTGCAGTGCTGTCTGTGTTAATTATCCAGATAAATATCCAAATTTCCAGACATTGTAACTCCACTGTGTTAATTATCCAGGTAAATATCCAAATTTCCAGACACTGTAACTCCACTGATTTCAGTGCTGCTCTGTTTTTAAACCACTTGCAGAGCTGTCCAGGCATCCATATCATGTGGAAGTCACCCTCATTAGGTAGATGGCATGTTTCATCATACTTTTTGTTGTCATTTTGGCTTCTACGCCAAACTACTCAAATGTAAATCTTGCTTTTTTACAATTAATGACATAATAGTGTTTTAATTACCAGGGGAAGTAATTACCATGAGGAGCTCCTTGTAGTAACTGAGATGGTATAACATCAGGGGAGTCAAGGAAGAATTAGTGAGGAGGAAAGACTAATTATGAAAGATACTTATTTTTTTGTTTGTTTCACTAGCATAAGATTAAATTGCAGTCAAAGAATAAGCCATTACCTCCTCTACCTGACGAGGCCTTGGAAGACTACACAAAAAACCTGAGAGTTATTGCACTCTATGACTTTTATGCTAGAGGACCCTCAGATTTACCACTCAAGAAGTCAGAAGAATACCTTATCCTTGAACAGTATGATCCCCACTGGTGGAAGGCAAGAGACCAACATGGGTAAGAATAGACATCTATTTTAATTTCCCTGACCAGAAAGAATTAATCTAAACAAACCCCATGAAAATGAGCAGATAGAATGAGACATGTGCCACAACTTAGGCACAGCTTTGGAAGTGTGTATGAGGCTAATGGACTGACAGGGCAGATTTTCAGCAGTGTTTGGCAGCTCAGAAGTGGGTGGGGAATCTAGAATCTTTTGGGAATTTAGAGTTAAGTCCTGAATTTCCTGAGCAACATAAGGTTGTTTGAGAATCTCCTAAATCACTGGGCTCTGAGCCACATGCAAATCCAGCTTTCCATTCTTCAAGTACTTTACAATGCAGAATATATGTGTAAACCCTTCAGTAAAGACCATAGAGATTATTAAGATGTGCCTGAAATTAAATTTTCTGATCCAAAAAGCCTAGATGTTTTAGAGATCTAGATAACCAGTCAGGACCCTTTCCACATTTATGTTTGTTTCGTGTTGTTCCTCTTTCTCCTGTGCATTTTCTTCAGTGTATCCTGTACTCTGATGTTGGGCATGGTTACAAGTTATACCATGTCTCATTTTCATTCAGATTTCTTCTTTAAATACTTTAAAATACATTTTTTCAGCTCATATATGCAGCAAGATTACACTGATTGTTATTTTGTATACACATGCCATCACACACTTTATACTTCTTCATAGAAAAGCTTTGTGTAGGTCAGAATTTAGGAGGCTGGCTTTTGATTCAGAAGAAATATAATTTTATTCTAAATTTTCCTTTGATTTGCCTTCAAAATTTTAATTAGCATGCTGCTCTCAGCACTCTATAAATCTCTCTCCAGTTGACTTTTTCATTTCAGCTGGCATCCACAGTTGTAGGGCAGAAGGATGGTGCCTGGCTTGAGACAGGTCAGACTTCCACCCAGTTAACATGCTGAGATTCAGTACCTAACACTATAGCCAAAGTACAAGGAACATTTGTAATTTAAAAAAAAGAAAGATACTTACCTTAATTCTGTGAATGCTTTACACCATACTCTAACACTATTCCCAATATGTTGTTTCAGGAATGAAGGTCTAATTCCCAGCAACTATGTTACTGAGAACAAGAGAAGTAATTTAGAAATGTATGAGTAAGTACCCTTCCAAATATTAATTGAATTGTCTTTTATAAAAACGGCTTGCAGTGATGCATTTTGGTGGTGGGTCCTTCAGCCTTTGTGAGACATGAACCTTGATTTGGACCTACTAGTTCAGAGTATGATGTGAGGTTACAAACTCTGAGCACTTCAACAGCATTAATTTGTACAAGTCATGATGTCAGAGTCCAGACGTTTCCTATTTCTATAGTCTCACTACATAATATATCCACATCCTGATCTCTTCCTGTTGTGAACATGTAAATAACTGCCTGGATCTAATTCAATTACTTCAACCTAACTTACGGGAGAGAATAAAATGCTGCAAAATTCAAGAGAAAGGATGCTTGAGACAGCTTCCAGGACTATGTTTTATCAATCTGGTGTAACTGTTGGCTGCACTTCCTTTTGTTTGAGCTCATGTTTAATCACAGTGAAGGGGGAAAAAGTTGTCCTTTTTACAGTGGTTCAAGAAAGTAACTCCAAATTAAGAGATGCTTATATGCAACAATAGTTCTATTTGGCCTTTTGGACTGCAAGTAGTGCAACTACTAAGATGGATTACTTCTGTGAAATGGAGCAAGCATTACTCTTTACTAGCTGAAATTAAAGGATAGGTTATCTTCTCATTGCAGGTGGTACTGCAAAAATATAAACAGAAGACAGGCTGAACATCTCTTGTGCCAGGAGGTAACTCAAGCTTTATAAAAGAGCTAACAATACCAATTGGTAAAGTAATCAAGAGTTTTACCCAAGTCAAATCCAAATCTGGTTTGGAATGCAGTAGGAAAGAGAGCCCTCTAAAATAAAAGGCTTTCTGGAGTAAATGTACAGTGCAGGGTATCAGACTTCACAGAGCTTTAAGTAGTAGCCCCAAGAAATTCTACAGACATTTTCAACACTAGATAAATTGAATTACATGGGGTTTACTGTTCTTGTCTTTTGTATGAAACATTGAAGACTAAAATCCATGTAGTAAGTAAGTTAACCAGGTTAGCAGAGCTTAACAAAACCCCTGCTCTACCTTATGCATGAAGAAAACCATCCATATTGTGTTACAGCCCCTCTATCAGTTACCAAAGTGCCTAACAGAGTTAAACTTGTTGGGTCTTTGCTCAAGGACTAACACCAGGCTTGGACAAAGCAGACCAGAGAAGAACATCACAGATAGAACTGTTTTACAGTATTTTATGCTAATAATTTGTACAGTTTGCTTTTCTAGTAAATCAAAACGTTTTCACTGCTTCACACTGAAGACTATAATTCACCTAAATTACTTAATTCTCAGAAACTGTCTTGCACATTTTCCCTTGTTTAATTTTGCTCTGCTGTCTACCTGGCCATCAGTTCCTGCTCTCCACTGCTGTATCCCTCTCCTACATAGTCAGAAGTATTCCACACAATTTAGTAGTCAGCTGCAAGTCTTATCTGAAATCAGGCTCAAAGACAGAAACTAAGTCTACCTGGATTTCTTTTCAGTCCAAAGAAGGAGCATTTGTTGTCAGAGATTCAAGCCAACAGGGACTTCTTACGCTGTCAATGTATTCGCAGGCTAAAGGGTGAGTTACTCTGAATGGCTTGGGTTTGAATCAAAAGGTGATGGAAGAGCTTCCCCCAAACTCTTTGGGATAAGTTGGTAGGTTGGACAGGCAATTCACAGGAGCAGGGAACCCACTGTACTGTTCACACAAGGTTAGGAGAGATGATGGAGGGCAGTGGATCTGGGAGTCAGGGTGCAAATGTCCTGCTAAGGTAAGATTAACTCTTATTTATCTCCTAAAATAACTTCACCTCCTCACTGTTCAGTCTTACTTCTTTTACCAGAGCACGGCCACAGGACTCAGCTCTCCCCCACATCAGCAGCAATCCCCTAGACTGCTGGCTTGCCCCTTCTCGAGTTGCCTTATACTCTCCTCCCTCTGCCCTCTGACATCCACCTTCACTAGTGGTGTGTGTGTGCTTTCCTTCTTTTCCTCCTAGAGCAAGACAGATGTGAGAGGCAAAGGCATCACTGCTTCCAGCACCCTTGTTGTCTCTCCCTGCCCTTCTCAGAAGGATGGGGTGAGCCCTCCCTGCCTCCCCTCTGCTGGGCACAGGCTCATGTTTGCAGCAGGGTACCAACCCTCAGCAACCAGCTCGAGCCTGAAACGCTAAGTTCGGTTCTGCAGTTGCAGTCTCACAGAAAACATGGGTAGTTGGGCAGCAAAATCTGCAGAAAGCAAGAGACAGACAATGTGGGGAAATACAGAAAAAAAAATGTACCAGAAAATCTCCAATGAGGAGCCTTTGGAGAAGTGGAACAGAAAATTTCATCTCATGCTCTGCATGAATATATTTTTAACTTTTTTTGGGGGGGAAACTCAGGAAGTGAAAAGCATTTTAATTTTAAAAGCTTAGATTCAAACAATTGCTGAATTAGGAGGAATGTCTTTTAAGTGTTATTTGTTATGGGTGCAGAGTTAAATACTTGTGCAATAGAAGCCTTTGTGCAATATCTCCTGAAGCTGGGAGGGTCTTTCTGTTCTGAAAGAGTATCATAGTTACACATAACCATTTTAAGGTGAGAGTTGTACCCCAGTTTTTCAGATTTTTCTGTGCTTTCTTTCAGAATAAAATTTCAGTAGATTTATAGTATAAAACATTTTTGCTGAAAGTTGTAATCCTTTGTTGATTTCAGAAGTCACAGTGGAGATATTAGACATTATCAAATTAAGAAAAACCACTTGGGCCAATATTACATAGCAGAAAAATATCATTTTTCAACTGTTCCTGAACTCATCGAGTATCATCAACACAATGCTGCAGGTAACATGTACAAGCTGAGAAGGTTTTGCAACTGATGATTTGAAGCTCCTCAGGACTTTGAGACTTTGGAGATGACTCTTCGTCTAAATACTTTCCTCATAAAAAAGACATGAGTTTTTTCTGTTGCTAGTGAATCCAAATATGCCACGAGCCTTTTTGCCAAAGTCATAGCTGTAGAGTTTATATGCCATGGGGGAAGTGAACCTACCTAACTCATCTACATCTATTCAATTAATTTTACAAAGCTAGAAGCCTATCTGCTCTGTATTCCCTTGGTTCATGTTTGACTGCATGGGATGTGTATGAAATTTTATAATAATTCTTTCCTTTTGGTGCAATTTAAGAGAAGCAGGAGCTATTCTGTGTATCAGCAGGCAGCGTTCTACTGATTTTGGCCAAAAACCCCACACCCCACAAGCAATCAAAGGCAGATTTAGGGAGCACAAGGTCTCTCTAACACTGGTTTGCAACATACTGGAGTTAGCCAACTCTAAATTTTGTCTGACAGAAGCCTTTTGTAATTTTTAGCCCTTTAAAAATACCCTTCTCCTTGCATCTTGTTTTAATATAACATAAATGCTTTTATCCTGAGTGAGTGGAGGTGGGAAAACACAGCAATTCCTCACACTAGTGAGAGAACAAGATATGGGAATGGGCAGAGCCCTTTTCTGGAGGGAGAAGGACCGTAGAAAACACATAAAGCAGAAAAGGACCTGAAAGTAACAGAGGAAAGAACAAATGAACACAAGGAGTCCTTGGTGAGGGATGTACCCACTGGTACTGCTGGCTCATGAATTCCAAGGACACAAATGACAGACACAAATGTTTTTTTTTTTTTGCAATGGGAAACAATCCTGAGAAATCATGCTGTGAGAGTTTGCTTAGGTGAGTGATACAGTATTGTAGTACTCATTTACTTCTGATCACTACCACCATATAAACAAGCAAGAATACCACCTTTTTTTGCAGTCAAGGCCCTATTGAATATCTATCTCCAGTTCGTCTCACTGTAGTGTTTTATCTGAACAAGCTGTAAGAAAAAGCAACTTTAAAAAGTCGGGAATGTACCTCAGCTTCTGAACATTTTAGTTGCAGAAGAGGTATGATATAGCTCACTTTTATATGGAGTAATTGGTCAACAGAGTACAGTTTTGTCCCCTACAGGTCTTATTACTCGACTCCGACACCCAGTTGGATCAGCAGGATGTTCTTCACCAGCAACAGCAGGATTTAGCTATGGTAAATTTCTTACCTCCTTTGGAGGAGATTTAGGTATCTACCTAGGCAAGAGCTTAGATTTCTTCCACCCCACTAATACTTAAGTTATATCTGTGAAATTTCCCAGTAATAAGAAACACAAGCAGCCACATACTCACCAGAAAATGACACTCATTTTGTGTAAGGCCTCAGTACGAAATAAGACACCTGGTTGGAGCCCTTCCATTTGGTGACTCTTTTGTTTCTGTCACAACAACCAGAGCATTTCAGAGCTATCTGGACTTTTCTAAGCAGGTCTAAGACTCAAATGGACACGTAATAGCTTTTCAAAGGCTACTTGATTTATTTAAATACTTAGGAAATTAGTATTAGAAAACTAGATTTTCCTGATCAGTACTGCAAGTTTTAGAATTAATGAAATATTAAAAAGTATTGGGAAACAAGCAATAAATGCCAGGTTTTTGTTTATATATCAGGAACTGCATATCATCTGTCTGGTGATAGGGATCTCCAAAATGATGTATCTGTCCTGTAAATGTTCCCATTAATATCAAGTGCTACTATTTCTAAAGGGCAGAACTATTGTGGTTATTACAATAGTGTCAGGCAGTAAGTGTTTCTGTAACAATACTATCCATCCAGATTTGCTTCAGAGTTCAACATCACATATGATAATGAAAAAATTTTACGTATATAATAAAATCTAAGCACACGTGTTCTCTTCAAGCCTCAGACGTTCCTACATTAAACAATTTAAAAAAACTGATCACCTTCCACAAGGTGTAAAATAACATTAATATATAAATATACATGAGCATGTGGAAATTTTCAGATGTTTAAAAACTTGTGCTGTAGCTGATGAACAGTTGTGAGGTTTTGCTGAGTGCATTAACTGCAAACACCAAGTCATGTCTCATGGAACAGAGCTCAGGAAAGCTGACCTGACTGTTGTAACATTGTGGGTTGCTTTTACAGAGGAATGGGAATTAAACCCATCTGAACTGATGTTCCTGAAAGAACTTGGGCGTGGGCAGTTTGGAGTTGTTCAGTTGGGTAAATGGAAAGCAGCCATCAAGGTTGCCATCAAAACAATCAATGAAGGTGCAATGTCTGAAGAGGATTTCATTGAGGAGGCCAAAGTGATGATGTAAGTGCAGAAGATATTATATCTGAGAGAGGACACTGAGATGACAAAGAGATATATATAATCTAATTCTATTTAAAACAAACAGACAAACCAGTGTGATGGGGGTGATGGATGTGCAGGACAGAAAGGCTCATATAAAGGTCTGAAGTGCACTGCTTTCTGCTGTGGAGCTCAATGGGGAGTAAATGTTCTGATAAATAAATGTGCTTCTAGAACTATTCCTTCAGCCATAATTTCTTGCCTCTAGGATCACTGACAGAGCTCATAACTAACTAAAGTTTCTGAGAAGTTCTATTGCCATTTCTGCTAATTTTGCAAGTTAGGGAAGTAGGTGGACTGGGTCTTGGCACAGCTCAGAACAAAACCCTTGCAGGGTCATTTTCTCTGCCTGAAAGCCAAGCATAACCAGACCTTTCCTTTTTACATCATCCTAATCGAGCTTTGTATTTATTAAGCTGATGAATTATGAATTCAAAGAGTGATTTTTTTGGAGGAAATTATAAGCAGAAATATATTAGAGAGTGGGAAAGTTCTGAAGCCAGCTGAACCGAACACAGTTTATCAAATACTGAAAGTTTTTTTTAAAAGCCATCATGAGACTCAAAGGCCTAGTTACCTCCAAGGACAAATGCTATCCTGTCTAAAATATGTTTTAAAACAGGAAACTCTCCCACCCAAAGCTTGTCCTGCTTTACGGAGTGTGCACACAGCACAGGCCTCTCTACGTTGTGACTGAGTTCATGGAGAACGGCTGCCTGCTCAGTTTCCTTCGGCAAAGACGAGGGAAACTTGGCAGAGACATGCTGCTAAGCATGTGCCAGGATGTGTGTGAAGGGATGGAATACCTGGAAAGAAACAGCTTTATTCACCGTGATTTAGTAAGTACAATAGTTTTTTTTAAGTTCTCAGAAAATACTGCTGAAGTACAGAACATGCCACTGCATTTTAAGGGACACTAATCTGTCCAGTCAGACTTTGGCCTTGCAGGATCTAATAAGCCAATAGTGTTTTCCTTCTTATACACAAAAAATTTTCAGCTGTTCTTTCTCTGAGGACATCTGGAAAAACTTCTTGATAGTTGAGAGAAGTCAGAGAAAACTGGGATATTAGCATGGAGCAGGCCAGTGTTAGGACATCCCAATACAAGAATATAATGTAGTGATCACAACATAACCAAAATCTCAGCAGTACAAAAGGTCAGCAACAACAAGAATTATTTTTTTAAAGAAATTCTTTTTTCTGTCTACATTTTGTCTGCTCCCTGCTGCCTTTCTTTGATGCTGAGACATCTGTGTGGCTTTTCTGCCTACCCTTCATACTCAGGGAACCACAGGAGGGGAGTTTGTTTCCTTAATCAGCTTTTTGTTCAGCGTTCACATCTGGATGCAGAGAGGAAATCTTCCTGCTCTCCTACAGCCTAAAATTTATCTCATTGTGTAGGAATATGTAAAAATATTACACCTCATATAACAACTCATATCACAAGCATTTAAGCTGATGTATCCCACAGATGTGTAACTGCACAGTAGTTACATATGTTCACTGACTCAGAGCCAGAAATTCCCTTATTCTTTTGAGCAAGACACTCACCTCCTTTTAGAATATAAACAGTATGAGCTGAAGCAAAAATAATCATGATGCTTTTTTCTTAAAATGCTGTAGCCCATCTTTCAGATCTCTTTCTCTCATGTTCTCTCATGTAGGCTGCAAGAAACTGTTTAGTCAATGCTGAGCACACTGTTAAAGTATCGGACTTTGGCATGGCAAGGTACGAGGCCATTGGCACAGGTTTAGTGAGTACCTCCTCTCAGTCAGCTGCAGCATGACCTGGAGTTAATCTCATTGCTTGCTTTGCTGATTTGGGGAATCCCACTGTGGTCAATTCTTGAGTTCTGATGGAAATTATAATGTTGTTTAACTGGTGTGCCATGAACTGGATTGTGATATCCTCTTGCTATTAATGAGTGTAAGAGAAACAGCAGGCACACACAGGGCTGCCAGAAGCCTGAAGAAACAAGTTTTTCAACTTTTCTCAGCAGTGGGGAGGACAGAAAGTCCCTAAGGACAGACCTGGGTGCTGATGCTGACCTTTAGAGGTGACGGTGGCTGAGTAGGTCAGGAGCAGGAAGGACTGGTGGGGTGGGCAGGAAGCGTGGGGTGCTGCTCTGGCAGGGAAGTGGTTTTTCTGCTTAATGAGAGGAAGAGCCAAACATGGAGAAAGAGAGCAAAATGTGCTCTGACAAGCACAGGCCAGAAAAATGAGGCTCTGCCCTCACAGACTTCCCCCAGAGGATGTGCTGTATTTTATAGCTGAGCTGACCCAACAACTGGCTGCTACCCAAAGGGCTTGTCTCACTCCTCCCTTCTTTCCCCTTGCAAGCCCAGCACAAAGTTCTCAATTTCTGCATTTTACTGGCTAGTTTTCCTGCTGGATTAGCTGAGTGAAACAACTCACTTTGGAGGCAGATGAGCTTGAAAGGCAGTGCATGGCTGTGAGCAGGAGGTGCTGGTGACATTCTCTTTACTGCTGCAAGTCATCAGATCAGCACAGCCATGCTGCTTACCTAGATTTTGCCCCATTTCTACCTTAAGAATTACAACACCCCAGCAGTTCCTAACCAAATGCTTGTTTTTCAAAAGACTGACACTGTGGCAGTGTGCACTCATTGCACTGCTCCTCACTGGTCAGTCTTAGGCTCATCCAAACACATCAGAATACACAGTAAGAGACTAAAGGGCTGTCACAGTCCACTCTGAGAACTGATGAGCACACTACTACCAAAAAATGGAGATGAGTGGTGTGGCTCTAGGAAAGGCACTCACTCTCCTAAGGACAACATGGAGATCACAGTCTTAGTATTCAGAGCTCACACAGCTGCCACTACTGGTTATTTTATAGTGTTATTTCACACGTTCTTTATCCAAGAACCTCTGAACTTTCTGTGTCTCCACCAAAATATGAAAGGGGGACAGAGGTGGTTTCTCCTGATGTGAACTCCTTTGAAAGATGCTCTGAAAGGTGCATGTACATTATGCCTTCTCTGAGAAGAAATGTTGTGTAGTTTACATCTGTTGTATTCTCAGGAACATTAATACTGGGAAAACATGCACAGAGCTTGTATGTAGGTAGGGATCAATCTAATAACCTTTTAAAGTGTTGCCCTATAGATGCCTGCATTGGGCATGTAATTTCATCTTAACTGGGAGGTCAGTTCCTATAAACTTGGGCAAAGAAAATTCTTTTTCCACCCACCAAGAGCTGGTGCCTTCTGTGTGATGAATATTTATTTCTGTGTTGCTGACAGAAATTATATCTGTGAGATAGAACAGTGGATTCTACCTATCAGTTCCAAAGTTCAGCCTTCTGCCAGCTCTGTTCTGGTTGAAAAGGTGGACTCTTTTAAAAAGAGACAATAATTATTTACTGCTGCTGGTATTGCTGCTGGTTTTCCTTTCATATTAGGGGTATTTCCTATCAGCATTTATCCAGAAGACAACAACAGCAACCATCCTGTCAGTCCTACATAGCTTATCAAAATGTTTTGTTCCAACATAGTTCTCACAATTAGAACAATTAATTGAAACAGAAATCTCTTTAAGTGCATAGCTTCCAGCACTGATACGTGTGTGCATTTTATATTAAATTGGTGATAGCATTTCTTTGTTTCTAAATTGACACTGTATTTTTATGAAATCCTCAACCATCTGTGGAAATGTTGCCAGAATTGCTTGCCACTTAACTATCATTAAAATACATACTGTTTCCTATTATTCCTTAGGTATGTCATTGACAATGAATATATCAGCTCTTCAGGTGCCAAGTTTCCAGTCAAATGGTCATCTCCTGAAGTCTTTCACTTCAATAAATATAGCAGCAAATCAGATGTCTGGTCATTTGGTGAGTTGGATGGGTTAATATGCAAACACATCATGTTTCCCAAAAACTACTGATGTGATTTAAGAAAGTGTAACTTTGTGCTGATATTACCTATCTTTGGCCTGAGTCCTTCCCATTTTTCAAACCTTGCATATATTGGATGGGTATTCTTTTACACAGAAAGGCTCTGTGCCTAAATATTAGATTTTGACTGAAATGCTCACTCTTGGTACGTCTTCATTAGCCAAATGTACATTCATCTCAGTTCCATAGGCCACCATCCTAGATAACTCAAAAGACAGCAGAATTTTATCAGCTGAAAATGTTTTCTGTAGTCTGCCTTCATCCAGCTCACATTTCCAGAGTTGCAACAAACAAGAGTGATTTTTGTGTTTCCAGTAGTTTCTGGGTTTGGGGTTTTTGTTTTGTCCTGAATATTTTGCTTCATTTCTAGGTGTACTGATGTGGGAAGTTTTCACAGAAGGCAAAATGCCTTTTGAAAGCAAATCAAGTTTTGAAGTTGTCCGTGAGATTTCACAGGGTAACCGACTGTATCGACCACATTTGGCATCACATTCTGTGTACAAAGTCATGTACAGCTGCTGGCATGAGGTTTGTTGCCCTTAATTTCCCATGATACTACTTTATTATTAATTTGTAATGTGGATTTAAAAGTAACCTTAAAAAATTGGGGCACTATACCCTCATTTCACATCTGTGGCACCCTCAGTGTGGCATCCTATGCATGAATCCCATCTAACCTTACAAGCCTCTATTTCTTTTGACTGTTGCAGCCAATAAATATAAAGCACATCAATCAGTACAATAGGTCTAGACCATCCCTCATTTTGAATATGCCACTACAGTCTCATTTCTCTACTGCATCTAATGCAATGCCTTTTTCACACCTCTGTATCATGAGTAACTTTCTCCAGCTCTGCTCTGAATGATAACTGTAACACATTCATATACCATCCACTAAATGTGGATTTTAAACCCCATTTTTCAGGCGTGCGTCAGCTCCCAGGTTGTACCTGTTTCACCCTCTTCTCTCTGATTTACCACTTGATCTTCTTTCTCCATTTCTCCGGCATCTATTAATTTCTGTATTACTATCAAAATATTGATTCCATCAGTTTCTCCACCTGAGCAATCTCTTCTCAGAGTGGAGTCCTCTACTCTGAGGACTCTAGTAAAAGTCCCTACTTCTATACGAAGTCCTTACTGTCTATATGAAATGAACCTTCACTTTTTAGGTAAAATATTCATAAGAACTTTGTATGCCATGGTTTGATGTAAATAGGCAGGCACACACTTGACAGTAGCTGGGAAACCTTGTTATTATCCTTGCCTCCTTTTTTCTGCATTTCTTGCCCATTTTTTTTTCATAGAATCACAGACAATCTCCATGAAATTTTTAGACCCCGAGTAATAAAATGTAAAGAGATGAAAACCTAAACTGCATCTTGCTTGCTTGCCTGCTGCAGACATTCATTAGAATGCCAGCCAGCAGCAAGAAGATGGGGAAGAAGTTGTCTCTTCTGTCTGCCATCACCCAGGAGTTTGTTCTGTGCTGAGTTGAATTATATCAAATGATAGAACAGTGAAGATCTTTTTTCAGTAGCCCAGGAAACATTCCTGAGCATCATGGTTTCCTGAGAGGTAGTCTCTCCCAGTGAATCCTTGCAAGGGAGAAATCCCATTGGAATAAAAATACACATAATGACATTTTAGGAACACTTTGGAAAGTGGCTGTGCTTATGCTGCTGGTGTCATGAAGCACAGATTTTTTTCCCCTGAGAGGATAAACTAGATCTTTTGTTCTGTATTAATAAAAGAAAATGTTTATTTTTAACCTCATATGTACTTATAAACACCTTTTGAAGCCTGTTAATACAGCTTTATCCTCTGCTTTTCTTTACAGGAACCTGAAGGACGTCCTACTTTTGCAGAGTTAATAGAGACCCTCACAGATATAGCAGAGGTGGATAATCCAGATTTTACATGAATGTATTTACTGAAAGGTTAGCATTAAGCATGTCAATGAAGTAGCCAATACAGAAAAATTCAGCCTTTTACAGCAGTCTTCAAACAAACTGCAGTACCAGAATCCTGCATCTTGAAGTAGCTGTTCAGGCTTGGTCTAATTTTTTTACTCAGTTGCAAAAGATATCTCAGGAGACTGGGATGGGACTCCCAAGGCTTTGTTTCCATGATGAGGGAGAAAAATCTGTCTGGAAAGTAGTAACCAATCTTACTCACCTCATATGCCTTTCTGTTTAGTCTTTTTGTCAGAGTTACCATAATTCCTCTAATAATATTAGTAAACTATTTGGTACTTGCTGTGGGAAACATGCACTGGGGAATACTTACTAGCAGCAGCAGCAAAAATGATGGCAGAACCTCTGATAAAGCTCTTGGGAGGCCGTGCTCAGAGGCAAGCCCTTTGGCTGCAACCCATCTAGCACTGAAGAATTGGAGCAGTGTTTCAGAAGGGGCAAGAAGCTGAAGTCCCACCCTCTGGAGCAGAGCCAGCGTGCACACCCACTGCTGTGGGTAAAGGCAGACAAAGCAAAAGGAGCATCACTGAGCAGCTCCCAGGTCACATCTGAGCAGCTGAAACACGGAGCATCCCTGAAGCATTTTCAACCTGCACTGCAGGTCAAGGTGCCTTCTCTACCAATTCTGTGTAAAAGAAGGTCAGTAAGGATTATCATACCCAAACCTCTCCCTGAGCTTCCCAGTATCGTCTCCCACGCCTCACTGGCCACTGCCTACTCAAACATCCACACTTGCTTTAGTCCTCCCCTTGCAAGTGCCAGAATGGTTAATGGAGAAATGAAAGCTGGAACTTGAGAGCAAAACGAAGTGCTTTGAATAAGTCTGTCTCAGATGGATCCTGCAATGCCTGACATGGACTATATCTCTATCCCTACTTGTTCTGTTATTATTCACTTTTAATTTTAAATCTTGATTTTGGTCAATACAGACATATTCTAGAAAAGGCAGATGAAGTTAATAATTATTTAATATAGAACAGAGTCAGACCATTACAAATAAACAGTTTTCTTAAAAAACATGTGATTACACTGTGATTCATTAATGGCTAAATATATCACAGTCTTTCATTTTATAGCACCTTGTAAACAAAATACTGGCTAAAGAATGATTTAAAAAGTGACCGTGTCAATAAAATTAAATATATCGATTATCACAAATTTTGAATTTCCAGAAGATGAAGGCATCTTTGGGTTGCACCCATTCCTGGCATTAATCACTCACCTTTACTGCAATCGTGTTTTCATAGTTATGATCCCTTGAGAAATTAAACTGTAGTGGTGTGGGGATCAATCTCTTCTCCCAAGTAACTGGTGGCAGGATGAGAGGAAAGTGAGTCAACTTATGTCAGCAGAGGTTCAGTTTGGGTACAAGGAAAAATTTCTTTACAGAAAGAGTGGTCAGGCATTGGAACTGGCTACCCATAGAAGTGGTGGAGTCACCACCTCTGGAAGCCTTCAAAAACATGTAGAGGTGGGATTTCAGGCTATGGTTTAGCTGGCATGGGAGTATTGGGGTGATGGTTGGACTTGATGATTTTAGAGGTCTTTTCCAACCTCAGTGATGCTGTGATGCTGTGATTGAGCTGACCACATTATGCCTAGGCCCCAGAAGTGTTTTAAAACTTTTCTGCAGATGATGTGCTACGAATGTGAGATTTAAACTGACTGCAATATACAAGTGCATAGGGACTTCGAATCCTGTATGAGGCAGCTTTTTTAATAGCTCTTGAAAAACTGGTTTTGCCACACTTATTATTACAAGTTAATATGTAATACGCCCCAGGACAGTGCAATAAAAAGCTCCAGTAGGTTTATGTACTCAGTGCAGCCTGCTTATGCTTCACTGAGTTGTCCCATGGTGAATATGCATCCGTTCTTGGAACATGTTGGTCTCATACACAGAACCAATAATACTTGCCTATCAAGCCTTCAACTTCTCATTAAAATCCTTTCTGTAGGCTGCTTTGGGAAAATTGTGAGTACACTGTAACTAATACTCTGAAGCAGATAAATTTAATGTGCTACCATCAGGCTGACAGTACATAAATGAAAAAAGCTCTACAACCTGCTTCTTCAGAGTCAGTGAAACCAGTGCTTAATTGGCAACAAGAAAGGGCTACTGGACAAAGGTCAGGTATCTACCATGTATTTACTTACTGGAACAGCTACACCCACAAATAAAGCCTAAGTAGGCCACTTTAGTCCCCACATTGTCTCTGAGCTCAGCTCGAACTCTAACCACATCCCAGCAGGTAAAAATGGAAGTACTTACATGAGTGAACAGTGAATACCACCTCTGTCCCTGTGGCACATGTGGGCAAAGAGATGTCTTGTTAACTGTTTGTATTTGTGATGAGAAACACAGATCAATTACCTGTGTGTATGAGGCTGGTGATGTTTGTCTCCAGCGCCACTTGGTTTTCAGAACAACATATTTTGTGCCCTCTCTGTAGAGATTCACACAGAGGGAGGCCCTGCAGAGACACCAAGGCACTCCAGCAAGCACTGCTCCTCCCTCAGGCACCACCAGCCCTGTCCTGCCCCGAACCTCAGCTCTCCTTTCAACCCTGCCAGAAATGAGTCAGGAAACCTGCTCTGCTAAGAGACTGTATTCTAATGCACTTGCCAGCTTCATTTTGCTGGAATTTAGACAGTAAGAGGATGGTGCTTCTGAGGAGTATGTATTTCCCCATGGAGATCCAGGATGCGAATGTGGAGAGTAAAGAGTCTGAAGTTTGAATCAGTACTCTTTGGGATGAAATTTTTTAATAGATGTAAAATGGCTGGGAAGGCAGGTAAAAGCAAATGGTAGAACAGGTTTCTATAGAAATGAATAACCTATGGACTTCCTTCCAAATTCCCTGCATATTATTTAACTTCTCCAAGTCTCCTTGACCTACTACATTTAACCAGCACAGCTATGTAATGAATTTAATTGCCCATTAATTTGTCCTGAGGTATGATAGTAATGAGTAGCTGCCAAGATTTGTTTTGTATCAACATCTAAAAGCCATAATTTGGTTAGCAATGCATTGCCTTTGAGGTTTTCTTTGTTCTAGTTAACTATTCCCCCTACTTTCCAAACCACTTCAAATTACTTGAGAGAATTTCTTTCATTTCACTGCCTGGAAAGTCTGACAACTCACTCAAATACTCTCCATTGAGGCTGGCTATGAGAAAGACATCCCTAAAACCTCAGCTTTGTGTTTACTTCCCCAGTTGAGAAGAGAAAGAATTTTCACTTGCCTGTTAATTTGGTCCTTCAAACCCCAGGCCTTTTGACTACTCATTCTCAGTGTTACATATTCCTTGCTGATGCTTTCTACAGAACACCAGGGTAAAAGTAACACATCTGAACAAATTAGGTAATTCTAAGAGAAGCTGAAACTTCTTCATGTCCCCCCCGTACATTATGGACTTTCCAGTACAAGCTGAAAAGAGAGAGATTCTTCATCTAGAATCCAATTATGTCTGCACAGAACCAGCTTCTAAACCCAAGATTATTAGTTTTATTAGTTTGGGATCTATCAGATAGGGATTAAATATGAATTATAAATATGAATTGCACTCCTTTTCATCCCTTGTTAAAAAAAATAGAGATCATTTAGTGCATAATGCACAAATAGTTTATTACAAGAGGACTATTAGCAAAATATGACTGAAAAGTAAAATTATTCTAAATTAACAATTAAATAAACATTTTCAAAAATAACACCTCTTAAAACAAATGTTTTCTATACAAAAAGATTATCAGCAATTTACTTCTTACCATGATAGATTTCCTGTACACCATGAAAATAAGCATTTACTTTGGTTTTCTGACACTTTTAGAAAATAAAGTTACTTGCGTAGTAGAGTTTTTATTTATGTATAAATGCAGATATGCAGGTCCAGTAGAAAATACAGAATTTTTGCTTGGTACAAGTTGATTCACTATGAAGAGTTGGTATAAAAAGAGCCCAGACTTAGCCTAAGAGAGTCCAGACCTTTCTCAAATAAGGTATTAGTACACATCTTTAAAAGAATGCTAACACAACCATTAAAGAATGGGACAAGTTGCTTTTTTGTACAAATAACCCACTTGGTCACACCTCAGTGATGACTGTATAAGCAAACAGAGGGGCCACCAGCTACACAAAAGGATTTCCTTTTCCCTTTTTAGCATCCATCAATATTTTCTTCAACTACTCTTTGTATTGTACAGGTAATTGACAGTGAAAAGCAATGCAAGATTTTGTTAAAAGGCAAAAAAGAGGACTGCAAGGAGTAAACCATGGACTGTGCAAACTTTTTGTGAGATAAAGATCAGTGACCACAGCTGAGGAGCATACTGAGCTACAGATAGTAACCTTAGAGGCCTATGGCAGATTAATAGCTCAAACATTTAATGGAGGTGAATACTCATTTTTAGAAAAGATGAAAAGGCCAAACTAAAACAAAAGATGTTTTCGTGTTTCTTGCCCCTTGTTTGCAGTGGTTCCTTCACTTAGTGTTTTTAGAAATAAGACACGGACTGGAGAATGGATTTCACTTCTATAGGAACTGTTTTGCTATTGAGAAACAATGATATCTTTCTGGAAAATGAGAAAATACTTCAGAAACCTTAAATGGGTTTTGACGAATAGACGGCAATATTAGGAAGAAGTATAGAAGTAAATCCTCATGTTAGGCCCTCAGAGTAGTGTAAAAAAATGTGGAAATTCTTAAATCCACATTCAGGTTTTCTTCTGCGTTTGATCAATTTATTCCTTCATTTCACAGAATTTTTTTGAGATAGCAGCAACTGTGTTCAGGCCTCTAATTATTTTGTTTTTCATTAAAATGCAACTTGGTTATAGTTTTGAAATAAAAAGGTACATGCACATCCAGGGACTTGAAATCCATTCAGGACTCCTAAGGCAGAAGAGACTTAAATAAGCTGTTAAGAAATGGATTTTGAAGGAGAATGGTTACTAAGAACCATATTTCATAAATTTTTTGTAACTTCTATTCAAGATTCATTGGCAGGTCATAAAAAATGGAAAACAAACAAACAAATCATAAAATGTTATACTCAAAGCTAGAAGGGTTAAACAATATTTTCTTCATATTCTATCTCCAACTAATGTCTTTTGGCAGACTACCTTCAAGTTTGCTGGGCAATAAATTATAAAAATACAAAGAAAGCCTGAAATATTAAGGCCATCACTAAGAATAGCAGACTGCTTGTCAGTTCATCAAGGATTATGTTTTATCATGGCACTTTGGTGCAATAGTGAACACAGAATACAAAGGCCATTCTTTTCTGCTAGAATTCTCCAATAGGAGATGCTGCATAAAAAAAGGATAAGGTTGCTCATTGCCTGACACACAATCACCATCAGGTTTCTTTCTCTCATGTTATTTATAGAATATTTTCATTCATTACTACCAACAGCTGGTACAGAGGAGTGGCCCATACTTCACTGGCTTCACAGATGGTTTTCCAGAGGATGGAAGAAAAGTGCATGCTGGTAGACACAGGTGGGCTCAACCTGCAATTCATGGTACTTTGATGATGAACACTATTTAAGAGTTTCATTGACTGAATAAAACATTGTCCTCCTCACATGCTAAAGCTGGGTCCTCCATGTTCTCCAGTAAAGTGTCATGGGTTTCGTATCCATGGGGTGGTAATGATGGCTCTTTGGCAACAGTAGACATCAACTGATGCCAGGTGATATTGGTATTTTTGAAAGCATGCAACAAAAAAATACCTATAATGATACTGCAGAATCCACTGAGGGTTCCCACTATATCACCTGGGTCCATGCTACTCCATTCCTTGAAGAGGATGATGGAGCATGTCACAACTGTTGTGGTGAAACACACATAATAAATAGGTGTCACCTGAGATGTATCGAACACGTCCAATGCTTTGTTGAGATAGTTGATCTGAGTGCAGACTGAGAGCAACAAGATACCCATCAAAATGTAAACCAATGGATGCTGATAAACTGGCTTCTGCTTCAGCATTTCTTTAATGGCAATGCCCAGGCCTTTCACAGATGAGACAGAGAAGGCACCAATGAGTGAGCAAATTAAAATGTAGATTAATATATTTGTCTGACCTCTTCTTGGAGCCACAATAAAAATGAGCATGAGAGCAACAACTGTTAGGAGAACAGCAAACGTAACAAATGCTGTAAGAAAGAGGAAAGGGCAGATGAGAAAAACCACCAGATTATGTCCAAGTACATGAGCAAAATTATTCAGTGTCATAAGCACCTCTCTATGAACTGTAGCACAAGTTCATGGCAACTGCATACAGACCTGGATCTTGCAGCTTTCTTTCCATCTCATCTAGGGAGGTGACCTCCTCCTCCTCAGGGGCATGAACAACCATGACCGTTGACCCCAAAATGCTGAGGACACAGCCCAGCTTTCCATGAATATTCAATTTCTCATTTAAAAAATAGGATGACAACACAGCACTGTTTGGCAAAACAGAAATAGAAGGTTCAGCTCCACCAGCCACGTGAGACATTCAAACTCTTTCTGTGTAACATGATAGTAACTCAAAACCTCTTTCAAACTTAGATATATGGGAAACCAGCCTGAAAAAAATAACATTTTAAAGAGTTTTGCAGGAAGGTTGGTCAGGACTAAGAAGGTCAGGTCAGGTTTTAGGAGGGTTAGCAACCCTGATCCCTCCCCCTTGCCAGGACTTCCCCAAAACCATGGAGAAGGCATGTCTCCTCCTTCAAAGAGGACTGACCCCAGGCTTTCCAAGGGTTTCAGGATTTAACCTAAGGATAATAACAAATAAGGCTGCCTCACAGAGCAGGTAAGTGAGAGTTACACTGGTTTTGCTATGACAGAATATGCTATGACAGCTGCACCTTTCTCAGCTGATTACTGCAAGCACCTTTCAACAAAAAAACCCAAAACTGTGGCCCAAGTTGGTTTTAAACACATTGTTTCATACAGTATAGTCAGGTCTTAAAAATAAAAGAGTTTTACATTTAAAATACAATAATTGCATTTTGCTCATGTATTATTTCCCAGAATGTTTGTTGGGTACATAATCTATGTTTTTTCTTCTTCTGTGATAGCCATAGTAAGTGTGCTTATGGACTTGGAAATTATTTGCTTCTTCATAAAGAAGAATAAGCAGGAGTGTTTGAAGGGCATTCATTCTTCAAAAGAACCAAATTTTAATGGTGGATATTGAAAAAGCAAAGATTTTCTTTGTTTTCTTTCCAGACAGAAAAGACCAAACAAGCCCAAAATGCTTACTTATTAAGTGCCTTAACATGAAACTATGCTCCTACTAAAAAAAAAGTGTCATGGAAAACATTTAATGGGGGAACAGTGTATTTTTAAGTTTTGTCACAAATGAAGGAACAGGGTAAGACATTTTAAGAAAGCCTCAGTTCTCTAGGATGAGATGGATTATAGCCTTCTACCACTGGGCACCAGTAGTATATCTAGCACATGCTGGTAAGAAATACTTTGTAATATAGGTGGGAGGATGCTGGGAAAGCATGTATTAGTCTTTGTAAAAAAACCTCTGATTCCTTCTACCCAGGAAATTAAATTCTTAATAAGCAAGGAATCTTTCCACCAAGAAACAAAAAACATTTTTTTCTCAATATATTGCTTTTCAGTTTTCCTATTAAAATTCTCTACTTTCAGCCCACGACATTATTATTTCCTCACACAATTTTCCCTTGTCAAAGTTTGCTTCCAGTTTGTACTAACCTTATGAGAACACTTAGTGCACCCAAAGGGGTAACTAAGGTTGCAGGTGCAAAGGCATAGGCAGCAAAGTTTGTAGCTTCTCCTAATCCCACTGCAGAAGAAAACATTTGGGTCAGGTTGAAGGGGGGGGGAATAAAAGCCATGCTATTATAAATATTTTGTATGAGAGATATGATACCAAATATAAACCAAAATATTCTTTTCCTGCACGAAATACAAACATTTTCTGTTCAAAATTATCTGACTTCCTCTGGCCAAAATAAAGACTGAAGAAAGTAAAATACTTTTTTCCTAAGTACTCCTGGAAGCTGGACATATTTAATCCCATTGCACTTAATTGGATATTAAAGAAAAGGTGATTAGATTCTGCAAAGAGCAAACACAGTATTTGCAGAGATGGGATATCAGAATGGCTTCTGTTATAAAGGTGATTGTGAAGACACTTATTTCAAGTGAAAGGGATGAAAAGTCAGGAAATAAATCAATTTAAACCAATCTACTGCCTGTAGCATTTTACATACAGGTTGAGAGGAAAGAGGTGACTTACTTGATAGCAATCCAGCCCACCAAACCCATTCCTTCAAATAAGAATATCCACCCTGTCCTGAAAGTAAAAAGAACAATCTTATTTTAGGTGAAAGATATCACATTATAATAAACCAAACTACAGCTTCACATTTGCCTCTACTCATATAAAGTTCTGAAAGAGCATGTTATGTGGATGTGAGATGAAGAATGATTTGTTGGATATTCACTGCCATTTTTATTAATTGTTCTACTGCTTTGTGACCTGGAGTTCTGCAAATTTATCTCACTAAAGGAAAAGTTCAAAGCAAAAGTAAAATATCCATGAGGGTTATTGGTAAGCTTAAGAACTGCTTCAAAGTGCTTTCCCAGATCAGATCCAATGTATTTATACACAGTCAGCTTCATTTTCATTCTGCTTATTCTTTAAATTGAGAAAAATTAGAAAGAAAAATGCCACTGCATGCTTTAATTTTATTTACATAAATTAAGTCTATTGAACATTCAGTAACACTGTTTTTTCAAGTAACCAATTAGCTGGGAGAGTGGGAAACACGAACAAAAGAAAAACTGCTAATGCAAAGGGAATAACAAGATGGGACCAAGAGGTTTTTAAAAGTTCTCCACATTTTTCTAGCTCTTCATCAGTTGACTTTGATGGAAGACTAAATCTTTGTATTATCTGTAGAAACTTCTGTAATAAGTATTGCAATCCCTTTAAAAAAAAGACTGTATCTAGTTACCATCTTAAGATTTTCTATCTCAAAGGAGAGGGGTAAGATGAGAAAAAAGACAGAAGAGAACATTTTGGAGGGTAAGAATAAACCATAACTTTATTTGGGATCTAACTGCTGTCAAGGAGGAAGTATAACCAGCAGACTATATTTAATACAGCTTCCCCCATAGCCCTGTGTATTCTGAAAGTACCTATAATCACACTGCATTTCCATCCCGAGCCAGGAAAGGACTTCTGCTTACTTTTAAGGCATGATGGTTTTCAACCACAACAATTTTAAATGCGTAACCTGTGACTTGAGCCTTGGTTTTGCTGAGTTATAACAGAGCCATTTGTGTCCCCAGCAGGAGCAAGGTGGACACCACCACTTACCAGCTCGGAGGACTGCTCTGTCTGCCAGTTTCAAAAGTCCTTTCTTCTTCAGTATGAAACTAGAACCAATAAACATACTGGAACCTATTGCCAAGGCCAAGCCAATGTAGAGGTGATATTTGCTTCCAGCAGGCGTGGAAATGCTTTGGTTCATTTCACTGAGAATCCCATCCATAGAGGTAAGGGGAGAAGAGTGGGAATCAGACACGTTGATGATCTGGCACCATGCCTGGCACGAGTCATGGCAAGCAAAAGAGAGCACAGCACCTGGGAGGAGAAGAAGGACCAAGTTGATTCATGAACCGGGCACAGCTCTGGAGCATCCCTTCACTCTTCTCACTTCTTTCCACATCTTCCCAGAGCACTGGTCGTTTCTGTCTGTGCAAACAACTCACCAAATCCATAGAAAAGACAGTGCTGCCCCAGGTCATTACCAACCCCTGTAATTACAGGTGCATACATTATTTTATAAATACTTTTTTTAACTACATTGTTCCAGGATTGAACGTTTACTACAGTGAAACAGGATTGTCTCAGTCGAGCAGTTAGGGCAATACCAAGGAGTGCAGCAATAAAATATTATATTCAATGTAAAATTTAACTTGAAATCATAAAAGCTAATCTCGTGATTCTTCTTAAGGAAACCCGAACAGGTTCTTTCGTGTTGTGCAGAGACCACAGCCCCAGAACACAAACGTATCCCCAAATCCATGGCTCACGGTAGTCTAGGCTGATGCTCCACAGTTTCTACTAGCAGACTGTAGCACACAGCAGCATAGATCAGAAGATCTAGGCTGGAATAGCTTTTAAGGACAGCCTTTTTGGAAGGAAAGGTTTTATCACAAAGACATGTTGTAATATGAAACAGCAGATACTCAGCCTGTGTGATTCGTATAAAGCACTGAATGCCACAAATAATTTTGCTTTTCATGTTTCCTCTGTAGTTAAAACGACACTGGAAGGATTCATCCTGCTGAGTGGCACCATCAGTAATATGCTCTCTTTGGTTTTTTTTCCCCAACTGAAGAAACACTTGGAGACTTTATAGAAAAGGATGTGCCTCTGTGTCTGTCCATACTGAAGCACTGGAAATATGTTCTGTAAAAAGCAGTTCATTGCACAATTAGCAATAAGCAGCCTTGGATAATTCACCTAACACTGTTTAGGAAGGAATATTTAAAATATCAAAAGTGTTAAAAAAATATATGAAATTTGACAGCGTATCTTCATTTACAGCTGACAATGCTGGTAAAGGCTGGAAGATACAGCCATATGCAAGTAAGGAACTGAGAATTAATATCTGCTCCCAGTTGTCCTGTGCCACACTGTACAACACACTACAGTGTCTATCATTTGATTTTCAGGCTTTGCAATCACATTTCCTTGCTTGCCAAGAGAATTGCCACATAACAGGAGCTTTTTTGTATCGCTAAGCCAGACTTTGTAAAAATGGTCCCACAAGATGAGTATGTCCATACTCTGTAGCTGGAAATTAAAATCTTAAAGACTTTACAGTTACAAGAAATTACTTCTGCACGGTATGCAGGACAGATATTATTCTGCCATCCTGTCATTACTAGAAGCTGCAATTGGATAGGGTAAAAGAAATGAAGTATTTCTGTATCTGAAGGTATTTTACAATCCTAAAGCATTAGCATAATCTAAGATGAAGATTTTCCACATACTTAAGTTTTGACATGGTTATTAAAGATTAAATTACAAAAGAAAATGACATGTTTCTCTTAGCTAACACACATCAGTACAAGGCAAAGTAGCAGACAGGTTGCCAGGGAATGAAGTCCCTTAGTTCTCAATACCTTAGAATGATGGTAAACTGGACTGCTGATGGTTGCACCACAACTCCTCAGCTACTATAGACTTATGTGAGAAGCAGCAACAGTTCTTGCCTTTAATTAAAAGAAAGCATCACGACAAAAGCTCTTGGTAAGTATGGTCTTTTAGCTACCTGCAATGACAAAGGCAGCTTTCGACCAGCATGTTGGGTTTCTCAAGTGAAGAAAATAACACTTTTCTCCCACTTTTTTGTGAACGGTGTACTTCCATTTAGCTGGAGATGAGTAGCAGGCTTATTCCCTTCCATATGACACTACTGCTACTTTTCCTACTAATTCCTAAGTTTTCTGTTCCCCAGCAGACTTTGTAACATAGAATAATAAAAATTTAATCATGCTGTCTGTAGTAAGTAATTCAGTGTCTGCCACAGGATGCTTCTCTCCTTTCTGAAATACAACCTTTGCTCACATCTACAAGGAGTCATTGGCTTTTTTGCCTGTTTTGTCTGCGAGCTGAAAAGAGTAAATTTGAATGGTTGTGATATCTGCTTATTGGTATGGCTGCTTTTGGGTTTTTTTTTTTCTGGTTTTTAAAAATGTGTCATTTGTTCCATTTCCATGTAAAATGTTACGTCACTTTACTGATCACAGATTGCTGGGGAGAGGAGGCTGATTCAGGAATTACTATTACTTTACTCCCCTCTCTGACCAGTCTAAAGATTACCTGGAAGGACTGAGGAAGGTGACAAATCTCTGAGGCCACCCGGCTTGCCCAGCACCCAAGCTCAGCTTGCTCAGTTTCTGTAGCTAATCTGGTTTCACCTCCCACTTCCTGATGTCAACAAACATGAACCAGAGAGCAGAACCCCTGAAAGCTCTCTCGTCTCCAACTCAAGGCTGATGGCTACAGGAAACCACTCTGCCCCTCTTGTAACTTCTGAAGTGCTTTTTAAGATTCAGCTAAATCAAAAATATTTTCTGAACGTTATCTGAGTCGGGTAGATCCTCCAGCCTGGTACTACACACACCTTGTAGCAATTTTTTTTTAAGTACAGACCCGCGAAAGTGTTAGAATAAAGTACTGAAAGTTAGAATAAAGCAATTTTAGCTTTCAACTCGCCACTGGAGATACTGGTAGTCAGTCATCTGGAAAACTGTTTCATCAGAGAGGCAATCTGATCATTTTTATTGAATTCATGGCTCAGCTCACACCTGGCAGTGCCATGAAATGCCCTTCTTGGTCACCCGGGAAGTGAGAATCCCACCTTCACTACACCAAAAGTCAATGGATCGAGGATACGGAAGGGATGGCTCCCCGGCACAGCCCCGTTCACAAACCCCAACGAGAGATGCCGAAACGAGGGTTCAGACACACACCAGACACGGGAGGAGACGCCCAGCACCCTGCCCTGGGCCAGCACCGCCACGCTCCTCCGAACTCAACCGCGTGACGTCACGGCGGAGCAAATCGTGACGTATGCACTGATGACGACAGCAGGGGCAGCGCCGGGGGCTGCAGGCACACACCGCCCCTTCCCCACCGCCCGCTGCCGCGCACGGCCGCCTCCGCTTAACCCCGCGCACCTTCCGCGCACCGCCGCGTCCCCAGCGAGCCCTCCCGCGCAGCCCCCCGCTCCCCTCCGTGCCCGCGCAGTCACTGACCCGTGNAGTGAGTTACAATCCTTTTTTTCCAGAGCTTCCTAATGCTTTCTGCCACCATCAAATGCACACATTTAGTTGCAGGTGCTCTGCAAAGTAATAAGAAATAATCCCCGTGTTGGGGACTGCTGGGCAAAGGTATAACCTCTGAAATCCAGCCTTTCAGATGAAGCACGGGCATTGTGCCATAAAACAGGGGTAAATGTCAGCTACCTTTCCCTCCAGAACACTATTTGTAGAAGAAATTGAGTCAATTGCAGCAGTAATAAAAAGAAAAGGGACAGGCAGAGCCCCCAGTACCTTCACAGCTGCCTGACAGCTTTGCACAGTGCAGGTGGATGCACCAAACACCTGCTGGGGTTGCAGGCAGGGAGTATGGCACTCTCCTGGAAAAAAAAAACATGTATTATCCCCAAATTGTCCTCTGCTGTCATTGTATCACCTCCATATAAACTTGTAAGAGGGTCCTTAAGAGAAAGAATGCTAAAATAAGGGCAAGTGAAGATTAATGACCCATATCAAAGATGCTCTAATAGTTATTAAAAACGGCCCCTGTGCAGGTGGTGTTGGTTTTTGTCTGGTTGGTTTGCTTTTGGTTTTTTTGTTTCTTCTTGTGTATTTCAGTATATGCTCTTTTTCTTATTGTAGAAATAAAGAACAACAGCAATATAATGGTAAAATATCATCCTAAATTCTGGACAGAGGGAATTTACCAGTGCTGCAGACAGACAGAAAAATTAGCACCTGGCTGTGAGAAATACAATCTTTTTGAAAACAGTAAGTACATATATTTTCATATGAGTTTGGCTTGCCGTATTTTTCTACATTTTAAAATTTATATGATCCCATCATCACACCTGAAATCCCTAGACTTTAGAGAGTAGTGTGATACTGTGCCTAAAGTAAATAAAAAAGCTTGCTTCATTTCAAAGCATTTTGATGAAATATAAAGCTGGTGAATTGTCCTTCCAAAAACAGTTTAGAAAAAGGTGAAAGCAATTATGGAGGTTGCTGAATTTGTTTCACTTTGTTTTCTTTTCCCCTGAAGCTTATTTGACCAAATAAGTACGATAAAAACTGAGGATAAAACTTGATTTTATCAAGTTGATAACTTGATTTTATCAAGTTTTATCAAGAGTGACCCTCACTGCAATATTGTCCTACATAAGGATATAGTAATTTGGTTCTCAGTGTAAGGAAAATTCTATAGTAGGAAAAGGAATGGAGCCATTACTTACCTCCCAGTGAAATCAGAGGTGCCTGGGTGGTTTCTTCCATCCCTTAAATGGGAATGGTGGGGACCTGTGGGTGTAGTTGCATCAAAAGACTTGAAGAATAAGCTGCTGATTGTGGTCAGCCATATTTGGCAGGAAGATGTAAAACCTAACATATAACTCATCCTTTTAAGTGTAAAAAAAAAAATCAGCAAAGGAGGAAAAAGTACTCCTAGACCCAAGAAAAGTAATAAAAAATGGATACAGCATTCCTGCCATATTTAGTGAAGAGAGTGGGGGAGTACTGTTTTTTTAGAAAAGCAGATGCTGTTAGGGACAGACATTTGTATTAGCATGTTGACAACAACACTACTTCCTTTTAGATAATATTTTTTATCTCCATCTCTTTCATTTCTCATCTGTTTCTACATCTGAGAGCTGGCTCAGAGATTTCTATGTGGACACTCAGATGTGGCACAGATATTGCCAGATCATGTGGTGAATGTAGCCTGACATTTGATTTGGGATGTTTTAGCAAGAATATTTCATCAATATTTTCCTAGTGCTTAACTGGAGCCATCTTTTCTTTCTGATTTACTAAAACTGTCCTGAAGACTAGTTAAGATATTAAACCTGATCTGAAATTTAAACCTTTGATTAGTTTTTTTATTTATGCTCTGTTTCTAGATGTAACGAGGTTTCCCTCCCCGATGCCAGAAAAAAGTGTGGTAGGTAGTGGTTTTAAAATTTTGCATAGATAATTGCTGGGTTTTGAGATGGCTTTTGGATTCCCTGAGGTCCATTCCATATCCTATGGCAAAGCTCTGTTTCTGCATGCGTCAGTGAACATCATGCTCTGTCTTAGGAAGGGAAAATATCCCACTGAAATGCAGTGTTAGCTCTAATTGTGCTGCTGGTGGGAGGNCCCCTCCGTGCCCGCGCAGTCACTGACCCGTGCGGCAGGCTGGGCGGGCAGGCAGCACCTCCCGCTGCCCCATGGCTGTGGGGCGGCCCCTCCGCGGGCTGCGCAGCGGTGCGGACAGCGACGGCTCCGGCTGCGGCTCCTCCCGTCCCCGGGCGCGGTCCGGAGCACCTGGGAGCGTCCCCGGGCTGGGAGCCGGAGGTGGGGGCGGCATTCCCGCCGCACCTGTGGGCGCGTCCTGAGGGAGAACGGGCAGACGGAACTCCGGGAGTGACACCGGATGGGTTCTGCGCTGGGTCATAGAATCAGAGAAAGGTTTGTGTTGGAAGGGACACCTTACGCTGCTCGAAGCCCCATCCAACCTGGCCTTAAACCCTTTCAGAGAGGGGACATCCACAACATCCCCGGGCAGCCTCTTCCCGTGTCTCATTGTCCTTGTACTAAAGAATTTCTAATCTGTATCTACCCTCTTCCAGTTTAAAGCCACTACCCTCATGCCCTTGTAAAAAAATCCTTCCCCAGCTTCCCAGTACACCCGTACAAGTACTGGAGGGCTGCTATAAGGACTTCCAGATCTTTCTCCAGGCTGCACAACCCCAAGCCTCTCAGCCTGTCTTCATAGCAGAAGTCCTCCAGCCCTCTGAACATCTTCATGGACCTTCTCTGGACTTGCTTCATGAGCTCCATGTCCTTTCTGTGCTGAGGGCTCCAGAACTGGACACAGAGTCTTGTGAGAGCAAAGGGGAAAGAATCACCTCCCTTGGCCTGATGGTTCCACTTCTTTTGGTGCAATCCCTGTTCTCACCTAGGGGCTTCTGCAACCCCACGGGAACACTGCATCAAAAGGAAACAGCTCTCTCATGAGGTACCTAGGCAGTATTTGTGTCTACTGGAAGTTTGTGCAGATTTAATTTTAGTTCATGCCTGAGAGAAGAGGTGAAAAGTTTTATTTTGCAGCCACATCGAGTGTGTGATGGGCCACCTGTTCCAGCCTTGACCTCTGGCTCTGTGGGCAGGTGGAGGGATTCCCCAGACAGACTTTCCCAGCTTCATAGAGCTGGGGCAGCACCTGGTGATACTTACCCTGAGATGACTCCCTGTGGCTGAACAGGCTCCAGGGTGTCATAAGAAACAATTATCCTTATTACCCAATTCATAGTTTCAAGGTAAAAGTCCAAGGCCTTGTTTTTAACACGGGTAAATGAAACACATTTACTAAATACATGGCTTAATAAACCCTTATATGTTAACCTAGGACTGCCCAGAAAACTTAATGGGAAAGTCTGAGGACCTTCAGCATGCAGAACTTCCTGAACTGGGGACAAACTGCAAATGTAACCCACCTTCCTAGAACAGCACAGACCCAATGCTTGCTTGAGGCTAGTGAAGTTGTAAATGCACTTTGGAGCACAGCACCTAAATTTATCATATTTGGTTAGGAAAAGTTTTAGCTCTGGTGCAGACTGGTGAAATACAGTGACAGTGACTACAAAATGTTTCCCTGCCTTAGGCATCCCTGACTTTGCAGTCCTGAGGTTAAAGTGAGAGATATGATGTCTTTGTCTAAATTTCTGTTTTTATTTTTTAAATACAGATAGTATTCTGCATGTTAGGGGGAAAGGGGCATTGCGTTTTGTTTTGTGTGTTTAATTACTGATCTACTTTCTGTTTACAATGTCTGCAGTTACAAGAACTTTCATGGTAAGTGGCCTGACCTGAATGCAGGCTGCTAAGAGTTTGACTTCTCTGATTAATGTTTCTAGAACAGAGGTTACTGCTACAGAAAAGCAGTAATTTTAAACAGTATTAAAGTCTGTTAGGTTAAAGTATTAAAGCACAATCTTCAAACTGTGAGCAAACTTCCATCTTTTTGTACAACTTCATCTTCTTGTATCCCCATTGGACAAATCCACATATATGTTAAGATACATGTCTGCAGTCTGCTCCCAACTCCTATTTTTGTTCTGTGTTCCCTCAGATCCGTCAAGTCTGGGTGTTCACACTGTTTCTGCCAAGATGCATCAATTTTTCCAGCTTCCTGCAATTTGTCTGAAGCATGTGGAGTGTCAGGCTTGCAAGTGACTCAGCGGGGCAGAGCTGCAGAGAAGGGAGGAGGTAACACCCAAAGGGACCTGCTGAAGCAGCAGAGAGGGTGGTTGGGGTGAGCTGCCAAAGACCCCCTCTTCTGTTAGGGCTTCACTGTGATGCAGTAAGCAGAAGAAGTATACAGAGAAAGAATGCAGTTAACACTTCTGCAGATCAGCCTCTCTACAAGTCAACTCCCTTAACAGATCATGGACATCAAAGCCTTTTTAGTTAATGAACACAGTATTTAATCTGAGATACAGATTGGTTGACAACTGGCTGAATATGAGCCAGCAGCATGCCCAGGTGGCCAAGAAGGCCAACAGCATCCCTGGCTCAGAAGTTGTGTGGCCAGCAGCACTGGTGAGGCCATGCCTTGACTACTGTGTTTGGTTTTGGGGCCCTCACTAAAAGAAAGACATTGAGGTGCTGGAGCATGTCCAAAGAAGGGCAACAAAGCTGAAGGTGAAGGGTTTAGAGCACAAGTCTTTCAAGGACCAGTTGAGGGAACTGGGGTCATTTGGTCTGTAAAAAAGGAAGCTGAGGGGAGACCTTATGGCTCTCTTCAACTACCTGACAGAAGGCTGTAGTGAGGTTGATCTCTTCGTCCAATTAACAAGCAATAGAGCAAGAGGAATTGGCCTCATGTTGTGTCAGGGGAGGTTTAGTTTGGATATCAGGAAAAATGTGTTCACTGTCAGGGCTGTCAGGCACTGGAACAGGCTGCTCAAGGAGGTGGTGGAGTCTCCATCCCTGGAGGTATTTAAAAAGCATGTAGATGTTGTGCTTGGGGACATGGTGTAGTGGTGGACTTGGCAGTGCTGGGTTCATGGCTGGACCTGACAATCTTAAGGGTGTTTTCCAACTTACACGATGATATGCATTTAAACGTTTCTTATTTGAAAATCTTTATATATCTCATTTTTCATGTTTTTAAATCCGAAACTGTGAAAATACTATGAAACTTTTTTTCTGAGAAAAAATACGAAGTCAAAAAAAGTTGTAACTAACAATCCAAGTCAATGGGCAGACATAAAGAATGTGCAATGTGTTGTTACAGAAGGGAGTGGATGTGCTTCAGATGTCTATACTTCACTGATGATTTATAGTATTTTGCATACTGAACTAATTTCAAAGAATTTTGAGACAATTCCAGGAAAAAAGTACGTAAAAGTAATTTTTCAACAATGGTACAGTTTATCAATTTATCAACAAATTTATCAATTTATCAACACTGGTACAGTTTTCTTTATTTTGGATTATATGCAAAGGTGAAAGAGAAAAAAAATCTTGAAGTATAATCTTATAATTTGATATAAAGAAGAAAAAGATGCTTATTTACCATTCAGAATGGCACCTCTGCCTGATTTAGAGCACTCTCTGGGTCATCAGCTGATGCAAATCACTTAGTTCAGTGGAGCTATGCCAGCTAAGCATAGATCAGCTTTTTTGTCTTCAGTAACAATATGTATGTACCAACAGCCAAAGCAATTTTGTGGCAGTTCACCTAAATAATGCCCAGATAGTGCTGTCTTAACTCCTACATTACTACAACGAAAGAAAGACAAGCAAGATATATCAAACCTCTTTTAACTCAGTGCATTTTCTAGCAGTTTTCAGTGACAATATCATACACTGGTGATTTTCTTTTAAGTAAAGTTGATCTCAGATGAATCACCTTTGTATGTGTAAACATTCTAGCACCATTATTCTGTGCCACCACCCCAGATTTCCTAGGTTAATTTAGCTGGAAATAAAATTCTGCTAAACAGAAATCCTAACTGACTGCTCAGAGCTCACTCCTGCAGGGTCACCATGCTTATTTTTCTCACAGCAATAATAGGGAGTGAAGTTATTATTATTATTTTTTTTTCCAGAGAGTTTTCTGGTGGCCCAGTTGCTCTGCTCCTTGCAGGTTCCAGGCTGGGATGAGAAGCAGCATTTCAAGCCACCTCAGCCTGGGTGGTATAAGGATATTCTCACTGCAGGTTCAGCTCAGGGCACACAAATAGGTGATGTGCATGGGCAGACACGGTGACTGTTGTGCCTGCAGACATTTCTGAAGAAGTGTTAATCCCTGGATGGAGTACTCATGGGAAAACTAGAGTCTGGACTTGGAAGATGCTGATAAAAGGCTTTGACTATGTGGTGCTGGATGGTGTGCCTGATAGTGCTCATGTCTCCAGAAGGCTTGCAGTCCGTCCAGTGTTTTCTGATTCCAGCCTCACCTACTGATGGGAACCAAGCACACCAACACACATTTTAAATTGCTCCTACTTCTTCCCCCTCCACCAAGAACCCATTTAACGCCAAAGTAAAAATACAGTACCACCTACTGGTGGAGGTGCTGCTTGTACCAAGCCATGTTTGCTTCAAAATACTGAATTCCCTGTAACACGGTTTTACACAGAAGAGTATTAAATAAGCCACTAGCCCTACAGCACTTCTTACGTGACATTTATTGCTGCAATCACATCAGCACTAGAGAAGACAGCACAGAATTTTCAGAAAATAAGCTCCCCAAAACTGCGGTCCCCATCCAAACACTCATCTGTGTACACAGCTACAGAAAAGACAAAGTTGTGCTATTAAATCTTGCTTATTTATAAATACATATGTATAATTTATCTAGTGTTTTGGATATAGGTGAAGCTAGAGGTAGCTTTAATAGGATTGAGAAGAATTACAGGCGATGACAAAGCAAGATACAAAAACAGATTAAAGTTGTCCTACTAAAATAATAATCCATTAGTGCAGTCATTCTCCCACCAGTCAAGGTTACTTCACTGGAATATGGAATTACAGGAGAAATATCTGTGAAAAACTGTTGATGCTCAACTACCACAGTTGTCAGTGAAGCCAATGACAGCTTTTAACTGGTTTGTAAAGGGGGCAGAACAGAGACCACTGTGTTGAGCTCACTCAAACTTGTTCTGCAAAGCTCTGCAGGTCAATGAGGTCCTGGCCACTATCAGACATGGAACTGGTCTGCCTCAGTAGGACTCATCTTCCTCTGTTTGAGAACTTCTTTGAAAAACTCCACAGTAAAACAGATAAGAAAAACTAAGTTACAGTTGCTTTACAGGACTGTTTATTTTAAAAGAAAACGATTGTTTTCCAGCAGAATAAAAAGGTCTATCTTTGAGCATCATTTTGGGTTTGTGATTATATCTACAATGTGTCAATCTACGTATGAATGACCACTCAGTCACTTGGGCTCCAAGATTTAAGTTGGTTCATAGGAATGCTGATGGCATTGCTTCCTCCTGCTCTGGGTAAAGGAACCTAGTGTGTCTTAATCTCAAATTCACAGGGCTTGGACTGCTTTTCTGGAGTCTGCTTGTTTTGAAGCAAATTTTAAAAGTAATTTAGTAACTTCAGCTATTGTTGTAACAAAACTCTTGTAACCAAGATACCATTTAAAATTTGAAAAATTATTTGTTTTGCTGCTTAAAAGATTTACTGCACTGGATTTCATGCTCAATCCTATGCCTTTTTTTTCTTTTTCTTTCTCTTTTCTTTTTTCTTCCCCAAAATGGGCCCCATAAAACATGCCAGGTGAAAAAAACCAATCATTCAACCTCCAGAAAACTTAATTTTCCTCATTCTTGTGGGAGCCAGCAGTGAAACAGGCAAGCTGAAATATTCAAGTACCCCAACACCTTTTCAAAGTACACTAGGATTCTTTGGGGACTTTCTTGGATGTGTGGCCTCCATAGATGAACTCTTGCACATTTCTAAAGGAGGAGGACTGCAGTTACTTTACAAACCATTTAGCAAAGTCATAATCCGTACCAAATGTGAAGATTATTTTAGTGTCTTAAAACCTAATCATCATGGCATTTCCCACTAAATATATGTTCCCACTTCAAAGGCTTTTAAAAGCATCAAAATAGGAATGTAAAACTATGTCAGATGTTGGAAATGCCATTTTTTATTATTCACCAATATGATAGATAGGAAATTTCCATTTATGGTGTTCCATCAATTGCAGTAAAGAGCCTGTTAATACTGTAAAAAAGTATCAGCAACATTAAGAAAATGGGCCAGCAGGCAATACTGAACATACAGTAATGTACAGGGATAGGTTTTAAGTTTTAAACCAGAGTATGCTTCAATATGTGTCACTTCTTGTGTGTGCTGATAGGGCTAGTAAGCTTTTCTTCAGGGGAGGGATAATAGTTACTGCCACTGTCACTTTCATCTCCCTCTAAATCTCAAAATCCAACACTAGGTCAAGGAAATCCTCCTCTAAGATGCAAGTTCTTCCCTGGGAATTATTCTGAGAACAGCACATGGAACTGGCTGGTTGAGAACCTGATCAGCAAGAGATGTATATATGAAATATTGGTAATATTTAGCTTTCCATAGTGGCTCTGCTCATGTAGTAAGGAAAAGTGGCTGATTTAAAGGACTGAATGCACTATTAGAAGCAGCAGATCACATTGCAAAGGTAAGCATGCACACTGGTGAAACTCCTTACTGCAGAATTGCTTGGGACTCTTGGCACATTAGAAAAGAGATTTCACTGTAACACAAGGCAGATTTTAATGTTAAGCAATGCATTTTTGTTACTTTCTAAAAAGAAAAAAGTAGATATTTATATGATGCCAAATTCTCTTCTCAGGTATTCTTACTCCAAGTATTTTCTCTCTGCAAATAATGAGAAGTGAATATGGTGGGTCAGTAAGGAAGTGAGAAATAACGAAAAAAAAAAGAGCAGAAGAGATGGAAGCTGATCTTCTATTTACTAAAATCCTGTAAAAAAATAATATTGCTTTTGTTTTCTTGCAGCCCTAAAGGTTTTGATGTATAGTAGTTACTATAATTAGGTTTTAGGTCACAGTGTTGAAAACTCAGTTGTTCATCTTAGCTGTCAATTTTAAAATTCAAAGCTAGCAAGCTATTGGGGATGATACAGTAAAAATAATGTAGCAAAAACCTGAAATATCTCTAAAACAAGTACTTAGCTTTATTACTTCTCAAATTTACTGCCTAAATATGACTAGAAAATGAAGAGTGGATTTTTAACATAAAGGCAGTGTAGCAATTTGTGACAGTGTTTTAGTCTGAGAAAAATAGGTGTGACTACAGAATAAGAAATATGATAATGATATAATTTAGTGAAAATTACCTGAAATATTGTTTGAGAAACCTCTGTAACACAATTTAAAAATGCATTAAGGTGAGTTCTGAGCCCACTGAGTTCAAAGGGACATTTTCTACTGTTCCCAGGGTTGGGGTTTTGTCACATAAAGTGCAGTAACTGCTGTCCCCAAACAAGGAGCAATTACTGTACCCAACTGACAATAAGCACACACTGCAATCAGCATTTGTGGTCCTTAGACTTAAGAATTTCAAAACTCCTCACAATTTGCTTTGAGACTAATGAAATTTGAAGATCTTCCTGTGCTACAAATATGACTGCCAAGGGTAATCAGGGCAGTCACCTCAGCCTGACATTCAGATTTAGGATTTTGAGACCACAGGGTAGTAAATACTTCCAGTTTCCATACACAGGGGATTTTCAGGCCATATTTAATGCCCATTTACTGCTTCCACTGCCTGTAAAGATGTAGAATGGCAGCTCCTAGCAAGTTCTATTCATGGCTCCTTTGGCATGGAGCAGTGGACACTAATGGAGCCAAAGGAATCTGTCTGTTTGCAAAAATGCACAGAAAATTCTCCTTACTTGAAGAAAAGGGGAATGAACAGGATCCAGATTTTTGCCTAAACTCCAGGCTAAGTAGTCTGGATGGGTGTGGATTTTTCTACATGCCCATTCTTCTCATGGTCTTCAACCCCGAGCACCTCTGCAAATCAGTATGGGTGGATAGCATAATACCAAAGATTTTTTTTTTTCTCTTGAAACTGAAGAGGACACAAACAGCACAGATAAACATGAAAAATGAGTTCCTATGTAGAAACACTGGTACTGGGACCCCTATTGTGAACTGACTAGTTTAGAGCTCCTCTGTTGGAGGAATGATTTCACTGGAAATTAATACAATTGCATTTGTCTGATATGAGTGAGTGGAAGTGCTTGGACACAGCTTTATTTTGCACCATTGTCTGTGAGTTGTGTGGACTGCAGTGTGGCTCTATGGAGGATATAGGTTAAATCAGGATGAAATTTTGTGACCCAGTATTAGTAGAGCTTTCAAAGTGCCTATAAGTCTACATAAAGCTGCTTAATTCATCCTGGTGTATTTTCAGTCTCTATGCTTTCAAATACAATTTATCCTTGGAGTAAGTCAGTGGGAGCTCTGTTACAGCTTTTAGGCTTCCATTGACTGTAACCTAATGCATACTGTATCTTAGAAACACTAGAATATTTTTATGTGACATCTTAGACCTACCTGATCATTGCTCTTAAGCATTTAAAGACTGACTAGCAATGTTGGACTATGTTTGAGACTACTTGTGGAAGAACCCACCTTTATCTTCACTCTTTATCTTTCTATATAGAATATTGTATATTGCTGTATTATTTTTTGCATCGTGTGTCACTCATGTCTGATGACTGCTGGAAACATGGGGTCCCTGTCCTATTTCTGTACAGAAATATTTTTAGTTTAATTGACTAATAAAGTCAGGTAAGTATGGCAGTTAAGTGGCAGCTGTCTCATCCTGCATGTCTTTTGTGTTGTCTACAGAATGGAAGCACTTTCTTTAAGATTGATTAATTCTATGCAATTTTACTTCACTTGTCAGTGGTGCAGCCACTCATTTGTCAGTTTGTGAGTTGGACATCTCTGTGCTCTGATTTCACATGATTTCACAGGGATATTGTTACTGCAGCAGACAGCATCTGTTTTATATTCCTACCTCAACAGTTGTAGACACAATTCATGCCAAAAGAATTGGCAGTCTCATTGGTGATGAGACATAAGTCACAAAATTGGGAGAGTAGTGTTGAAAAGGGAGAGCAGCAGTTATGAACACTAAAACTTTCTGGTTTTTTGTACTGAGATGAGAAAAACAGACATGAATGGCCACTACAGGTATTTATGTCTGACTTGCTATATGAGTAAGGAGACTCTTAACTACGTCAGTCCTTAAGTTTCTGGTTACAGAACCTACTCTTTGTTCTCAACAGAGTTTAAGTCTTAGATGACAGAAATACTGAAATGCCTTTGGACATCCAACCACTGCATGCTTCCTAGTCTGGTAAGGAACAGTGATAGATGTTTCAGTTACAGTTGTCCAGATATTTTCAAGGTATGGGATTAGGCTCAGGAGAAAGACCTTCTCTCACAGAAAGATGTCTTGAACATTCTCTTTAGCAGCAGTTTCCTGGTCACTCAGCATACTGGAGCACCCACAGTGCCCTTTCTTGTCTGGTGGGGATGTCATGGGATGGAGAAAACTGGAAATACTATTGATGGTTTGGAGGAAAGCAAGGATACGAAGGATTCCTCTTTAGGGGAAAAAGAAATTGCTTGTTACTTCTGCTAGTTGTGAAATGACTTGATTCTTTTTTTTCCTCAATTACCCATGGTAAGACAAACTTGACCATGAAGGTAGGAGTGATTGAGACCCATCACTCCCATCCAGCTGCTCCCTGTGTGGTAGTGCAAGACACCAATGAGGACTCTGGACGGACAGACGAAGGGGAAACCAGGTATGTCAAGTGTACCAGGTCGTGTCTGCTTGGTGTTTTGTTTTTTCCTTTGATAATTTTTATGGGATAAACTAAACACAGACATTTGCCACCATCTGATTTTCTTTATACTCTATTAATACGTTTAACAATATTGTTATATGTTGCTTATTGTATATATTCAGGAGATAAAAACCTGTGCTCCTTCAGTTTCCTTCAAAAATTTAACCCATGTCTAACGTGGTGAGGAACAGTGCACAATAATTTAGATTAAACTCCCTTTTTTGTATTTCAGCAGATATGTAACTGTGTTGTTTTGCTGTTCCCTAGGCAACACTATCTACCTGGTGGGTTTGCACACTACAATATGAACAACAACAGTAATAAAGATGAGTAAGTGTCTTTGCCATCTCATAAAATGGGAGTACTGCCAAACTGGTTGTTTAAGCAGCAATGAAAAAGAATAATAATATATATATAAATTAATTTACAAACAGGTATGTCATTCAAGTAATTCCAAAAGACTTTATATACATTTGAACTTCAGGCACATAAATTATGATGATCATTCTCAATACTAAAGTTATTGGCATTATATCTATTAATTTAAAATAAAAACAATTCTATGTGACTACAATAAACAAAACAGTCTTTAAGGCCAAACACCTAAGTGTGATACTTACTGAATTCAGATGATTCTAATAAGTAAATGTGGAAGAAAATAGCTAAGTGTATCCCATGAGCTTATATTATTTTCATTTTCCTTAGGGAGAAGAAAAAGAAAAAAGAAAAGAAGAGGTAAGATAAGGAGTAATGCTACTACTACTTCTTAGAAATAGAATTAAATGTCTTAGACATTTAATTTATTTCAAATATATTTTAACTTAGTCTGTAACTGAAAATGTCAATGTATTTCTTAGCAAGTCAGAAAAAAAAAAGGATGGAGAAACGCAAAAGAAGGAAAAAAAGGAGAAAAGCAAAAATAAAGATAAATCCAAGAAGAAAGCAAATAAAGACGAGTAAGTATTTTCCATTAAGGTCCTGCTATGTCAGTCTGATAAAATTGTATTTGATGTAAAATTGAGTCCATTCATGGATCCTGCAAACCAGATGCTTATACTCCTGTGAGAGAGTGCATAGAGTTCTGTTGTTCTCCCTAGAGCTGTTCTGATTTAACTTCATTTGTGGACAACAGAAATATGCATGCATAGAAGACAAAAAATGTCAAGAAAAATCTCACTTGGATTCTGGTTGTCCAATACTTTTTGGATAACACCCTGCAGCAAAAGATGTGCCAGTGGAAAGCAGTCTCTGCTGCACACAAGGGCACCTACAAGCAAGAGAACTCTTCTGTGATCTGGAAACTTTCCCTTTACCTTTAGCTTGATAAAATCATAATTTTCTGGCCAAGGAAGAGAAACAACAGTGCAGTAGGAACGTATGTTGTATGATATGCCAATGTTACATACTTCTCAGAGTTAGATTTTTCTCACTTATTTAAACGTTAGTAGTCACATAATAATTTTTTTTTTTAAGATTATCGAATAACCTATCAGACAGGACAGTTAGTTGGATAGGAAACAAATTTATTTTCAAAAGTTGAATTATGTGTGCCAAAACTAACTGAAGTGGGACTGCCAAGCTGATTTTTCTTAGCAAAATTGAGATTCTATAGCTTGTGTCCTGCATCAAACCTAAAAAGCAGCTTCATGTTCTCTATGCATTCAAGCAAGGAAGCCTAACTTTATATTAAAGATCATCTACTTTGCAATAACAATTTCTGGAATTCTTATGTGTCTCTCATTAAATCTTCTTTCTTTTTCCTGTCTGTCACCTAGGAAGAAGAAAGACATTTTCACTATTGACCCAGCAGGAAATATATATTACAACTGGTTGTTTTGCATCACAATGCCTGTCATGTACAACTGGACCATGATTATTGCTAGGTGATGTCCTCCTCTAATGTCTATATAGTACTCCTGGCAGATCACAACATCCTTAAATGGATTTTAAAAATATGTGATTCATCACTGATTTGATACAAGTATTTGATTTTCATTTAATGGTAATTATATTCTGTCTTTTCCTGTGCAGAGCCTGTTTTGATGAGCTTCAGCACGACTACTTATTAGCATGGTTTATTATTGATTACATTTCTGATGCCATCTATGTTGTTGACATGTTTGTACGTACAAGAACAGGTAAGTATACTCCATGATTAGTTACTACTCTTCATTTATTTGTGTCAGGTCGTTTAAAATACTCAGAATTCTGTTCTTATTATCTGGGTACCCTTGATGAGGTACAATACTCAAAAAGACTTCCAAGATAAATCTCTGAAAGGCTGTGGCCTGTGAAAATATGAGAAACTCTGATTTATTACTCAAAGAATACATAAAGCTTGAGGTAAGCTTGCCATCACGTATGCTTGGTACAAGCTGTTCTGCCTGCAGATGGCTCAGCAAGACAAAATAAACACAGAATGCCACTAAGTAAGAACAGGGAATTCTGAAAAATTAACACCTAAATCTGGATTTTGTATTTAAGGAGATTCAATTATTTGCTTGATTTTTGAGATCATTGAGCATGCTGCAGCTTCTCATTTGCATCTTCTTTCCCTCATTAACCACCCTTCCTACTGCCTGTGAAGGCTGTTATGGGGTTTTGGATTTTGTTTTTTTTTTCTGAAGTTCACCACAGTGGAAAAGCAGAAGGGAAGAATCGGAGCTAGAAATGTTTTATTTTCCAAGCTGAATAGTTTAGCTCAAGATGAACCATATAGCACTATGTTGACTATCTGGAAATAAGAAAATGCTTATTAAAATGTAAGAGAAATTATGTACCATCTTGAACTTGCACCCAAAATATTTTCCAAAGTAGATTTGAATTGACATTAAACACGACACAGTTGATTATTTAACGTTCTTTATTATTTACACTTTTATTTTAGGTTACCTGGAGCAAGGTCTTCTGGTGAAAGAAGAACAAAAGCTTCGAGAGAAGTATAAGTCATCTTTTCAATTCAAATTAGATTTTCTGTCAATCATACCAACCGATCTCTTGTACTTGAAATTTGGACTGAACTACCCAGAATTAAGAATAAACAGACTACTCCGAGTAGCTCGGATGTTTGAATTCTTCCAGCGAACAGAAACAAGGACAAACTACCCAAATATCTTCAGGATCTCTAACCTGGTCATGTACATTGTGATCATTATTCACTGGAATGCCTGTGTGTACTACTCCATCTCAAAAGCCATTGGGTTTGGGGCTGACACATGGGTCTACCCTAACACCTCCAATCCTGAATTTGCCCGTCTGACAAGAAAGTATGTCTACAGTCTCTACTGGTCAACACTGACCCTGACTACTATCGGTGAAACACCTCCTCCTGTACGGGATTCTGAGTATTTCTTTGTGGTCATTGACTTCTTGGTTGGAGTATTGATTTTTGCTACCATTGTTGGTAACGTGGGCTCTATGATCTCCAACATGAATGCTGCCAGGGCAGAGTTTCAAGCAAGGATCGACGCTATCAAGCAGTATATGCACTTTCGGAATGTGAGTAAAGACATGGAAAAAAGAGTTATAAAGTGGTTTGACTACCTATGGACAAACAAAAAGGCTGTGGATGAAAGGGAAGTCTTGAAGTATCTGCCAGATAAACTAAGAGCAGAGATTGCAATCAACGTTCACCTGGAAACACTAAGAAAAGTTCGGATTTTTGCCGACTGCGAAGCTGGTCTGTTGGTTGAACTGGTTTTGAAACTCCAGCCACAAGTATACAGTCCTGGAGATTATATCTGCAGAAAAGGAGATATTGGACGGGAGATGTACATTATCAAAGAAGGCAAGCTGGCAGTAGTTGCTGATGATGGAATTACCCAATTTGTGGTCCTAAGTGATGGCAGCTACTTCGGAGAAATCAGTATTCTAAATATTAAAGGTAGCAAAGCTGGCAATCGAAGAACAGCCAACATCAGAAGTATTGGATACTCAGATTTGTTTTGTCTGTCTAAAGACGATCTCATGGAGGCTTTGACAGAATATCCAGATGCAAAAGCCATGCTGGAAGAAAAAGGCAAGCAAATCCTAATGAAAGACGGCTTGTTGGACATTGAAGTTGCAAATTCAGGAAGTGATCCTAAAGATCTGGAAGAGAAGGTCAACTACATGCAAGGAGCAATGGACAGATTACAAACAAAGTTTGCCAGGTTGCTGTCTGAGTATGAAGCTGCACAACAGAAACTGAAAAAAAGACTTACACAAGTCGAGAAAATATTGAAATCAGTTATAGAGCAAGAATTCACAGATTTAGAAGAAGCAGTTCCATCAACAGATAAACCTGGAGTGTCAAAAGAGTAACACTGGAGGTTGCCAATAAAACTTAGGGTCAAATCCCTGCCTGGGGCTGAACACATTCATCTATAATCTTTGTAGGACCTGACTATTAAAAACTATTTGTTGAGGTGATGTTACTAATTTCCTACAAGCAGCACACGTTCAGCAGGTTTTAAAAAATAGAAGAGTTGGGAAAGGGGATGGAAGATAACACCTTGCCCTCACACAAACAGGTGGCACTATCTGCTGATGCAGTTTGAGCTCATCACATCACACCACCCCGCAGCACACACGCTCAGGCAGCGAGCAGCCCTGCATGGGAAAATATTGACTGGTTTCCTCACTGGTTTAACATAAATTCCTTGTGGAAATTTCTACTTATGGAAAGAAAGAAAGTTTTGGTAACAGTGACATCGTTTCGAGTCAATATAGCCATGAGCTATGATATTAAATTTGTGTGTAAAGAAACATATTTTACTATCGATTAACATGAGATTAATTAAGTATGGGATATTATTAGGTACATCTACCATGCAGATGTGGGTACTGAAGATTGTAAGATTTTGAAAATGTTATTACTCTATTTGGTCCACCTCTGTTGATTTCTTGAAGTGTGACTGAGTAGTTTTAATCAGTCCCCCTTTTTTTTTTTTTTTTTGATATTACATGCCAAGATTGGAACACAGAAGACAATATAACTTTTTTGCAAGCATCAGTATGACAAAATCTGGATGGCTCAAAATCTAGGTGTACTTTCCATAATAATAAGAGATATGTAATATTGAGGACTGCTGCTCCATATAATTCTGTGGCTGCTGAACATGGACTATCAAGTTTCTAAGACATGAGCTTAGAAATCTTTATGTCACTGATGTAACAGTTTTGGATGCTGGCAGAGTGCAAGGGACAAACACAACAGAAAGAGGCCAAACGCTCCCTGCAGCATCTTCTGTAGCTGCTCTTGGGGAAAAATATAACTAGTAGTCATTTTGTTCATTGATAGGGTATTTCTTCTGTTCATAACTACTACTAAGAGGGTAAAAGCTACTGTTTCTGACATCAGATATGTTTTCAACTTCTGTAAGAAGGATTATCTCCTTGGAATTTCCTCCTAATTTTTGTCTTTCTCTACTAGCAAAAATAGTTTTTATCAGTTGTAGTCTCAGGTGATTTCAGCTGGGTGTTTTCCATAGACTGATCACAGCCACTTAACATTGGAAAAATTTCATGACAGGGAGTGAAGAAAGGGACTGCAAGGAGAGGATGGATAATTCTGTATCGAGGGCAATTTGCTTATCCTGGAAAAATGTACTGCCACTCTTAAAAAAGACTTCTGTAAACATTACTGTCACTTAATAATATCTCTGTGCTTTCATTCTTCTCCTTAATAAGATGGAGATACTATACATTTTATCTTTTGTGAAATGCATTCGCTTCCAGTTATTTTATTTTTTGTAAAATAGATGGGTTTCCAGAATGCCAGCAATCTATAAATAACTCCCAATTTCGCTGCCAGGATTAAACATTATGAAGTAATTAATGCACAGGATACATATGGAACAACGATAAGTGTAAATATTAAACAGCTGTTCATTCACTGCTGGTCCTTGGGCTTTCAATGGCATAACATTGCCTCTTGTCACAGGGCACAAGTGAGAGGCTGTCACTTCTTTCTTGATGCCCAGTGATATAAACACTTTGAAAATACAAAATATGTCTCTCGAATCAGTATTTATTTTTTCTGTTCTTTTTAAAATATACCAAACATATTCTCAATTAACAGATTTTTTCCCCAAACTTAACTAGCTTCTGTTTTCTATCATGCTTGACAAGCTCCTAAGATAAGACTGCTTATCAGGTTGTCTCCTGGTACACGTCCAGACAAAGATAATAAATTTAGCAAGGTAACCAGGACTGAAAAGATGATAATAAATAAAAGAGAAGTTCCTGGGATGGCAAAATCTGTGTTATCTTTAGCAAGTCTGTGTGCCAGTGATTGATGAAAAGACAGAACTCCTTCTGCTGTATAAAAACTCCAAGAGAAAAAGGAGAAAGCGGCGGCTCTTCTTCTCCCCCTTCTCTCTCCACACTTCGGCTTCAACTACGAAACAGCAGCAGCAGAAGAAGGAAAAAAAAAGGCTGAGAACTTTGAAACAAGCAGGAACGGCGGTTCCTACACCCCCCCAACTCCAGCCAGAGACCAGGACTGTGGAGGGGACGGTGACAACATCTTCATTGTTCCCTCGTTTTCTTTCTTTTCCTTAACAACTCTTCTCTCCAAAGTAACGACTTGTGTTTACCCTTTATTAACAGCGATATTTTGTTTCCCCTTTCCTAAAATAAATCCTTGTAACTTGCTTCAGTTTCAAAACGTGTTAGTGTGCAATTTCCATGCGTTTCTCTGAGTAGTGGCTGCATTTTCCTCATGATCTAAATATTAAAATAATAACTCGGATCGTGACACCCAGCCTTCATACATTTATATACATTAATTAGATCCCGTCTCCTCTCCAGACTAAAAAGCCCCAGGTCTCTCAGCCTTTCTCCATCAGGCAGGTGTTCCAGTCCCTTCATCATCCTCCTAGTACTCTCTCATGTAAATCCCTTCCCCTCCAGGACAGGGAGCCCAGAAGACTCTCCCTCTGCATCCAAGAGCAGCATCCCAGTGAAAGCAGGACTTGGCAAGCAGCCATTTTTCTTCCAATTCAGGAAGAAAATTTNTTTTTAAATTTTTCAATTTCAAAATTCTTCCAATTCAGGTCCTGAATATAATTTGCTACCTGTATGACAGCAGCATCCTACAGGGCTGGGCTGTAATTCACTAGGCACCGAGGAAGCACTTTTCTCCTTTGTTTTAGAGTTTAAGGCTGTTATTAGAGAAATGTGTGATGTGAGTTTCAATGAATAAAGGTCGAGATCTTCTGTTCGTATTTTTTCTTTTACTGATCCTTCAGCCTGCAAGTTGCAGTCACTGACCTTCTTGAGAACAAAAATTATTTAACACTTTGAACCAGAATTGACCTCCAGAAGCTTACAATCTTCAGACTCTATTTGAAATCTTGTACTATGTACTATTTAATTTTTATAAACATGAATGTGCTGAAAAAACCCCCCAATCCTAAATGCCTTGTTTCCTCCCGGCACAGCAAGGCAGAACACAAGAGCCATCAGAAAATGTCAATCAAATTTAAAACATTTCAATTTGCATTTATGTACCAGAACTTTTAAGGTGGCATACAGGTTCTCTCAACACGGTTTTTAAATCTCTCCCACACAGAAGAAGAGGAGCTGCGGGGAAAATGCACTCAACAACCGCAGGCTGCAGAAACGGCTGCCAGGAAGAGAGCTCAACCCCTTCTTTCTGGGGCCAGAATGGCAAGCAAGGAGAAATCAAAATATTAGATAACGAGTAGTATCTATGGGTTGCCTCATGGATAAGGAGGCAAACACTTTTCGGGTTGCCAGCCGCGGAGCACCCACCCCTCAGGCCTTCTTCTCGCAGCCGCCATTAAGCGCCGCGGTGCGCGTTGGGGTCCCTGAGCCGCCGCTTCCGCCCCGGCCGCGGGGGGAGCGCTGGGAGTTGTAGTCGCGCTGCCCCGGGGCTCCGAGGCATCCCCGCTGCCTCCACCGCCGCTTCCGGACAGAGGTTGCGGGCCGGGCCGGGCCGGGCAAGG
>JAAWXA010000013.1:15704160-15908922 GCA_038090715.1 Florisuga fusca
GAGGGCCCGCGGTGGTGCCAGCGTTGGGGCCGCGGGGATCAGCGGTGAGGCGGCCAGGGGTGAGTATCGTGTCGTCCCCCATGCTCCGGGCCGGCCGGGGGCTGCAGGGGGCCGGGCCGGGGCTCTCCCCGGCGGCGTGGGGAAGGGAGGCGGGCGGTGTGGGCGCCCCGGACAGGCTCCCCTGGGCGGTAGGCAGGAGGTGTTGGCCGTGAGCCCTATCCTGCCGGCTGGTGACTTCTGTGGAGGCCTCGGGCAGTGAGTGAGGGCTCGGGGGAGGTGCCCTCCCCAGGGTGCACAGGCAGTGCCCTTCCAGCGGCAGGGTGAACTGAAAGGAAGGGAAGGGATGAAGCAGCTCTTTTTCGGAAATAACTCAAAATGAGTGCTGTCTGCTCGGGACAAACGTCGGGTAGCCTGCCCAGTGTGTGCCACGATGCCCCGGCTTTGCCATTGCACCGGGGATGCTGTGGGTACCAGGTGGTGCCCATGAAATGCTTGGAGAGGACAGGAATGCCAGTGCTGAGCTCTGAAGTGGCAGCGTGGTCTTTTTTAAGGAAAGCCCTAAAATTAAACTTGATGGAACCCCGGTAAATATATTGGGTGCATTAGTCCTATGTGGTAAATTAGAGGTATTTAAGTCCCCTGATCTGCTGAAGACCTTTATGTCTCCATGGAATGTTATCTCAAAGACCTTTATGTCTCCATGGAATGTTATCTCAAAGACCTTTTTATTTATTATGAATGTTCTTAAGCTATACAACTTCTTAAATCTGGGAATATTCCTCTACTTCACGTGCCATAGTAACTTTGAAAATATCCTATTTTAAAATGCCCTGTCACTTTTGATGTTGCCAAGATGTGAAATAGATTAAACTCACCATTGTGATAATGTCTTGTTGGATGGAGGGATGTAATAGTCATAATTCAGAAGATACTGAATACTGGGAGAGGTACCTGTGCAGTATCAGCAAATCATAACAACTGCTCTTGTCAAGAATTGCCCAACCTTTTTTTTTCTTCCTTTGGTTATGAATGTTGTCTTGGTGTGGGATGCATGTAGGTTTTTTTTTAAGTATTGTTTTTATAACAGCATTTGAGCTGTGTGTATTTTAGTATGTTTAGTTGGATTTTTCAGCAGTAATTGGCAGACTCCTGCTTTGAGTTTTATGGATAATGCACAGTAAAGAGGAAGGCACAATTCATCTCTTCTGATGTGGCATTGAAAACGTAGCCATGTACTGCCCTTAAAAACATAAAATCAGCAAGCTCTTGAAGAAAAGGACAATTGAAGGTATGTAGAACTAAATGGTAGTAATCATCATTAATATTCTCTTAATAGAGTTATCTTCACAGAAGAAATTTGATGAAATTAAGAAGGCAAATCAGGCTGCAGCAAAAAAGCTAGTTGAAGACCAATTTAGCTCCTCGTCTGAAGATGATGATGAAGATGCTGAAGTAAAACAGGGAAAGATTTTGGACAAAACATTTACCATTTACACCAGTCAAACCGGTAATCAAAAAAAAAAAAAAATTATTGCTGTTTGTTTTGGTATGAAAGTATCAACAATGCTGTATTGCTGGCTGTATTTTAAAATTTCTCCATAATTGGAGGCAAAGCCCTTTATTCTGATGCCTTGTATTAACAATATTTTTTCCAGCCTTGCATGCTGGCAGTACTTCTTACATTTTTATGCAGATCCATTGCATAGTTTTGAAACTGTCTTAAGAAATTTCTAATAATGTCATTTGGTAATAATATATGGCTGGCCTCTGTTCAGAGGAAACCCACAACTTCTACCAGAGTCTCAACATGTACAGAATAGCAGTTCAAACATGACTTATGGCTTTAAAAATCTTTATATGTTAAAGATGGAGATGCAAGTGAGCTGGAACGTACCAGACAGTACATGAATGAAGCTTTTCAGTCAGGGGCCATGACATGTCTGATCTGCATTGCTTCAGTGAAAAGGAACCAAGCTGTGAGTATTTGACAGTAGTCTGTTGGAATAAGCAAATATAATGATATGAATAACTTGGATGACATGGTAACATATGGATAATATGAATACTAAAATAGTTCTGAGGACTGATTCTTTTAAAATTATTAAAATACTAAATGCACCTTTAGGGATCTTTGGGTTTTTTTTAAACACTTGAAGAAAAAAGTGCTTATATATGTAGCTTATAATCAGAATATGTATTTTTTCAATGTAGGCTTGTTATTGTTCTGTAAAATAGTTATTTTTAAATTTTAGAGTGCAGCAGGTAAAAAAAAAAAAATCCAGGAAGGTGCTGCAATTGTGTTTTCAATAAGCTATGTTGTAGCAAACAGCAAAAACCAGCAAACAATTTGGGAAATACTCTTAGATTTAAAGCAAGGAAACCAAGATAAACTTTGCTGATAGATGAAAGAGAAGGGTGCCATGGTTGAGAAGGTTCTCTTATTTTGCACTGGTACATTTTTCATGGGAGAGATTTCAGGACAACTCTTTTTCAACTTTGTTATAGTGTATCAACTTCTCTCAGACTTTGACAGGCCCAACTGGTTCTGTTACAGTTACTTGAATCAAATACATGTTTGCAACTTTATGTTTAACATTAAGAGAGAAAAATGCAGGAAATCTTTAACCCCTGATGTTGGATGAACAGGGTCTTCATGTATCCAATGAAACTGGTCATTAACCTTTTTTAGAAAAAAATACAATATATTTTAATGAATTCCTAACGTATTTAATCCTTTTTTTTCAGACCTTAGGACATATTTTTAGCTTGATTTTGAAGTTAATATATGTAAGTGTCTTCTCATAGAATCACAGAATCATCAAAGTTGGAGAAGACCTCTAAGATCATCAAGTCTAATCATCCTCCTTACAACCCATAACCAGTAGCACCTCACCTACCCATCTTTTGAACACCTTCAGGGAATGTGCCTCTACCACCTCCCTGGGCAACCTGTTCCAATGTTTGACCATTCTTTCTGTGAATAAATTTTTTCTAATATCCAACCTGAACATCTATTCAGAAGTGAGAGGATTTAACAACTCAGAGCTCTTCTTTTTTTTTAACTCAGTGGTTTGTTGGTTCTCTTTAATCTGTAATATTTCAGCCAAGTGTTTTTGTTTATTTAACATCTCCTGCTTAGCTTTAGTTATGGGAAGCTGGCTTGAGAAAATTGTGTCATTGACTTTAGCTGTTAATGAGAAAATTCTCCTTGTTTTTTATGTCGATGTCCTAAGTTATTGAAACCCAGAAGAAATAAACATTTAAATGTTCTGCTGCATTTCTCTTACCAAATTGTTACAGTCTTTCCAAGCTGACAATTAAGACATCAATATGTCAAAGGTACCAAAGTCATAAAACTGCATTTTATTTTATTTTATTTTATTTTTTAAATTTATTTATTTATTTTTATTTATGTTATTTATTTCTGCATATTCTGTTATTTTCAAGAGCAGGCTGATATTCTAAGCAAAGGATTGTAACTTCAGTCCAGAACTGGCAGAGAAGTACACTGGAAACAAGAACACAAAAGCTTAATGATGGAGACAAGATATTGGCAAAATCATTTCTCTTGAACACATATGCTTTTAATTCTATTTTCTTTTATATCTCTCTTGGTCTTTGAACAGAAGATATTATGTTCAAAGCCTCACTTTTAATGAAATTTTTGTCTTGCTTACATTGTACATAAATCCTGAAGTTTGAAAGGGGGAAAAACCTTTTTGGTGTTTTTACTGCAAAGTCTGGAGGCTTACAGTATGGGGAGGGAGGTGGAGGGAGAGCTGTGGTTGTTTAGTCTAGCAGGGAGGAGGCTAAGGGGTGATGTGATCACAACTCCAAGCAGACAGAGGCTGTAAAGCTGACTAAAGCCAAGGTCAACTTTGAAGTGAGAGGTGTTGTAATAAGGGGCAGTGTTAGACTGGGGCTTGGGAAGTTTGGGTAACTAGGAAGGTGGAATGACACTTGGAGCATGTTGCCCAGGATGGTTGTGGAGTCCCCATCATTCAGGATTTTCCAGCTTTGCCAGGCAGAGCTGTGTCTGACATGAGCTAAGATGGCAACAGTCCCACTTTGGGAAAAAAGTTATGGTGCATGTTCTTCAACAGTGTGTTTGAATACACATTTCTGTGATTGTATGAGTATTTTGGGCTCCATGTTCCCAGAGCAGCAGGAAAAGAAGATTGTAAGAATGAATCTTTAACAGTAGAAGTGTCTTTATTCATCTAGCAATAGGTATAACCTGCCTTTGGAAACACATCTTTTTTAAATGGAAAAATAGCAAGCTTGTATTTCTTTAGATATTATGGATGGCATCACTGGAAACAAATAAACCTAATATAAAGTAACTGAAACATATCTACCCTTTAGGTTTGGAGCTGTCGTGGATGCTTTTGTATATTTCACCTGGTGTGTATCCAAAAGTGGGCCAAGGACAGCCTTTTCCTTGTGTCCTCTCCTTTGACAGATGATGATTTTGGGAAGAAAGATTATCCCTGGCCCTGGTGAGCTCTTCATGGTCCTTTTGCAAAGATACTTTTATTGTGAAACATACATGAACTGGAGTTACTTTAGAAAGGAATGGTACTTGTAAATTACACACACACACACACACAAAACTTCAAAAGACTGATTTTTCTGTTGTTTTTTTCTGAATTATTTTCAAGTGTTCATGAACATGATGCAGGAATACTTCCCAGTGGCATTTAAACCTGAAGCATCAAATTTGTTTTAACCTCTGAGAGGCTAACTTATCTGTTATGTTTCTCAGCTTGCAGTATTTATTTCTGAGTGACTTTACATATTTATCACTTAAAATTAACACTATGAAAGAAATAAATTTTAAAAAACACTTCTAAAATAGTGAGATACAGGGATCCTTAGATTTTTTTAAAGCCTCTGTATAACTTGGGCATTAAAACCAGTCTTGCAGTTCTACATGATACTGTATAAGGAAGAAGATAATATTGTGACTGTGGGAATAAAGCAGCTTGCTTTTTCAGTAGTTTTGTGGCTGAAAATTCACTCAAGGTTTTTCTGTGCTTGTTTGTTCTATGTTTTATTTGCCCACCTACTTTTATGTGGAAACTTATGTCTTTGAGACAATGCTCTGTCAAATTTGATTGAAAGTGTCTGGTGGTTTCAAAAGCTCTCTTAGTGTGGGATTTTAGAGAGCAAGTTTGCTTAGGAAGCATAATATGAAATTGTGGGCTCTCAGCCTTTCAAGTTGATAATACTTATTCTACTGAAAACTAGCTTTGTGTTTAAGCATAATGTTGACAGTGAAAAAAATTCAAGGTGAATAGTATTTCATTTAACACTTAACATGACAAAACTGGGTAGTCACAATGGAGAAATGGCTTATGTCCTGTAATTTATTATATAGGGCCAAATTGCCATTTTATTTGATAAAAATGAATACATAAGTCTTTCAAAACCTCTGTCCTCTGGGGAGGAGTTCCTTGTCTGTTGTCTTTTCCCAGTGTAGCCAGAAACAGGAGCTTCTTTGTTTCTCCTTCATTGTGCTGCTTCCCTCATCCATGGTTTGCACCTGAAAGTCTTCAGGGCCTGTGGCACTTTCCAGACCTTTGATGCCTGTCTCCATTTAGGGATAATGTATTTTTTAATGCTTGGCATTGTCAGGGCATTGTCAATAAAGGTGTGCATCTTATAATACCCAAGATGCTAAACTGACACAATCTAAAATATTTCAGATGAAGTTTTAATCATTATAGATACTTTTAATAGCATTGCTAAATCTTGGTTTTACATAGCTTATAAACTGCTACTGGTAAAACCACATTTTTTAAAGTGTTTTTTTGATTGGTTCTGTTTAATTAGGTTAACTCCCTGTTGCATACATTCCTTTGGTATTGCTTGAGATATTGTTCTGTGTGCTTGCTACACTGCATTTGTTTGTATATGTTATTGGAGAAAAAAATTGCACTGGTAAAACAAATCCTTAGGCATTCTAATGAATGTATTGTAAAATCTGACATATAGCAAGACCTTTGTGTTATAAATTTAATTATGTTGCTGTTGGTTGCAGTAGTTGTAGAAATGTTAATTGGTAGCCTAGCAACAATCTTGGGAAACTGAAATTATAGAAACTCCTTTTCTTCTTAAAAGAACCTTGAAAAATTGCCTTTCTTTTCACTCTTTTCTTCCCTTCTTGTAGTCCAAAATGTAGGTTTGAATACAAAAGGTCTGAAACTCCCAGCAGGTATTACTGTTACTGTGGAAAAGTGGAGAATCCAGCACTGGACCCATGGCTGGTACCTCACTCCTGTGGTCAGATATGTGAAAGAGAATTCAAACCTTCTTGTGGTCATAAATGTTTGCTGCTTTGTCATCCAGGTAAATCTGTTGGGCTTCTTGGTTGTGCCATCTGTATTTATGTCACTGTCACACAGTTTTACTTAAAACCTCTTGACTACGTTTAAAATCCTGGGAATCAAAGACATGTAGTCAAGGCTGTTTTTGCTGAATGGCCATCAACAAAGTATTTTATTTTTTTTTTTTCCTATACTTAGGACCCTGTCCACCTTGCCCAAAGATGGTGACAACAACCTGCCACTGTAGGAAAGCTAAACCAGTGCCACGAAGGTGCAGTGCCAAGGAGTGGTCGTGTCGGCTGCCATGTGGACGAACGTTGCTGTGTGGACAACACACTTGTGAGAATTCCTGTCACCCAGGTAGAGCTGTCTTCTTAAACTTCAGTCAAGTAGTTGTTTCAATGCAATTGTTAAGGTACATCATTCTTTTCCAACTCCTGCCCTCCTCAGTGTCACTTTTCAATTGCATCCAGGAGACTGTCAGCCTTGTCCACGAGTTAGTAAACAGTGGTGCATCTGTGGGAGACAGACAGCTGAAAGGCAGTGTGCAAGTCCTCAGTGGCAGTGTGATCAGGTATGTTCAAACCCTCCTTGGTAGCTTACTTCTTATCTTATTACAATTTGATTACTCAGTGTATTAAGGATTGGAAGAACACATTCAGTGGACAAATAAAGAATGGATCTACTTGGTGGCCTAGTTCATGTCTGACAGTACTTAAAATGTTGTTCTGGAATTGTGCTAGGGTTATACTAGCAGTGAATTTGACCTTGTATATTCTGTTTTCTTGTACTTGAGGTTGTTATTTCAGCTGCTGTCTTAAACAATAAGCATGAAACCACAGCTAAGTAGATGAGAGTTTCACTCTTGTTTACTTCTAGGAACTGTAACAGAATGAAAGCTTTGTCATTCATTCCTTGAAGCATACTTGCTGCTCATTCTTAGGACCAAGGCAATGGATTGACAGAATGTAAAAAAATTATAATAATAATTTTAAGAAGTGTCAGGGTGAGGTTGCACCTAGAGGCACTTGGTCATTATGATCCCAGTGAGAAAGGCACTCAGCCTCTCTAAAATATGAGTTAAAATGTAATTTATTTTAGCTAACACTATAGTGAAAGGGAGTGAAACATCAATAATAATGTGATGGGTTAGATGCTGGGAACCCCAAGTTGTGTGACATTGAATGGGCTTGTGATCCACGTGCAGCATGCAGTGCAGACCCCATCTGGAGAAAGGGTTACCCTGTTTTGGTCACTAAAGCCATGTAGGATTTTGTTGCAAGACAGGAACTCTGTTGACTGTTTCTACTGTCAAAGAAAAAGAGGTCTTCATGTAAGAACTTACTGCTGCACTTTGAGATAAAGGCAAGGACATTCAGGTGGCTTAATCACTAGTGCCAGGTGGGAGCTGCCTTTGCTCTCCTCTCCTGCAATAAGTTTATCCTGTGGCCAGGGGATATGTGTAACACAGAACAGGCCTTAAGGCCAAACTGTACATGCAGGACAGTGAGACTACTCAGGTTAACTATTTTCTGAACCACTAACTCCTCAGTATGCAGTGGTCTTTCAGGCAAGATCATTGCAGGGGTGATCAGTTATATTTGGGAAACTTGGCAAATATAAGATTTGCAAACAAAATTCAGAAAAAGTTAAATTCCATACAGATACCTCTTACCCCAAGTTTTCCCCCTTAGGCTGCTTTGTCTTGGCATGTAGTTCTGTTACATTGCACTCACTTGGTTTCTTTTGTGTTTTCCAGATGTGTGGAAAACCTTTGCCCTGTGGGAATCACACATGTGAACAAGTCTGTCATGCTGGTCCCTGTGGAGACTGTCCTCGTTCTGGGAAAAGGTCCTGTCCCTGTGAAAAATCCAGTAAGCAGCTTCTTTTTTTTTTTTTTTCTTTTTTCTTTTTTAAACAAACAAACAAACAAAAAGTTACACAGTCTTTTACAGTCAATAGTTTAGGTTAATTCAGGGCAGGGTCCATAAAAAGTTCTAACAAACAGTGAACTGTGACAGCTTATATTAACTTTTTTTCTTAACTCTTTCAAAACTTTATTTAATATCAGAGATTTAATTGTCTATGTGAAAAACAGAGTAATTCTAGAGAAGCTTTTTTAAAAATGAGGCCTTTGAAGTCACATTATACAGTGCATTTTTTTTTTCCTCAGTATTTCTGCTTTTTTTCTAAATGTTTGCTCATGCTTCTGTCTCTTCACCTAGAGTTCACATTGCCTTGTACAGAAGATGTCCCCACTTGTGGTGATAGTTGTGACAAAGTTCTGGAGTGTGGCATCCATAAATGTTCACAACGTTGCCATCGAGGTCCCTGTGAAATATGCAGACAGGTTAGTCTTACCATAGCTGCTTCTCATTTTGTTAGAGTTTTCAAACACTAAGTCTCATAAGGAAAATTAAGTCATATCTATCACAAAATCTATGACTTTCTGTTAATGAAAAACAGCACATTTTTTTCTCTATTCCCTCCCAACACAGTTCTGAAATATTAGTTAAGCATTGTGTATCTGAGTTGAGGCATGGATCTAAGTTTCATTGGTTTGGATTTATTTTGGTTTGTTTTTTAACTAACTATGCCCTAAAAGCCCTTGATTTTCACCCCCCTAGCTCTTCTATCTTCCTTGCTGCTTTTTTTTTAAATTAGTGAAATGGAAGAGGATGTAACATAACTTCATTTCCTATCCTCTTAGTAAGAAAATAGTATTTGCTCTGCTCTAAATGCCTGTGGAGCTTCTGTCCTATAAAGCTGTTGCTCTGTCTGCTCTCAGTTGTCTCTTACTGAACCAGCTTTGGCTAGAAAGTCTGTGGTGAAAGTAGTTAGCACATGATAGCTGGCATGAAGGTCAGATAAATCTGCTCACCTACTTCTTAAATTGTCTGTATAGGTGATGGATAAATGTAATTTACTATGCAGGGTAGGGGCTTTTTTTGTATGAATTTGTTTCGTGTTCACGCTTGATATCTTGCACTCTGCACTTGAATGGTTCCCTTGAAGTGACCTCTCTCTTGGTGAGACCATGGCAGCAGTGAGGAGCTGTCTTGAGCACAGTGGCTGCAATACCAACTCCAGGTCTCCAAGTGGGTGTTGCTCAGATAGGAAATCTGCTCAGAATGTAGCAGTTGATGCTCATTGCTTTTCTGATGCCACACTGTAATGTAATGTTACTCTTCCATGATCTTTTCTTTACAACTAGTAGTGGAACATTTTATTTTCCACCTCCTTTTCCTTTTCCTTTTCCTTTTCCTTTTCCTTTTCCTTTTCTCTTTTTTCCTTTTCTCTTTTTTTCTTTTCTTTTCTCTTTTTTTCTTTTCTCTAATAAAAATATCCTGCTTTTTTCCCCATCTTGCTGCCCAGGAAGTTGAAAAACAGTGTCGCTGTGGGAAGCACACTAAACGCATGCCATGTCATAAGCCATATTTGTGTGAAACAAAGTGCACTAAAATTCGTGATTGTCAAAAGCATCAATGTAAGAGAAAGGTAACTTAATATATTGTTACTGGTTTGATTTTTATATATCTCTTAAGTGTTTAATCATGCTTGCTGAAATTTAGAATGTGTTGCCAGGGAATAGAAATGTTTTGTTAGCTACTGTAGTGTATTATAATGCTTGATTTCAGAACATTGTGCTCTCACCTTGACTTCAGGCTTATATGTGATCTCTGCTCTTATTATTTGTTATGCATAAAAGATTTTTTAAACATTTCTTAAATATTGTACAAAATATGCATAATGTTGTACCAGCTTTTCAATACATATATATTAAAATATAAATAGCAAATATTTAAGTGTTGTGTGATCTAAATGACTGGGCTTTAACAATGCTNTCTTCTTCTTCTTCTCTTCTTCTTCTTCTTCTTCTTCTTCTCCTCTTCCTCTTCCTCTTCTTCTTCCTCTTCCTCTTCCTCTTCCTCTTCCTCTTCCTCTTCCTCTTCCTCTTCTCTTTTTTCCTTTTCTCTTTTTTTCTTTTCTTTTCTCTTTTTTTCTTTTCTTTTCTCTTTTTTTCTTTTCTCTAATAAAAATATCCTGCTTTTTTCCCCATCTTGCTGCCCAGGAAGTTGAAAAACAGTGTCGCTGTGGGAAGCACACTAAACGCATGCCATGTCATAAGCCATATTTGTGTGAAACAAAGTGCACTAAAATTCGTGATTGTCAAAAGCATCAATGTAAGAGAAAGGTAAGTGCCCAGAGATGACCTTTCTCAAATGTATTGTTTAGATAATTTCTTAATTTATCTGTAATGTTTTGTATTACGTGTGAATCACATCAGTATTTTGTTCCACCTCATGATACTGTGTGGAAAGAAGACTTTTCTTCAGTGTCATTCAAATTAGTTTGCAGTGTACCAGAATTCTCTGAACAGCACAGACTCATAGAATTGTAGAATCACAGGATGTCAGGTTGGAATGGACCTCAAGGATCATCTGGTCCAACCCTTATAATATTGTTTATGTGAGAGGTCTCAGCACCCTGTCAAGCTGAGACTTAAAACTTTCCAAAGTGGGGGAATCCCCCCCTTCCCCTGGGAGACCATTCCAATGTCTGACTGTCCTCTGAGTGAAAAATTTTCCTTTTGTGTTCAATCAGAATCTCCCCAGGAGCAACTTGTGCTCATTAACACTTTCTTATTCATGTGACTCCTTAAAAACTGACAGGATTTTGAACAACTTGCGAGATCCAGAAGGCAGTTTTGGTTTTGAGTGTTTGGGTAGTTACTGATGCTTGATGCATTCTGGAGTAGTTAATAAATTCGTTTCCTTACTTTGTAGAAAGAGCTAGGGATCTCTCATAACTTTGTAGGGGACATACTTTTAATTTTGACAATGCTGCATTTCATCCCACCTTCTGATATGCATCCCTGGAAACAGCAGCAGTAGTCTGGCAACTGGAAATTTGAGTTTTGTTTCCCTTGTCATTTGAAATCAAAGGAGTAGTAGATAGCTCAAACTATTTTAAAATACACATATATAAATATATACATATATAAAAAAATACATCAGTTTGTGATTCACGAAGTCCTGAAAGTTGCCTGCAGGTTTTGGGTTCAGACATTATGAAAGTTGGAATTCTTACCAGAGGAAGACATCAAAAAAATACAGTTTTGTTCTCTAGGTATTTTATTATCAGTATTATTACAGTGAATACACTTTATGTGAAAATATGTCAAAACAAGTAAATGCAATCTCAACATCTTTAGTTGATGTGATAAAGTCCAGGTCTCTCTTCCTAACTGCCATCCTTCCTTAAACAGTTTGAAAGGAAGGTACCTTTCCAGTTAATGTAGAAGGTGGGGATCTCCCCTCTCCAAGAATATCCACTATTGCTGTGGTGTTGTGATATTTCCAGATTCTTCAACATTGCTATGTTGTATAAGAAGAAAAAGTAGGTAACTGATTGTAAAGTTGTCTGACCATTACTCCAAAAGTGAAAGTGTGGAAGTTTGGGGTTTTTTTGTTTTGGTTTGGTTTTGTTTTTATTTCTGGTGTTTGTTTTTTTGTTTTTTTAGTTAGCAATAGATTTGTGCCTGGGGTGATACAGTATAAAAGTGGAAGAAATTGTAGAGTAATCTTCTGTGTAATCTTCTGAAATTATTTCAGATTAAAACATAAGAATTTCAACCTTTTAAATGTTCTTATGCTTTTTGGAAGCTGCCACTTCAGTGTGTTGAAATGATGCTTACAAATGTGTATTTTCTTCTTATTTTATTACTTTAATTTTCAAAACAACTTTTCAGATGGCTTCCTTTCTATACCTGACATGAATTTGAAGAAATCTGATGAAATTGCATGAGAATTTTTTTATGTAGTATTGAAAAAAGGGGATAGTGGGAGAGTGCAAATTTATACAAGAAATGTCAAGAAAATTTTTCACTTATATCCAGTATATATTTTTTTAATAGTGCTGTTCTGGGAACTGTCCACCTTGTGATCAAGTCTGTGGGCGGACTCTGGGCTGCAGGAATCACAAATGTCCTTCAGGCTGCCACAGAGGTAAGAATAGGTGAAGGATTCCCACAGTCATGAAATATTGGGGTTTTTGTCAAACTTTGTGCTTGTATTGCTCTGTGTGGTGCTTAATGAATTCTCTTCCTCATTGCATGTGGGCCTGTTGTGGGGGCAGTGTGTTGGAAATGTTTTTAGAACTGGTTAGGGCTTAATTTACATAATTTACATAATTAATTTACATAATGACAACCAAGCTTTTACCTGGTAATTTTGCTTAGCATTGTTCCTTTGAAAATGCTCTTTCCCTTTTCCAGCTGCTTAATTCAAAATCCATAGCTTGACATTTTACCCATTTACTGAATATTCATAATAAAGTCTTCCAGTGTATAGAGATGACTGTGCTTGTGTGAATCTGGCTGTGTTTTAAAAATTCTAGAACACAATGTGATACAAGTGGCTTAAAACTTAAAAAGATAAAACAATGTATATTGGTATCTTACTGGTAAAAGAGAAAATAACTTGCTTCTGGCTATGTGAAAGATAAAAAACCCTTTACTTCTGCATCCAGTGACTTGCCAGAAAAATGCTGAAAATGACCAACATTACCTGGCAGCTTTTCTCCTAGCCAATTGCTTTGACATTCACTTGGTAGAGGATTAAATTGGAAAGACTGAAAAAAGTGTCTGCACTCTCATCAGTTTTCCCCACAGAAGCTGCTGCCCCACTGAAACAGCAGCTGAGTAGTCTATGTAATTTCCCTTAGTTGTCTGGACTATAAATTGCAACAGCTCAGGAAATCACAACTGGTGTGGCCTGTCTTGTTTTTGAGGCAGTGACTCTTCAGAGGACAAGACAGGTAAATGTAGTAGTTGTCCCATTTAACCTGCTGCTACTTCTGTCACCACAAACTAGTGGGTTTTTTTGGTATTTGTTTTAGTCTGTTAACTGTGCCCCTTAGTTTTGCAGTGAGCTGACAGATCTCAGTGAGAACTGAGTATAAAGGAAATAGTATGCCTCCTGGAAAATAACTTGCTGGGTCAGGTCCTCTGAAAGGTACCCAATCTCAGAATTATTAGAGGTTATTGGTAATAAGCACTTGGAGTTTAGCAGGAGTCCCTGGAGAAAGGTAACTTAATATATTGTTACTGGTTTGATTTTTATATATCTCTTAAGTGTTTAATCATGCTTGCTGAAATTTAGAATGTGTTGCCAGGGAATAGAAATGTTTTGTTAGCTACTGTAGTGTATTATAATGCTTGATTTCAGAACATTGTGCTCTCACCTTGACTTCAGGCTTATATGTGATCTCTGCTCTTATTATTTGTTATGCATAAAAGATTTTTTAAACATTTCTTAAATATTGTACAAAATATGCATAACGTTGTACCAGTTTTTCAGTATAAATATATTGAAATAGCAAATATTTAAGTGTTGTGTGATCTAAATGACTGGGCTTTCACAATGCTAACCTCTAAAATGTGAGAGATTATTTATAACTTGATACCAGTTAACAACTATAGAACAATCAGGATTATTGTTATACATCAAGAGTGGTGAAATTCTCTTTCTCAAGAGGGATTTGAAACTAAGCAGAAACAAAAACAAAACTTTTTTAAAATAATACAAATTAACAGCCATCCATTATTTAGATTAAACGGAACAGAACAATTATGCCATTTCACAGTTATGTTACTTGCCACTTTTTCTAACATTATTCAGATCATAATATTGTTAATATATTTATTTCTAGGTAGTTGTAATCCATGTCCAGAGACTGTAGATGTGAAATGCAATTGTGGAAAAACTGTCATTAAAGTGCCCTGTGGCAGAGAGCGCACCATCAAACCTCCCAAATGCAAACAGCTCTGCAGGTCAGTACAGAAAGCCTGTGAGTTTCAGGTGTCCTTAAAGAAGGTAGTAAAATAGAACTTTCAAAGGCAAAAATTACTCCTTTAATATGACTACAAGTATTCTCAGTTTTCTGTATTCTTGGCTATGCAGATGGAGTGGAGATTAGGAATAATCCTTCCTCTATCAGACACCTTTGGTGCTCTGGTTTCATGTGCAGCTTGCTACTCTCAAGGGCAAGGTTCTGTCCCACCATTTTGAAGTACCTCCATGAGCTCTTTTACCTAGAAAACCTAATTAGCAAAAGGAAAAAGGAGAGTTATCTTTGGCTGTGGCATAGCAAGATTATTTAAAGCACATCAGAATTAGGATTGAAGTAGCTGTTTGAGTGTGCAAACCCAATTGTGATTTTAATGTTATTTAGAACTCCTGGATAATTTTTCTGTAGCATTAACCACTGCTGAAGGTGAGAAGGAAACTAGTTTTTAAAAAAATAACTTTTTCATCTCAATTATTTGTATTTTGAATACAATTTTCCAGTGACTGTAACTTCATATTTCTTGCTGACATACTCATTCATTCTTGGATTTTGTTTCAGTAAGCCTCCTACCTGTCACCACTCTGCCAGAGAGAAACACTACTGTCACTTTGGTCGGTGTCCTCCGTGTCGTCAGTCCTGTCAGAAAACATTAACATGTGGTCATTTGTGCCCTGTTTCCTGCCATGATGAAGCACTTGTGAAGCAAACTGGCTCAGTAAGTTAATAGTGGAAAATGGTGTGTTCTGAAGAATGAGCAACAGTTGTTTTATCTTGATAGTGTGTGTGAGGCTTTTGGAGTTCAGAATAATTAAATAACGAGGCACAGAGGTTTGCATACTGCTTAACCAAGAGACCAAGTGGTTCTAGTGCTTTTGTTGCCATCTTATTAATTTGTAATATATATGTAATTCAATATGCAGTTTTCAGCATCTACTTCAATTGTACTAAGCAAAAATTCTATCATTTCTTGAGTATGAGTTGTATTTAATTTCAAATCTAAGCAATTACTTTTATCAGAGCAAAAAATTTTAACTCTGATGCTTACTAAACCATCAACATTTGCAAAAGTTACAAGTGAAAAATTATTTGGAGTCTTTAAGCATGACACGTGCACTGCATGATGACAATTCCAGCTGTTGAAGTATTTTTGTATTTATACCTCTACTAAATTCCTAGAATTGTTTTGCTGTTCTTTTTGTTTGGATTTGTAGCAGTAGGGTCTCAGACCATCAGTTTCCTGTCCCTAATCCTGAAAGGATGAAACTGTGATTTTTATATTTTTTAATCTTTGTGTGTGTGTGTGGTAGGTCTTCAGTTTTCCTTTAGTTACAAGTTAGTTGCTAGAGTGTGGCTTTGTTAGAACTGGTATGTCTCTAGGTGAAATATTTATTTATGGTCAAGCAGACAGTTGATTTTTTTTGTATTCAACTGGTGTTACTTGTTGCTCTCAGCATCAATCTGCGGGTCCTTGGGAACAGCCTTCTGAGCCAGTTTTTATTCAAACTGCATTGCCATGCCCTCCCTGTGTGGTTCCTGTACCAGTGTAAGTATTAAAAGAGGAAAAAAAGAAACTTGTGTACAGTGTAGTAGTTTTTCTTTTCCATGGAAGGCAGACCATTCTAAAAAGTGATTCAATTCTAAAAGTAAAAGTAGACTAGACAGTTCTTTGAAAAAACTAAAAAATATAAAGTGCTATATTAGTATAGCCAAAGGAGAAGATAGTTAGAAGCATTTCAGGTAATTTTCTAAATACATTTTCTAAAATAAGCCTGATTGATTTTATATACAACTATAACCAGCACATGAAACACTGATTTTACAATTGCCATCATAAAATACAGTAATGCAAACACCTGTTAAAAAAGAGAAGTCATTGATCTGCATTGATTGATGCTTTTCTCTTAATTTGCACTTTTAAGAAATAAATAGATTCTGTTATTTTTGTGTGTGAGAGGCACTGTCACTATTTTAAGTCCCCTATTGAAGAAATAATTATTTTCTAAATCTGTGACTTTTCTCTCTTTAACAGGGAGTGTCTTGGGCAGCACGAGGTGAGTTTTGGAAACTGTTTTTTAAGGTGGAATATGAAGTATATCTCCTATTTTCATTCTGCAAAAAAAGTTTATCAAAGAGAAACATTATAAGGCTTTTTTTCTATTTAAAATCTTATTACAAGAGGCGACATACCAGAATGTATTTTACTTCCTTTTTGAAAAATTTATGACTAAACAGTTTAGAATTCTTAGACAGAAGTTTAAACTCATGATTTACAAAGCTATTTGTGTATTTCTGTAGTTGTTTAAAAGGCATTTAATTTTGAGGGGTGAGTATTTACATTATATACTTCTGGATTCAGGTTGTTGGTTTGTTTTTCTTTTCCCCTCATTCTATTGTTAATCTCTCCCTCTCACACACTTTCCTCAGTTCTCTTGGAAACTGCTGTATTTATTTTAAAAGGAACATAGTGCCATACAGGAGAATTCTTATATGACCTGGATATAATTATGCATGGATGAAATCATACATTATAGTGGAAACTTCTTTAGTGTTACATATAGCTTGTCATCTTGGTGTGCATCCTTCTTCAGTTTGAGAAGAAAATCTAATTGATGCTTGAAACTAACTAACTGTTATTATTCACACTCATTTCTAAAGGTAATGAAATTTAAGATGAGCTAATTTTTCTCAGTTTTAAAAGGTGATTATTAAACTAATCTTTCAAAAAAACGTTGTGGTTGTAGCTTTGTCTGCTTGTAAATCTGGTAGAAATTCACTAATGAAGTGCACAAAACAATACTGCAACAAATCTAGTTTAATTTTAAGATAGTAAAAAATACTAGAAAATAAACTGTTAAAAATATTTGACGCCCCCCACCCCCCCTTTTTTTTTTCTTTGACCTTTAATAATCTTTTTTATGATGGTGGCTTGATTATGTGGTGGCAACATCTACGGATGCTGTTAATGAAGTTTATATATCCACAATCTGCTTGTGCAACATGCTTATTACCCAACCAAGCTGTGAGTACAGTTCCCATAGAGCTATTTTGCAGCTTGTCAATTGCTAAAGAAAAATGTGCTGTGACAATGGCTGAAAAGAAGTGGGCTTATTTGGTTTTGAAACAGCTGTGTTTTGGTTTTGCTTTCCATTGTAAAACTTGCAGGTGTATTAGCTGGTGTTTTACTGAGTGACATGTTTTGTGATAGCACGTTTCAAATCTCATCCTAACTTTAATGATTTTATGTTTAAATAGAATATCAGCTGTGGTTGATTGACTGGGTATGTAAATTGCTGGAGATTATCTTAATGGTTTTAGTACTGTTCAGATACACACGGCTGGGGAGTTTTATGTCCCTCCCCATAGCAGAGGACAGTATGGCTCTTCTTGTTAGTGAAATTTGCTTCAATTACTACATTTTTATAACTACTTATTTCAGACTAGTGAAAAAAAAAAAGTAAATTTCTTTCCTGTCACATACTAGTTTTAGCAGAATCAGTCATTGGCTTTGAGTCTTGTTTTTTCTGTGGGTTAGGATAGAAAATAACTATAGACTCCCCAGGATTTTTCCTTAGCTTTATGTATGTAAATTAAATAAAAAAACCTCCACACAACAATTCTATATATTATTAGACATCTAATACATATATATATTATACAATTTGGATTTGTTTGTGATATATGATGTTGTAGATTAAAGCTTCCTTCCCTCAGCCAGCAGAGTGCACTGCTTCCTTCTTGTTATTTAGGAGTTTATTGAGTGGAATGAAGTGTCCTCATCTTTGGAACTTTGATAGCAGTCAAGGAAAAGAATGATCTTTTAATGTATGTGTGTTAGATGGTGTTTAAAGTGTATTTTATGTGCATTTTACATTTTTATGATGTTCTGAGATCTCTGAAAAAACCAAACATAATGTCGTCTGTTCAGTGTCCAGCAACATTAGATCTCATCAAGTAATCTCACCTCAAATTCATTTAATGTTAATAACATTAACTAATAATTAAGAGACATTAAACATTAATAATAATTAAGAGAAAACATTTGGATGTATTTATGAACTCTTCCCTCCTATAGTAATTTTCAGCCCTTATGGGAATTTTCACTGGAAAATCAAAACTTTTTGTAGGTAATGAAAGCAGCAATTTTCAAAAATTTTGCTGTGAAGGAAGGGCTCATTGATGTACTCTGCTTCTACTTCTGTCAATGTTACACCTCATATAATGGAGGATGAATAAAAGAAACAAACTAGGAGTAAAATGAGTTGGAAAGTCTTGTATTTTAGTGAGATGCCTGCAGACACGTCTCAAAACAATTGAGACTTGAGACTCAATACTCTCAAGTATTAGAGAGAATGCAAACAGTTTAGAAGTTGTACAATAAGCAAATCTCACATCAGTACATCTATACTTGGACAGCAATTTGAATTTGTGTATGCAATGGAGTTGGTTGTGTTGTTGTTTTTTATGCTTTTAGTCAGTTTGTTTTTTCTTTAATTTCTTTAAGAGCTTTGGTTTAAAAAGTATTACTTAGGGGTTCATGTAGTTTGAGCTCTTAGGATTCTGACTATTTAGAAAAAGCAATTTAACACTTGTAACTGTGAATTAGTTTAAAATCTGTTGATATAATTGTATAAAATGTATTCAGTAGAATTCACTCTACATGATGTTTAACCTAAAATAAGATTTATTTTTGCTGCAGAGTGCACCCTTCCTTTAAATAATTTTATTGTGTAAGTTTTGGGTGTTTTAAAACATACTTAGAAAAATTAACAACTCTTTGTTCTTCAATTTTTAGGTGCTTAAAAGTAGTTCTCAATTTTATTCCAGATTATAGGTCAGAAAAAGCACCTGTCCTCAACAGTTGCTGCCACCTCAAAATGGAAACTTTGTTTTACTTTGAACTGCTATAAGCACTGGCATTTCACAACAGTAACATACATATACACATTTAAAATCAAATTATGAGAGCTAATTTTTATATGTAAACCCTATATTTATGGGAAATCATTAATTAAAGCCCATGCCAGTAAATGAGGAAAACCAAGGAAGTATTAACCAGATATGGTGCTACTTTAACTGCTGTATTTAATTCTCTTCTTGTTGTTTCATTTCATTAAATGTTTTAGGGGAAGGAGATCATTCCAGTTTTGTTTCCATGATAAGTGTTTTGAATATCCTGTAATATTAGAGTTACTGTTCTCAGGCACATAGAACTCTTTTTTTTTTTGCCTTTTTTTCCTTTTTTTTTTGGGGGGGGTGTGAACTTAATGTTATGTTTTATTATATTAAGGTGTTATATTTTTTTAGTTGTGCATTTGTAGGAGGAAGACCATTTTTCTGCCTCTGGGTATTTTACGTAAAACTTTGAGATTCATCTTTATTACTTAATACCTTATAAATATTTCCAAGATTTCCTTGTCCTATTGTATATGATTTTTATTTCAGTACTCCATAAATCTGTTAGTTGCTTTTATACATTTAGGAGATGTGCTGGAAAGCTTCTGGATGTTGTCTTGTCATTTTTTTATTTGCCTTTGTTTTCTTCTTCTTTGGAAGACAATTCTATGGTCTATAAATGATACCCCCTTATTTTTTTTTTTTTTTTTCCAATCAGCTTTCATAAAATACTTCTGGTTCTCATGTGTGTTTTTTGTTCTTCATCTTGTTCTTTGTGGCTTCTTCAATGTTTGTCTTTGTAGCAAGAGTACTAAACTCCATTTATCCATTTTGGAAATGCATGCCAGCTATAGAAAGTACTTTGTATCTATTACTAATATCACAACAGACTGACTTGTCGAGAGAGAGAAACAAAATTTGAAAATGTGATGTAGGTTTACATTAATATAAATTCATTTGGCTTTGGCTTACAATGTTAATTTATTCCAGAAGGCTCTCTTTTATTGGACTGAAGACTTCTGAAAGTTGGGGGACAAGCTGAAGCTGTGCTGGATGCAGCCAGAGGGCAGTTGGCTGTATGAAAGCTGCTACTGTTGTCTGCTGGCTTGTGTGTTTCCCTGCCCCTGGCTTCGTTCAGCATTGCATTTCATTTGATGTATTTGGGGGAATACTGTCAAAAGGGATGCTCCACTTCTGCCTCTGCTTCCTGTAATTCTTTTTCATGAGCTAGTGCCTGTGTCCTTATCTGATGGAAGACTTAACTCTCTGTTAAAAGAAGTCTCATCAGCATATTGAACTGTCAATCTCCTATTACTGCCCTGGCCTGCTGTAACCAGCAGAACCAGTGGTGCCACAACAGAACCAGAAGTCATAGAAAAAAGTGTGGAAATGGGTCAGCAAGGAAAATTATATAAGTGGCCAGTGGCAGATTTTAATGTTTAGTATGTGTTCTATTACAAACTAGTATCCTTTGACTACTTACCTGGGAAACTGCAACTGGAAGGAAATTGTAACTCTGAGGAAGGAGGAGGAGGAGGAGGGAGTTGGAGGAGAATGAGAAGGGACACAATATTAGGAACAATAAAATCTTTGGTAATCTGTGTGTGTTTACTGGATATAGCACTATTGTCTGCTTCACACCCTCTTTTTAACAGGCCTATTGCTAGCTTTTGCTCATTTGGTCAACATAAGACATCAGAGATGAATTGCAGGATGTTCCAGGGGAGTATGAACCAGGCATTCAGACTACTTACTTTGGCTGTATTAATGCTTTAGCTAGTATAATGAGCTTCAGCCCTGACATAGGGATGGTAGAATAGTTGGACATGATAGCCTCAAGGTTTTACTCTGTATTCTGTACTTGATGTTCAGCCTGCCGTGCAGACTCCTGCTGTTGACAGTCTCTGTGGGTCAGAATGAGAAGAAGATGAATTCAGAAGTCTTGTAGATGAATTGCATTTTGCAAGGGCTTGGTGTGGAGTACAGTCTTTTTGGGGTGAAGCCTGGAAAACAGTTCAATAGGCAAGTCGGTTCAAGTTCTGGCCTGCATATTTTTGCTTTAGGATTGAGCGAAATCAACATGCTCAGTGCTGAAAGGAGAGCATCCTTTGCTGTGCCCCGTGAGAGACCATCCTCTCTTTCCCATCACTTCATTTCCAGTGCCTGCCTGGTTGTATGGCATATCAACTTGGAAGCCTAGCAAAAGACTTACTTTTTGTTAATTAATTTTCTTCAGTTTTGATAAGTTGCATTGTTTTCTTCTGAAGACAAATGTGTGGTAGGACTCCTGCAAAGTGGTAGGAGTGTGCAGTTAGGATTGCAGGTTCCAGAGAGAAAAGGAGGGGATACAGTGCAAAGCTGTTCCTGCAGTCAGCTTAAGCAGTGACACAAACCACACCCTTGGTCCAGTCAAGGTGAGTTATGTCACATTAGCCTATTGTGTAATAACATCACAAATAGTTTGTTTTTCTCAGTGAAGTGATCATAATATTAAGATAAAAATCAATTTTTTTGACAGCATCACAGCAGCTAATTTTTTTTCATCTGACTATTATATAATGGTTGGAAAGCCAGAACAGTGAGTTTCTTCCATAACTTGTGATATGCTGAGACTTAAACTATTCAACTTTAGGAAAGTAACCTAGTTAACCATGTTAGTAGTTTACACTCTGGTACCAATGTAGATTAAAAGCTTCTAAATAAATGGTCTGGACAGTACTACAAAGCTCTGTTAACTGGAATGTTAAGGGCAAAATTAGAAAGCAAAAATGTATCATAAGACATTTAATCCTAGTCCTGTCATAGAGCCATTTCTTTCCCATCTCACTCCTGGGAGTTATATTTGATGTAGTCAGTATTAGATTTTTAGGATTTCTGACTTGGAGGTTGCTTTCTGTTTGTAGAATTGTAAAATGGTTTTGGTTTATCATGACCATAACACAGTTACCCTTGTGAAATCAAGCTGCAACTGTCTCCTGCAGTAACTATGAAGCAGTTCAGAAACCTTTCATGAAAGACATGAGTGTAATTCGGATAAAACCAGAAGTAAATTGCACTAAAAGATTTGAGAATGTGATAGTCTGAGGAAAAAAAAAAAAAAGAAAAACTATGTTGCAAAAGTGAGAAAGCTTATTTAAGTAACTAAATGGGCTTTTTTTCTTGGTATGGCAAGTGTAAAACAAGCATGTGTGGTTATGTTGAGCTGGGAACCTAAGGTCTATGAATAAAACCCCAGAAAGATCAGATACATTACACTGTTTTTCATTTTTTAAGAAAGATGCTAAAAACCAAAACTTCTCTGTTCCTCTGTGTGTATACACATCATACACAGCAGGTGTGCAATGTGTGCTTTTATATGCTATCTGTATTTATAAACGTATTTTTTTTTTAACTTTTAGATTAGTCCATTGCCATGTCACTCTGCAAACCCCTATTCATGTAAAAGATTTTGTGGTCGGCTGCTTGACTGTCAGAATCACACCTGTATGAAAGAATGTCATCATGTTACTAAACTGAACAGCAGTGCAGATGGAAAGAAGGTAGGTTGCTTTTCTTTTTGCTTTTGTGTTTTCTGTATTTTATATACTGTCTTCAGTTTTAACTGGAAAATAAAGAGTTTGCAGCTAGAAGGCAGAGGATTTATTCCAGTTTCTCGTGGGGAGAATTGCATATGTTCTGTTCTCATTGATGCTGTGACATTTAGCTGATCTATACTTCTCTAACTACAAAATATAGATTTTACAAATGCCACACTTTTTTTTTGTTTGTTTTCTGTTAACATACATTACTTTGTTTTTATTAAAACTTTATTAACGCTCTAGACAAGTCTCTCAAGTCAGTTTTTATAAATGTCAAGATCAAGTTAACTACTGATAATCACTATATACAAATGCACTTGCAGTCTGCCAGGGAACCTGTTTACTGAGGAGAGCTGTAAATGGGTCAGTGGGGTGATATATTCATATTTATCAGTGTCAACTAGAAATTGTCATTTATGTGATTAAGAAGCTGTAGGTAATAGCTACAGAAGATAATACGAAGCAAGAAAGTAAATACAAAGCTGAAAATTCTTCTAGTTTTGGGCAGTTGAAGGCACATAGCTTGTGGTTTGAGAGAGTCATGATTTGGGGGAAAAATGCTTTCTGAAGCATTATTTCAGGAAAAGTTGCAACATGATCTCTCCAGGCATTTAGAAAACTGAGCAAGCATTCAGTTGGGTACAGAACATTAGTGTCATCTTGTAATTTAAATAGGATTATTTCCCTGAATTCCAATCCTACATGTTGTCATCTAATAACTATCTATTGCACTTATTCTATTAATCTATTAATGATTGTGGAAATTTTGTCTGAGTAGTCTGAGCTGTTAGTGCAACTTGTGGAACTGTAACCTGCAGCAGTACAGACGTCAATAAATACAGAACTTGTTTAAGCATCTGTGGTTATAAGTGTCTGCCTGCCTACTCTGAGTTAAACCCATTGAAATGTGAATGGATCAGGATTATTTTGGCTCCATTTTTAATGAGACAATACATTTGTTCTGCATTTTTTGTTAGAAAATACTGCAGGAAGGCCAGCTGTTTACTTCTACCAACTGTTAAAGTTTATATCACAGATTTCTAAATGCTTTCATTTGCTCTTGTCTTTCTTATATGTGATTTTTTGGGATCATTTACATTTGATTGTAAATGATCACTGTAGAAAGGTTTCTTTTTAAACTTCAGCAAAAATTGTTCAACTGCAGAAGGAGAGGAAAAGAGATCTGAAAGAAAATGGGGAGAAACCATTAAAAACCTAAATTCTCATGCCCTTATTTTGAGTAGCATAAAGTGAAATGTTGGCATGGAATTCTTAGTTTTGGGGAAGTGTTGTGGAGCTTCATTCTTGGATAACTTGGCTTTACTTTGGGAGATTTCTGTGAAACAGAGCATTTGAACCTGATGGTGGGCCTGAAATACCATACTGTGTAGGTTTAGGTGATAAATCATGTCCTTCTATCTGTGTGTATTTCAATGCAGACTGCTGCTCCATGAGTTGTTAAAATAATGATATGAACAGAACTGGAGTTTAATTTACTGTGTTGATGTTCATCATGTTGTGCTGATGTTGGTTCTATCACCTGGAATGAAAATGACACCAGAACTCTTGGAGACTGTGCAGTATATAGAGTGGAAGCAACTCCTTAGCAGCTCCCATCAGATACAGAAGCTAAGACTTTTTGGAAAATTATGCAAACTGTCATACACATATGGAGATAGAATTACTTAAATTTTGCTGCTTAAAATCAAGCAAACCTCTCCACCCTTGTATTACAAGGCAGTATGTTATTGTTAAAGCATTACAGTAGCTTTGGGAGGCTTTGTCTAACAGTTTTGACAGGCTTAATGGTGATTTTTCAAAGTACTAAAATTATGAGGTATTTTTATGCTCAGGAAGCAAAGTACAACTCTGTCTCTCTGGACAACAAACACTGGCATTTCTGCTTTTCTTTTAAGAGCATATTTTAAGAATTATTTTTGCTTGGAGGATATCTTACTGAATAGCTGAATTTGCTTAGCAGCACCATCCCAGCTCTTTCGTCTCTATAAAAGCTCATTAATGGCTTCTAACAAACAAATGGTTGGCACTTTCTTTAGTATTTTTTTTTTTGTATTTTGTTAGGCAGGTCCAGAATGTTCTCAGTGTGAAGAGGAGTGTAGCAAGTCACGTCCGCCTGGTTGTCCTCATCGCTGTGTTTTGCCCTGTCATCCTGGGGACTGTCCCTCATGCCTCCAGATGCTCAAAATAAAATGTCACTGCAAGCTATCAATGCTGTATATTGAATGCTTGTAAGTCAGAACTGAATCCAACTTTTCATTTGAATGCTGCTTGCTGGAAACCATTTGAAAAACCTGGGGCTGGGAGGTACTCTTACAGCAACTTTCAAATTTTCTCTTGAAGGTTATAATCTGTAATGTTATGAGGGGGGGTGTCTATTTTAAATTTACCAGGGTTTTATTTGGTATTAGTGCAAAAATTCTTATAAAAGTCTCATGAGCAGAATTGTTTTTTCATAATGTTTTTATAACACAGTAATAATTAGAGTTATGCAAATATCTACATAATGCTTGAGCTGTATGTGGTTCTTTTAAGGTATGCAAAGAATCATTTTATGAAAAGAATTAGAATTAATGTAACTGGTGTAAAAGGTCTTTACAAATACTGTCTTTCAAAACAGTTGTTTTAATTGGAAAACTTTGTAATTATTTGTACTCCTTTTTAATCATTTGTGTGTATATGGATAGAGGGCAAGCTAAGCCCTAATAAACATAAGATGGGACTTGTGGATTTATGCATATCCTCTCTGTATTGCTCTGAAAGCATTCTTCCCATACATGTATGTTCTTCTTCGTGCATTTTCTTTAAAGTGCCTCAAATCCTCAAAATTTATGTGGGTTCATTGGTTAAATAGTGCAGTTTGTTTTGGTCCCACAGTACCTGGAGCCCACTTTTCTTTACAGTGAGATATACTTGAGTTATACCCCCAGTTGTATCAGCTTTTGTTGTTTTGATGTGGAATCTATCACAAATACATCTTTTCTTTCACAGAAAACTGACATGTGCTGACTTAAAGGAAAAGGAGCTGCTTATTTCCTGCAAAAATCAGTGTCCAAAAGAGGTAAGCCATATTAACCAAGAAACACTTGTTTACATGGATGTTTGGAATTTTGTGGATTTTACTTTGCTTGTAAGGTGTTTGGTACAGTTTCATAGGCCAAACAAACTCGAGGAGCTTAGTATAAAGTTCATTTAGACTAAATGGTAGATGCAAAGGTGGATTGTGGACAGTACTCAGAGGACAGTTTGACTTACTGTCAAATTGAGAGGTTATTTTGGAAGATCAGAGAATTGTCTCCAAGGCATGAATGGCTTGAATGTTTAAGCATGCAGATGAGGTTGAATGTGGAAGAGTATGTCCTCTAATTTGATTTAAAACTGGTGTTGAATTTATATCTCCAAATAATGGGATGCTGCTTGATTGGGAAAATTCCTGAGCATTGTGCTTGCAATTGTTCTCATCTAAGTGCAGGTCCAGCAATCCCTCTGTGCAACAACCCTGGGTGGGGAGAAAGGATTTTAAACTTAAGTGAGATAAGTGAAAAATGCTCTGCTGCATCAGTGAAATATATGTTAGGCAGTGTGAAATACAAGACAATCCAGTTAATCTTTCTGCTGAGTCTGGGTATATCTAAAGATTGCTATAAAAAAGAGAAGAATACCTTTATTGTATGATGCTTAGACTATGAACCAATGTATAGACATCTGTAAGGGGGATTCATGCTAACTGCTTGTGAGTAGTAAAGCTTGTGAAGTAGGCTTGGAGAAGGTTGGAGCTTTCAGATTTTCATGAATGAGTGCTTGAAGATGTATCAGGGTTTGTCAAGTTGTGGATAGTGCTGATGTAAGACATGAGGGATGGACCAAATGACTTCTTGTCCCTGGTAGTGCTGTTATTATGTGCTGTTGGTGTGCTTTCAGAAAGCCATGCATTGCTTCTCATTGTATCTTTGTTCTTTACCTGGCATCAGTTCTGAGAGTAGCAGCTTTTTCTTCACTGCATTCCCCACTGCAGGGTTAAAAAATTCATGAAGTAAAAACAACAGAATAGTCAGGAATATTTTGAAAAGCATTTCCCCTGCTAAACTCCTCAGAATTTCTGAGAAATCCTCCTTCCCCACAATGAAAATGCTTCTACAAAAGAAAATATTTTACCCCATAAGAATTTCTTCTGTTGTTCTTCTGGTTTGGCCTTTTACTGTGCAGCTGAGTCTCTTTGTCTCACACAATATTTAGCAGGTACTCATAAATTATTTGATAGAAACCATTCTGCTTCCCCAGTTCCACTGGTTTTATTATTCTGGTTTACCTCTGGTCTGGGATTGCTGTCTTTTTAACGTCATCTCTTGTGCCTCTTGTGAATTCTGCCTCAACCCAATAAACATAGGTTCAAAAGTTCTCTTTTATTTTGTTTTCCAGAGCCAGAAGCATCAAATTTCAATCCTTGTCTTTATTAGAAAACTTTTTTTTGTTTTGTTTTGAGTAAATGCAAAAATTCAGAGGATTCCTGCTTGGTTCCCAGCAGTCTCTGTTCCTCTGTTTTTCAGACAGGATTGCTAACACCAGCAGAGGAAGGCTGTGCTCTGTGCCTACTTGTATCCTCTGATTTTTGCCCTTGTAGTTGCCTTTCTGATGTCTGTTTTTCTGTAGATGGATGTGCCTGTCAAAATTTTCTCATCTGGATGTCTGAAAGCCCTCTTCCTGGCTAAGGAACACTTTTGGATATCATTTCAATTTCCATTTACTTTTTAATTTTTTCCTTTTGTTTCTGTTGCTTTGATTTTATTTGCTCCAAGACTTTCTTCTTTTTCTTTTCAAGAGCACTTATTATCTCTTGACATGAACTATGTGTTCCTGTACCTCAGCTTCTCTTCAAAGATATTTTTCTTTTTTTTTTTTTCCATATCTCATCTTTGATTAATGTAACTGTTTTGATTTTTCTGGACACATTCCCAAAACTTAGTCTGGGATTTAAAATCCATCTAATAGTGGGCCTGGATTCTATATTGCAGTCCAGAATTGCCCTGTTCCATGGGTTATGTTTTTTTACTTAATTCAGTGGGATGTGAAAGAAAGTTTAGGACAACAAAGTCCAGTTCTATAAAGCTTTTATCTAACTCTAAAATTCTGATTCCTATAGGTGCCTTGAAAAATCAGATTTTGTGCAGTTTCTGCTATCCAGACATTCTTTTAGTGTAAAATGTGTTCTCATGTTAATGTGCAGATGCCTGCTCTTCCCTTCCTGTGATTCTAGCTCTTGCTGCTTTTCATGAAACATAAAAATATTGGTACCTTCTTCTTTCATCCTACTTTCCTCTGATGCTGTTTTGATAACTTCATGTGTACTGGATGGGGGTTTTAACCATTTTTTTGTCTAAAAAAAAGTAGTTCCAGTTTCTCTGGATATTAAACAGTGCCAGGGATGTTCTGTCTCTCTCAAAGATATACAGTATTTGTCTGCAACTTTGGGAAAATTATCTAATGTATTGATTGTAGCTTACAAATTGTACTGGTAGTGCTCTTTTAAAGGAATAATTGATAAACAAAATTTGAAGGAGTGGCTTGAACAGAGCTCACCATGCCCCCACCACCTCTAGATACTCCTCCCTACCAAATACAATCAAGCCTATTGAGGGGACCTCATCATAACTTCAAAGCTTGGCCAAAAGAGAGGATAGATCAGACTACTGAATTAAGAACATCTAAAGTTTATTAATCAAATATGTCTGCTCAAAAATAAAGTGGAAATGTTTTGTGTCTAGACCTTACAGCCTCAAATAAATTTCAAATTAATGTTTTATGAGAATTTTCTTACTCCCTGCCAGAAGCTGACCCTGGGGCAGTAGCAGAGCTCAGTGAAAATCAGTGGTTTGTGAGTGGTGTGAATGTGAAAACGTGTATCTGTTCCATAATTCTAACTTGGAAAGTTTTGCATTCTGTTCAGGTATTACTTTTGTTGATAGTAGCTCAGGGGTTGAGCCAGCTAGAATAATTTTTCAATGGACTCCTGAGAATCCAGGTTTATTAATGAACAAGAAGTGTATACACCTGGGTTTTATAATGACTCACTTTTTACTTTTTACTCAGTAATTTTTTTATAGTTGCTCATTGTGATTTATTCTCATTCTTGTGGATGTTACATATACATTTTCAGTTTTTCAAAAACTGAAACATTTTCAGTATGTTCAAAAACATACAATCTTAAAATTGTATGTTTTAGAGTGTTTTCCAAGTTGTGTTAATCCCTTGATGACAATGAAGAGGTGAAATTTCACTTACAGTAAAGAACACTGTCTAATGCCACTTTAAATATTTTGGGGATTTAGAGCTACCTCTGTAAATAAGTCAAGTGGATGTCTTTTGTGAGATTCATTTCACCTTCAGTTTTTAACAGGATTGGGCTATGTAATTGAAAATTACCTAGGTATATTTATTCAGTCAAGTTAACAGAAAATGAAAAAATATGTTTGCTTTCTTGTAATTTATATGTAATATGCTGGGAGCACTGGTACACTCCTAACAGCATATTTAAATTAGTATCTCGGTTCTTAAAAAAAGTAATTTAATGGTAATATTTTCATTATATGTGTTAAAAGTTACACTGCCAGTGAAAAAGGTCTCTGTCACAGTTATCAGAAATGGGATAATCTGCCAAATGCAGAAATGTAGGATTTTGTGAAATTATTTTGTACAAGATAAGAATATTGGTGACCTATATTTGACTTCTACAGAAGATTTTTGCATGCAAAATTTTATTTTGTGGTATTTTCAGTTCTGATTCCCCCCTCTTTTTGTTGCCGACTCTGATCTAGAAGTTGCTACAGTATACTTATTTTCAGTTTGCAGTTTCTTTTTTACCTTATCCACTCTTTATTCCCCCAAAGTACAGATAGCTAGGGTAATCATTGAATAAATTACTGTGGAGATGACTATTCTTAAAATGTTTGAAAGGAGAAATTGGTTTCTAGTCAAGCTGTGCCAGTAAAAGCTAAATTGTTCTAGAGGAACTGAAATACAGTAAATAACAAGCAAATGCTTGCCAAAGGGGGAAAAAAAAATAAATCAACTATTTCACAATTGGAAAGAGACAGTTTTCTCAATCAGAAAAGTTGAGTTTTCAGGAAAGAAACTGAATGAGTTTTCTGTTCAGCTGCTGTGTCTGAAATCAAACCTGTACACAGATTCTTTGTAATTTTCCAATCATTTATTGGTTGGGGGGGTTTGTTTGTGGTTTTTGTTTTTTATAGTTGCCTTGTGGTCACCGATGTAAAGAGATTTGCCATTCAGGCAGCTGTCCCCTGAACTGCAGCCAGAAAGTTAAACTCCGATGTCTCTGTAAGAGACTCAAAAAGGTAAAATTCTAAGTTACAATTTTGAGAATGAGTTATTTTCTTTGTATGTTCCTAGACTTGTAGGGATGGACTGTCCAGTTATTCTAGTAGAGCTGTAACGCTTGCCATCAGCTGAAGATCTGGGCTGCAATATCAGAAGACTCACTGGAGGATATAAAATCCTGTTAGTTCTAAAATCTTTGCTGTCTGATTTACAACAGCCTCATCTTTAAGGCCACTGGAATTTTTGGTAGCTCCACTGGGAGAATGGATGACCCTGGAGTGATTTGAGAAGAAGAAAAATATATTTTTAAGATATTGGGAAAGTTTACAGTTACCTATGTTGGAATAAGCACAGATGCTGTGAATCCCTAATGAATGTCTTCAGCTGCAGATCTCTGCAAACCTAAAGAGTACAGGCATTATCAGCCTTAGCTTCTAGTAAAGATAAGGGACAAAGTAATGTAACAAGTTTATTATAGCTATATAGCATTTTGAGGAGAAGAACAGAAATTGATGTCAGGTCTTGGCAAATAATAATGACTTAATGAAAAAGAATAAAAATCATTATCTTGCTTAATTAAAGGTGCTTCAGTTCTTTTTCTGAATCTACTTATACTCTGAGCCTTCCAAAGAGTATGCAGCTCCCCAGAGTTCTTGGCATCTCCAGGAAATGTCTTGTGCAACAAGACATTGCAAGCAAGTCTTGGAGGTGGAGTGGTCAGCAGGATTAAGTGTCAAAAATTTAAGTCTCTGCTTACAGATAAGCACCTTTTTTTTGTTGTTGTTGTTGGTTTTTTTCTTTTTTTTCTTTTTTTTTTTTTTCTTCAGTACTAGAGGAAAGGGAGGAAGTGATGGAGAATTAATTTTTTTCCTCATGACTAGACCTTGCACTGTAATCTCAGCCAGTGAAGAGAATGTATGTGAAATGATACTTTTCAGCAGTTCAGAAGGTTATCTGTCTGTGTCATGAGAAAAGAGTGGAGAAATTAAACTGAGCTTTTTGGTTTATTCTTGCTTTCAGCTTAGTTTATCAGAAAGAAGGAAAACAGAAAAGGGCAATTTAATACATAGATGCAGCTTCAAATAATGTTAAATCATTAGCTTTATTTTCTGTATCCAATGTTTTACTTAATAAGAATGTTTTGTAATAATTTGAATTTTAAAAATTGATACTGTAACTGAAATTTATGTAGGGAGATGATTGTAAACAACTCAAATTATACTTACCAGGAAATACAGTGCAGCAAGATACAAGAAGGCCAAGTTTCACTGGAATGTGATGCACTGTGCAAGGAAATTAAACGGAAAGCATCTGAGGTAATGTATCTGTGGCAGCTGTAATTTCTTCCCTCTTCAAGAAGAGTAAGAAAAAATGGCACAATTATTTTTCAGGGCAATAGCAGCAAAAAAATACAACGTAAGTATCTGGGCTGTTTAATAGCAGCTATTTTTTCAGACTTGCATTTAGCTTAGTGGGGAGAATTACAGTGTTACAAGTAGTGTTAATAACTCAGTGAAATACTATATTAAAACCACATGCTCTTATTGCCAGGTCTCTAAACATGGCTTATCCCTAGTTCTGCTAGTTTATGAAGTAAAGAAGTTGCTGCATGCTGTCACCCAGAGGAACAGAGTATCAACATTGTTCTTGTAAACCTTTTGTAAAAACTTCAACAAAAATTATTGGCACTGGTGCATAACTTGCATGTATCAAGTGTGTTAGATGCAGTAAATGTGCAGCCCAAAAACTCAATGTCTTTTGTCAGCTCCTGCTGAGATTTTCAGAATTTGTATCCTTTTATATGCACTTGGAAAAAGTAGTTTATTGCGTGAATTACTGTTTAATGGGTGAACAAAGCCTGTTAAAACTGCAGATGTTTACACAGATAATTTAGTTTACATAGTTGCAAAACAACCGTCAATTAAAAACAAAAAAGTTTCTTAACTCTTAATAAAGCTCTTCATGAATAGCAGATAGCAAGTATGCACTTCTGAGCTATTGAATGCACCTTTTACTGTACATTGTGTTAAAGAAATAGATCTAGAAATGTTTTTCCATCCTGTGATTACACTGGTTAAGCTTCCCTCTACCCATGTGTATTATACCTGTGTAATTTACACAAATACGACCGCACCGGTCTAAAAAGTTCTGTTGTTTTTTTCCACATTTGTGGGTTCTACGTTTTCTCCTGGAGCTGAAGTTCTGCCGTTAGATGGCACTGAAACACCAGCAGGCCAGTTGTGCAGTTTTTTCCACACCACAGTGATTGGAGATGAGCATGTCTGCAAAAGCTCTTCTGTACTTTTTCCTAAAGAGAGACTCTGCTATTGTGTCTAGATTAATGAAATTCACAGTGAGGCTTTATTTGATATATGGCTTAGCAATTTTTTAAAAAAATTGTCTGAAAACCTGCAGATAGGACTGTTGTGTTTACTTTGTCCTCTGTGCTCCCTGTTTGAACTACAGAGTGCTAAGGCATGGGCTGGTTGGAACAAATTCCACCTGTGCAAACCATGTTTATTAAATTATTGTCACTGTCAGTACACAAATCATCCAGTTATTCATGTCAAGATATTAATCAGATTTTACATCTTCTTTAAGGTGGTGGATTCAGTGGCTGCAGTGTTAGTGGTCTGAGAAATGCATACAGGAACACAGACAAATATACTTCTCCAGCATACTCCTCCTGTTACTGCTATTACTGTGGTGATCTTGACCATGGGGACTGACTAGTAAATTCTAGGGATTGAGCCTGGTGTCTTTCTCTTTAATGGTCTTTGTTGGATTTATCCCCTGTTAGCATGCCTGATTGTTTTTTCAGTCGATATAGCCTTGAATTTCTAGATTTAGCCAAATACTGTGTAGGAGTAGGAAACTCCTCTCTGTTATGAATCGTCCCCCTGGTAATTTCATTTTAAGCCTTTGTTATGTATTCTGAAAAATGTTTGGCATCCTCACATTCTCCCAGATTTTGTGCCCTGTTAGTCACCTGATGACTCCTAGCTGTGCATCTCTTTAGATGGAAGGCACTCCATCCTGTTTACTTTTGCAAATGTTCAGACTTTATTTTGTTATTGCAGGACCAAAACTGCAAGCAGGATCTATGATTGATAAGGTTGCTGAAAATTTAGAATAACTGTCTTTATGGATTTTCCTTTTTGTTAGTGAAGAAACGACTCTTTTTAGGTTTTATATTTGTTGGTTGTGTTTGTTAAGTTGATGTTAAAAATTATAACCTTGTAGCATCCATTAATTTTCCACGTTTTCCAAATGTGAGATGATGCATCTTCTTTTGAGAATATTTTGTAATTTGAATAAGTGCTCACTTGATGGAGGTTTTGCTAACTTAGGCTGAGAAACATTCAATAAGAATAATTATGACTGTGAGAAAATAAGTTTATTTGCCATTTACAACAGTTGCTTATAACTTTGTATGTCTGGACAGATAAAAGAGGCAGAAGCCAAAGCTGCTATTGAAGAAGAGAAGCGAAGACAACAGGTATCATTGTTTCTTCTTCCTCACCCATCTTGATCTTGGTAGTAAATAATTTAATTTACATGTAACTACAGATGCATAGTTTGTAATGTTGTATGCACAGTCATTCCTGTCAGCTGCTGTCTTGCTCTGTGTGCTGTGAATGATTTACAATGGTTAAGAGCCTGCGTGTTTGTCCTACACAATTTTCATAATTTTATTCAAAATCATAATTAAAAAGTTTAATCTTCTATTACTGTAACCATATAAATGTAGTTTATATTAAAAATACTAAGTACTCTTGAATTGAACACTTCATAGTGCATAACCTGCACAGGATTGCTGAATAGGCCCCACAGAGTTTTAAATATTGGGTGGAGCTTCTTTCCTCCCTCCCATCACGAAAGACTGAGGAAGCCTAAATGAATCTTTGTCCTTCAGGGTCTCTAAGGAGGGGAAAAAAAAAACATGTATTTACTCTAACTGCTGTTGTTGGTGAGTGTATGTTGTTGGCATTGTGATCCAGAAAGCTCCTGTGCCAGCTGCCCAAAGTCCCTAATTGTGTGTCAGGCAAAATCTGTAAGTTTAGTTGGTGGTGATGGCGAGGTCAGGTCTGTCATCTGCAGGCCACAACCTTCACTCCTTTTTGGCCAGCTCAGGCATGTATGTCTGTGCCTGAGCATTTGACACCAAATCATATTCCAAGCCCAGTGTGTGCTTTCTGACTCACCTTTTACTCAGTTACCACAACAGTGACATATTAGGTTGCACTTGTGTTTTTACCTGCAATGTCACACTCTGTTCTCATCACTGGCTCACTCCCTGCTTGAAAGTGACAGTGGGAGGCTTACTGCCCTTCTCCCATTCTCCCAATCTCATTAGGATAGACAATTTCTCAGTGGGTTGCAACTTCTCTTGTGCATACTTTGATGAATTGCCTAGAGACTTTATTGAAAGCATCATGTCTGCTAACTGTTGCTCTAGCAAGGCTTGCTGCTTTGTTTTTTCAAAGGGGACTGTGCCTACTCATCACACAGGAAAGGTCTGCAGTCCTGTACCTGTTGTCCAGCTGGACCAAGCACTGTTTTGTGATCATGGTGCAATGTTTATTGTTACATTCGTGCCTCAGCTGGCTACAATATTGATCACATATTGCCTCATACAACTCATAGACAGTTCATCTAATTCTTCTTCTCCAAGTTGACCTTGGAAATTCGAGTTCTGGGACATAGGTCAGGAAGTGCAGGTTGCATACAGATGTCTGAACCATTTTGTCAGGCAGAGGTAATCTATAATTGATGGTTCTGCAAGCTAAGCACTGAAGTGTACTAATGGACATTTTCTCATGGGAAGAACTTGCTAACAATTCTAGAACTAGAAATTCAAAGTTGCTGGTGTTTATATTGCACTCATTATGTTTTTATGATTTCCAGAAGGGCTTCCAGTTATTTCTGTCTCCAAATCACTTAACTCATAGTTACTCTAGTAAAGTCTTAGTAATACAGGTCTCTGAAAGTAGCAGATCCATTCCACCAGCATTGTGTACCACATTATTTTTGTCTTGATTGTTCAGCAGTGGTTGTTTCTCTCTGCAGTCACACCACCATTGCTTTCCACTTGAACATTCAGTGGAGCCTCACACTTCCAGTCCAGTGGTATCCTCATCCATACATGGCAACTCCTCCTGCCATGTGTGTTTTGTGATGGATGAAGCTCCAGGGATAGAAGACTTCACCTACACAAAATCAAGCCTGTTAAAAGGTTAACTAAGAGTGGCCAGTTATATAGCACAAAAGCAAACAATAGGACAAGAATGGTAAAATAAATTAGGCAAAGCCAATCAAAAAAATAGGACACCAGTAACTAATAAGCAAGCTTTAGAACTGGATACAAGTACTAACCCCAGCTACTGCAGCAATTTATCTAAAATTGACTCCCTTCCAATTTGCTATCATAATCTGACATCTGGTCATGCAAACTGGAGGACGTCACTATCATAGGGTGTTGAGTCACATTAGGAGTGTGTATTTATTGACTATACTCCCTTTTGACAAAAGTTTGCACCTTGTACCACCTTCCTGATCTCATTAGCATATTTTTATATAGACAGTTCATCTGCTACTCAGAGCTTCCTGAGACCTCTTCAGACTAATACTTAATTAAATCATTTGTATAAAAACTAATTAGTGCTCTGATAAGTCTCTGTGTTTATATTTTGGTATTTGCTATATTTGGTAGCAGCTTTTGCTAATATCATTTACAGATGGAATCACTTTTTTCTTAGTGGAAGGCAGAGCTTGGATATGATTCTCATTATAGCTCTAGCAGCCAAACTTTCCTTCTGCTTTTAATTCAGAGGCACCATGTGGGGCCAGGGTTTTTACAATTGCTAGAGATGGAAAAAAATCAGTGCTTTTGATTATTTAACAATTTGTACCAAGTTCTTTCTCTATCCCACTCTAGTACAAAAGATTTGGTCAAATTTTCAAGATGGTAGTAGAAAAGAAAATAAAGAGAGATTAAATACTTAAAGCTGAGGTCTCAAATCTGAATTCTAATTGAATGAGTTGCATGGGAGAGTTTGCTTCCTTTTTTTAATAGAAAAGAAAATGGTTTAATGGCTTCCTAGAAGTTAGAACAGTCAAGTGTACTCCCCACCCCCATAAAATACAAGACCTGCAATTTCAGGATATATGTTTGTGTCTTTATTGTCACTGTTATTTGCACTCATTATAACTACATTTTCCCATGGGGCTGCTAGTCTTCCAGTGCAGGAAGAGTGTAGAGAATAACACATGAAGCAGCAAAATCTGGTACCTGAGCAACACTAAACTAGACTTGAATGGGCATCAAACTGTTCTGAGTATACAGTTTAAACACATGCATTTCATTTTACTTTTAGTGTGTCTGTACACAAAGAAGTTAGGTTCTTACTCTAAATGAAAAGCTTGAGTTTGTTCAGCTTGAAAAATAAAGGTCATTTGAAGACTGGGCACAGCCATTACTTTGTTGTTCAGAAATCATTTGGGGTGACACTGTAGGAACCATGACAGTTACATAAAATCTGTAAGTAGCTATTCAGGGGTAGTGGTGGCTTCTCTCTCTATTCTTGTGCCCATGAACCTTTTTTTCATTCTGTGCTATGATGACGTATTTCTTTTTAGCAGAGTTTTTATAAAGATCACTAGGAAGAGGGTTCAGTACCTGTTATATAATTGGTCAAGGCCTACATTTTAATTAAGATTGCTGAATTCCTGAAGTATTCTGATTTTAAAACTTAGAGATCACCAGTGTGTAATAACTATGGAAGCCTTATGGAATTTTTATTTAGTGGCTATGTACAATGAAATACTGTGATATTATCTGTAAAACCTTAAGAACTCTGCACTTGCCTCCAGATTTTTGATTCTGAAAAACCATTTCATTAAAATACTTAGCTTTTCTAAAGGAGGATTAGCTAGTTGAAACTAGTCCTGTTTCAAACAACAGGCTGTGGAACTTTGTCTGGACTTTTCTCCCATACCATCAAGAAATGGCAACTTTGTTAGTGCTGACTTTACTAGGGACAAAGGAATAAACATCAAAATGGGTCCCTCTCTTCTGCTAAGAAGGACAAGAAGGGAAGTTAGATCTGTTTTCTGAAACTGACAAATATTTGCTGTCAGTGGAGCAAGACCAGACAACAGGCAGTCTCAGGTCCTGAAGGAAGATTATATTTACTGGACTACTTGTCCACCCAGTTCCCAAAAGTCATATTCTTTCTTTAATGTGCCTATCTTATTTAATGAGCCTATTCCTCTCTGTCTGGCAGCACTGTAGTTCTAGTCATATAGATTTATTTCCTCTCATGGCCAGGCTTTGTCTCTGTTTGATGTCCACATTTCCTCTGCTTCAGCTCCATCTTGTACCTTCTGCCCAACCATTTGTGGCTTGCTTCACCCTGCTGCTCACATCTCTCTTCTGTCTTTCAGGTTGTCTGTTCTCTCTGCTCCCTAGCTCCTTGTCCCACGCATTCTCTGCCCAAAAGTCATGAATATTGTTGTACATTTTCTGGTTGAGTCTGTCAATGCTCTTTTACAGCATCTTTTCCAATTTTCCTAGCAACTAGATGGCTCCTCATTGGAGTCTTATCCCAGTCTTACTCTCTTTCAGGCTGCTTAATTCCAGTTTTATTTTAGCTTTGTACCCTATTTGTGTATGTGTTTGAAAGTTAAATTATAACACTTAACTAATGGCATCTTTTTGGTGGTTTTTAGTAGGAAACTAAACAATGGTTTAATTCTTGGAAGCAAATAGTGCTATCATCTCATGTAAGAGGTATATTGCTTCCATTGGCTGCCAGTTATTTTTATAAAATGGTTTTGGGGAATGTTATTTATGTCAACTACTTCTGGTTTTCTTCATCTAGGCTGAACTGGAAGCTTTTGAAAACAGATTAAAAGGGCGAAGAAAGAATAAGAGAAGAAAGGATGAAGTAGAAATTGAACAGTCATCATGGCAAAAATACAAGAACCTCATTATGCTGCCAATGTTTGGAGTTGCTGTTGTGATGGTTGCATGGCTTATGGTCTACAATGACTGAAACAATATTTAAAATACCTCACTTGGGATTTAGGTAGCTGTTATTCCTAGAGTGTTAGCCTTCGTGTAACAACATAATATGCATAGATATATTATATAGATATACTATTTGCCAAGAAAAGTTCAGAGAAGAAACGTGACCTTTTGTGTTATTAACTTCACAGCACAAAGATGAATTCAGACACTGAAAGAAATAGTAAATTTTAGTCTACACTGATGTGCTGATGTAGTTTGTCAGACTGAGATCTGTTAACATCTGATTAATACATTGTGTTATTTTTTCCTTGTCTCCATAATATTTAGAGTAGCTTAGGGTAAAATGCTTTATCAAATATTTGTTTCCTGTAAAATCAACTTAGTGGTTTATTGAAGATCAGTATTCTTATGCTAGTCTTTACGTTGTATCACACGATGATTTCTGTGCTTTGTGGCAGTTTAATTATACCAACTAACAGAGAACTTCAGATCACTTAGACCTGAATATTCTGTGGCCTCATGTCAGAACTTTGTTCAGAGAAAGGAGATGTGAGCTGCCTTTCAAGTCATTTATAACACTAACAATAAAATGGGCTTCCTTACAGACTGTGGGATTTGTTTTTTGGTTGTTCCCCCACCTTGTTCCTCAAAATCAAACCAAATGAAAACTTCATTGAGTAGACAGGTGCATATGCTGAACGTGGATGTGAAGTAGCTTAGGGTACAGGGATGCATTCTCATCACTGCCTCCACTGCCAACAGCAGAAAAACTATTTGAAATTGAACTTAATGCATCACTTGATTTTTTTGTAGTATTTGTTGTGTATGACATATGATGTCATATTTGGATATTTACATAGGCATGCAAAAATGTAATTGCATAGTGTAACTATGCAGCCTGAAGGCATCTGAATGGTGCTTGCTGATAATGTATAAACTATGTAATCTTTAAATGTTTAAATATTTTCTTACTGACAGCTTAGAATACCTTGTTTGGGGATATCAGTGTTGGTTCGTAGAACTGAAAGGTTTGTCAAGCTTATTAGAAAAGCTGCACTGTCTCAGGTGAGGGGGTCCAAGTTAAATTCAGGCACTGGAGAAATAAGAAAATGGAATTTTTAAACCTTTCCTGGAAATGTTATGCTGATGCTTGAGCACTGGGTTCTTACAAGTTCTTACAAGATCCTGTGAAAGATGAGATACAAAACCAAAGAGCATTAGTTTGCTCCTGTCATTCAGGCACATATTTTCATCACCTGCCCTGCAAAAGTAGTGGGAACAATTGTGTGAGTTAGCAGAGAAGACTGGAGTGTGTTTCAAAGCTCTTTTGATTGGTTTTGGCCTCCTTGTAAAGGGATGGAGTATTAATTTGAGATGACACCTAATTGTAATTATGGTTCAGCAGAAACCAAATAGCAAAGCTGCAAAAGGCAGGTTTTTAGAGTGCTTAGGTTGCCAAAATGGGGGGAAAATCAGTTTCTCTTAAATTCTTCACCTGAGTTTGGTAGAAGAGAGGAGAGGAAAAATTGGCAACATGTAGCACAGATTGGTGCTATTTTTTTGTATTTTGTGGGTTTTACATTGACTTTAGAAACACATTACTTATGTCATGATGTGTCAGGCCATTAGCACGTGAAGTTGTAGAATTAATTTAAATTTTGCTAGACAATCACAAATTGTATTTTTGTTGAATTTTTACTTTCTAGTATAAGGAATGAACTGTTTTCCATGCTGTTACTTTAACTCTTTTCTGTTATATATAAATACCTGGAAGCTAATTCCATATGTAAGTGTTATTTCTTTAACCAGTTGAGGAAATGCTATTATGTGACTGCTTGTGGCAGTAAGTGCTGTCACTGAACAAAAAAAGAGATATTTTTCTGTTCAGCTGAACTAAACTATGGTGGGAGAGACTTGCTTCTCATTTCTCATCTCTATTATAATAAGAAAGCACACTAGTCTTAAAAAATGCATTCAGTTCATACAAATATGTGTATGAGTAGGCACATTCTCTTTCTTAAAGGATCTGCATCTCTCCTGAACCTCTCATGTGTGACGCAAACCGATTTTTAAGATTTTATTCAAAATAGTCCTGAGAATCTTACCCAACCATCTGAGTCATTTGCACTCTGTTGGTCTGCCTGCTGAACCAGATACTTGTTTCTTGGCATAAAAAAAATGTGGGGGTTCGAACAGTATGCAGTTTAATAAATCTGGTTTCTATTTGTTGTTTTAATTATTTTTACAGTTAATTTTTTTTTTTTTTTTTTTTTTCTGGAGCTGCATTTTGCAAGCATGACTACCTTTGAAGCAAAAGGGACAGAAAAAAAATCACCTGCTCCTCAGTATATATGTAAGGTGGCAATTCTAGAAATGAAATGTTGAAGTCAAGGAAACGTTTTTTTTTTCAGCAATTTAAATTTGATGTACTGTTACATAATGTTATGAGCAAATACTTTAAATGTTAGCAGTCTAGCAAAAAATGCATATTGGCAAATATACATTGAAACAAAGTATATAATCTGACCTGCTGTTGAAAAGGAATTATAAGTAGAGAAGACTGATTGTGAGGCTACTTTGCATAAAGAATATTACATAGCTATGTGTAAAATAAAAGGTGGGGAGGGGCTTTTCCTGCTTCTGAATGCATTCTGGTGAGCATTCATCTTTCTGCTGAACCAATTGTTCATACATTTTGGATGGGAGATTCTTTGGACAAGTTGCCTGTAACTGTAACAAAGCCATTGTGTGTGTTAATTTAATGTAAAAATCAAGTCAGACAATAAATGCATCAAAAATAACTTGAAAATTTGTTTGTTTTCAAAGGTCTGGTGTAGTAAAGCAGCAAACTTCTCCCAGGTAATGATGACTGGCATACTGCAGCAGAAGCTTTCAGCATGCTTTTTGTTACCTGCTCTGGCAGTGACAGCTCTTACTGCTCAGAGTAATACTGGAACTACATAATCATCTTCCTTCGTGTTCCTGCTCTGACCAAGTAGGCAGAATGGGTTGGGGGCAGTAGATTAAGATGAAATAAATGAGGATGGATTTAGTAGATTACTCTTTTGAGGCCTCAAATATAGCTGATTTGTTAGACGTTTGTCCTGACCTTAAATACTGGAGAAGGAAATACTATGCAGACATCATCTGTTCATAGAGCTTCTGTGCTCAGTTGTGGCTTTAAAGGACTGAACTGTGAGTTTATAATCTGGCTCCAGAACATACCTGCTGTATGCCATCTTTTCTGAGAGTGATACACCTCTGGGTTGCAAGGGCTGAAACCAGAAATGCTTGTCATGAAGGATGCTCCTGTGCCAGGTAGCAAAAGCTTCATGTGTGTGGTAGCTGCTCTCTGGTGCAGTTTATTCCACTTTAGGGTGGAATATTCTTCTGTGAGCAGTCTGTAAGCAGCACTGTCTTAATTTTCATTTGGTTCAGATATCCCTCTTCTGCACTGATTTAATCCCATTACTAGTGGTTATCTATGCACGTTTAAGTCCCTCCCTTTTGTTGCCTCATGAATGTAAGTTTTTATTCATGCCTGCCCCTATTATTCAATTCATCAGTCACTCTAGAGAATTATAAAATGAAGATACTGTAGTCCCCTGTATTTACTAGGAAGGGAATGCAAAGGTAAAAACTAGAGAAAAATCAAATTAAATCAAATTAGTTAGGAGACATCCAATGTGCTTGCTTTGTTCCAGTGGTTTACATGTTAATGAATTCTTGGGACTGTGCAATGAAATGTTTATATGCTGTACTACCAAAAAAATAACTTTCTGTTATGGATAGTGTATTGATGGGAGGTCTGTGATATATTCAGATCAGTTATAAGGTGGGCTACATGACAGCTGTCTAGAAACAGGTAATACTTTGAGAGCAGTGTGGCTTTTCATTCAAGAAAGTATTTTTTCTGAAGAATTGTTTCTTGTGCTGCGATTTTCATTAAATTGCCAATAAAACCAAAACTCAGCTTAGCTATTCTCTGTGTGCTGAACACTGTGCCTGCATCTTGAAGTTGTAAAACTAATTTAATTGGCTCCCTTAATTGAGGAAATTAGTATGAGATTAGTATGATTGTAGATTTCAGTTTTCAATTGTTCTTACTGTAATTTTTGACAGGGTTGACTAATCTCTGTAAAATGCTTTTATAAGTAATGAATTATGGTTTGATACCTCTTAACAGTATTGTAGCACAAAATATTTGTTGGTTTAAACTAATCAATTAGAAGATTATGTATTAAGTGTTCTGGCTTCTGTCCCTTCCCATGCTTTTCCTATTATTTGTGCACTTTTTTAAAAAAATAAACCCACTGCTCTCCTCCAGAGGGGACCTTACTTGCTTGTGTAAAAAAAACCCACAGGCCTGACTTAGCATGAATTAGATGAAATGGCACTCCAGAAGCACAGAGCACCCAGCCTCTGCCCAACAGAGGTTGCACACAAAGTGACACAGAGCCTAAATCTGAAGTTATGAAATTAAAGAGAGCTGGGGAAAGGATAGGAGGAAGTGTTTGTCTTGGATATATATAACCAAACTCTTGATGTGAGTGGTGCCACCCTCGTTCACATAGGAAAGAGTGGTAACCAGGGATAGAAGCCACCCTCATGTTGAAGGGGTTGTTCAGAACACATTTTTTGGGGTGTTTTCTAGCTCACATTTTGAACGATAACATTTTAGAACCTCTAAAACATTCACAGTACAAACTAGAACCAAGTCCTGCTGCCAGTGAGAGCTCTTTGTAGTTCCCAGAAAGAGTCCTGAAGAATTTCTGTTCTGGTATTACCCACCTCTGCCCCTCTTTCTGTCCTGTTGACTTTATAATTCTTGGGTAGCATTTGCCAGCTTCGTTATGTGCAGAGACCTGAGCTTCAGTCAGACTCTACATCTTTCGATGCAGACCGAGGGAAGAGGGGACAGTCCATCAAAATGCAATCTCTAAGGACTGATAGGGGTGGGGCATTTGCTCTGTCGTTCGCAGTTTCAGGCGGCACTTGTCTCTTGGCAGGAGAGCCATTCCAGAGGGTCGCAACAAGACCCCTCCGGCTCTCAGGTCCTTGCAGTCGGTCACGGCCGCCGTTGTCCTGCAGCACACGGGAGGGACGGGGCACGATATCCTTGCGTGGCTCCCGGAGCCTCACTGTGGGGAAGATGCTGGAGAAATCTGTCCCAGCTCCGGGAGAGCTTCCACCCACGGGAGCCCCTTCCCCTCCGCTTCTGCTGTGCCGACGGTGGTGCCCGGGGACACTTTTCAGCCTTCTTTTTTGGAGATGAGGCTCGGCTGGGGAAACGCAAGCAACTGCGCTACGGAGGAAAAGCTTTGCAGTCCCTGTAGGCGACAAACTTCCTATCCCTGGGGCGAAACGAAAGCCTTTGAACGGCTATAATTTCAAATTAAGAGCATTTAGAAGGCAGGAGGGTCACTTCGGCCCCTGGTGGAGTCCTGCGCCCGAGGAACTGAGGATGGAGGGACCGGGAAGCCCGGCCTGGGCTCGCCATCCGCCGCTCCGAACTCCGCGCTCCAGCTCGGCGGGCCGGGGGCGCCGGTAAGTCCGTGTCTCGGGGTGGCTTCGGATCACTTCATCCTCCAAGTGCGCATCGGGGCGCCCCGGGGGCTCGCCGGCAGCCCCAGAGCGCTGGGGGCAACAGAGTCCCAGAGCCCCCAGCGAGCCAAGGGAAGGGGTGCGAGGGCCAGCTCCCCGCGTTCCTGCTCAGCACATCATCCCTAGCTCAGGCTTCTCTCGGCACCTGAAGCCCCCCGCGGTGTGATGAGGTGCCCTTGTATCGAGGGGAGGGGGGGGAAGAGGGGAGATGGAGGCTGTGCCCACCTCATCCTTCCTCCCCGGGGTACGGCTTTAGGGCGAAATTAGCAAGTGGGCTGTCTCTCAGCTTGTCCCCAAGGGGTAGAGCCTTGTGTGCAAAAAGGGGTGGGGATGTGGCGGCTTTCTCGCGGAGGTTTATTATTATTGGGCGGAGGAGGGGGGAGGGGGGAGTCTGCCTAGCAGACAAAATGCGGAGCCCCCCCCCCCCCCGCCCCGCAAGTGTGTGCNACCCCCTGCCGCCGCCGGGTGCCGGGAGGGAGAAGGGGAGCTCGTCAGCCGCCGGCCCGGTTGGGGAATCGCCGCGCACCGACTGCGGTGCCGCTGCGGGGCCGAGCGGCAGGTAGCTGGGGAACGCGGAGAGGGGGCAAGCCCGGCTCCGAGCCCCGCGATCTGCAGTAGGCAAGGCGGACCCGGGGCTAGCAAGCAGAAACAGTGCCGTGTTCCGGGGAGTTGCCGTCTGGGGTGGTGGCCGGGGGCAAGTGGTCCACCCGCTCCCAGCCCGCCTGTGGGGCCGTCCCACAGCGCTCCAGTGACCAAACTCCCGCTTGCGCGGCTGTGCGGGAGAAGCGCCGGGGACGGACGAGTTCGGGGCACGGGATGTAGGTGAGTCGCAGTTAACGACGGGTCGTTATTCGAATTTCATGGGGAGCTTACCCGTGCCCTCTCCTCAGTCCTCTCACAAAGTCTACAGGGAAGACGAACCGGGATGATGTGCCGGTTAATTGCTCCGGCGCTGGAAGGAGCGGGCAGGAGCGGCGCCAAGCCCGACGGCAACAGGTCCGGCCAGGATTTGCAGGAGCAAACTTTGGGTTTGACCTCTGTCAGGTCGGCCGTGGCAGCTCTCCCGGCGGCCGGGCTCCCGGGAGGACGACGCGCCGTGACCTCGTCCCAGCAGCAGGGAGAGCTGGCTTCACCCTCCTGTCGGATGCACCCTGGGGGCGGGTGGAGGGGCTCCCCCCCCTTCCCCGCTGCCTCCCGACCGTCCGGCGGGATGGTACCGCACGGTACCGCTGTCTGCGGTGACCATCCTGCGGAGGGTCACAGAGAGGGTCGGTTAGTCCTTGCAGTGAGAAACAGCATACCTGGATGGTCTTAAGTGTCTGAAGGGGATAGCACGGGTGTTCCCAGTCTCCCAGCACAGACCCTGGGAAGAGGGATGAGGGGGGCGGAGGAGCATGCCCTTATGGGAGATGCTGCACGGGAAGGGGGACTTGTACGAGGTGGCTAGTGCGAGCCTGAGTGTCCTCTGGTGTCCCCGGTGCGGGTGGTAGTGTCGGAGGAGCGGGGCCGGGAGGCAGCTCTGCGGGCAGCGCTGCCCGAGGCTGTGCCGGTGCCGAGCGGGAGAACCCACCGGGGTGGCTGGCTCCTCTCTCTGCCGAGCTCTACACTTCAGAATACTTCAATAGCGTCGTTGCTCCACTTGATTTAAAATGCAGAACCCTTGGAAGCGTTTCATGGCAGACGATTAATTAATTAACCAACCTTTTTTAATTTTTATTTTTATTTTTATTTTTATTTTTTATTATTTTTATTTTTATTTTTTTTTTATTTTTTATTAGCAGTCTTGCTGAGATGGTGAAACTCTGAAGTGAAATCAAATATCTACAGCTTTTTTAATGCATTCACAGCGCCTCTTGGGAAGGTTCAGCTTCCAGCAGTAAAAATATGGGAATGGATTTTTCCATATGGCCACTTACACCCTTCCTGTGTTCCTAAAAGATGGACCAGTCAGTGGGAGTTAAACTGTAATTCTTTAGTTTTGTTTTCACAATGGACGCCTTCGTTGGTGATCTCTGTTATAGGCTTCTCAGCTACTGTGACACAGCACTGAATTTGTCCATCACTGAGGCAATCCAAACAACTGCAAAGGAATAATACAAGGAAGTACAGAACTGCCCTTGTTTATGTGTGTCTGTAAAAACCGGTGACATTTCATGAGTGTCTTGGACATCAAGGTTCTGCAGGAAGCTTCAGGCTTCTCGGGGGGGACAGGGGAATCCCAAACAATGTCCAAACCTCCCTTCAAAAGGAAATGGTAGTGACATTTTTTCCCTCCTCCATCAGCCATTTATGGGCTAGCCTGACAGCTGGGTTTTTCAGTCTTTGAGGGGAGCCTGGCCCTTCAGCCTCTCATATAATCATCACTCAGCAGTCACTATCCTGAGGAGGCTCTCAGGAGGTAAGCCAGGCAGCACAGCTCGTTTGCCCAGATTAGAGGGATCTGTTGGTGATCTATTAATATACAATGGGACCATCAGGACAAAATATTGGTTTTCCTTAGGCTTTTGGAGTAGGGGCTATAAAATACTGAGAAAAAGGATTCACTCCCTCTCCAGAAAGCTTTGTTGGAACTTAACAGTGTGCCTGTGTTAGATAACCTGAGTGTGCAGTGAATCAAAAGTATAAGATGGTTTCAAATGTTGCACGATTGGAGATGTTCTGCAAAATGTGCAATGCACAGAGGGTAGTTTCATATATCTGTATCACTGCTTGGCTGCTAATTATGTATTAGATGATGTCTGCAGATGCAAATGAAAGCCAGGACTGTTAACAGTGCCAGTAATTATTTTAAAATGCAGGCCTACTTGAATGTAGGAACTTCTTTCTGTCTGTCTGTCTGTCTTTCTGTCTTTTTCTTTTTAATTTTTTTTTTTATTTAATTTTTAATTTTTTTTTTTTTTTTTTTTAAATTTTTTTTTCTTTTTTTTTCTGCTAAGCTGATATATATATCTTGGTGTTACCATTCTACTCCCTTGAGGAACATTACTATCCTGCCATTATACTAAATCCACATAAATTCACTAAAGCCAGGTGCATAATTTCTCATTGCTACTTGATTACTTGCATGGCCAAGCAAGGAGTGTGTGCAGAGTGTAAGCACCCAGACAGAAATATCCTTTACCAGGAGTGGAATGGTCCAACAAGGGATGGCATGGGAATGTTGAGATGGTTACACCTGGTGAAGAAGGTCCCAGTCTCACCTCTACTCAACTGCTCTAACCAACAAACGCTGAACTCTAAAAACTTGTACCCAAGTGGGAACACAGTGGTTTAACTGGTGTGGCCTACTGGATGTTTAGGTTCTGTAAGTCCTTGCCACACCTTGGCCTAGCAGATTCAGGCCATCCAAGTACAGTGGGGACTTCCTTAAGAGATGGGAACTGAGACTTTGACCCCACCTGGACCAGGAGGCCGTGGATCATCTGCTTTCAGGCTGAACAGAATGTGCTGCGAGGCAGTTACACACAAGGGCACTATCTTTTTGGTGTGGTCAGTTTCTAAAAGACAGGGGCTACCGCTGCATTGTGGGGAAAGTGTTGAATCAGTGTGTTTGGGAAGGTGCTTGTAAGACCAAATGAATTTCTGAATGCCAGGCAGCATTTGGCAGGGCCAGGTGTCAGGTCACTTGCAGCAGGGCAGTTCTAGGCTTGCACAGGTAGCCTTGGCCCTTTCAAATGTGGGAGCCAGACATCTCATGAGCTTTAAGGACAAAGCAACTGAACAGCAGGACGTGAGGGGGTAATCTGATTGCAGTTTGAATTACTGATATTGCTACTCTGTCCCAGTTTCTTTTCCTACCAAAAAGAAACGTAGCTCATAAATGGCAGTCTGGGTGAGTACAGTACTTCAGGGCCAGGGGAGGAAGTTGGACTGTATCCCCTGATGAAGTGACAAATCATCACATTAAAAGGAAAGCTTAAATCCTCCTTAAAAAGGTTTTCACACACAGAACAACTTCTGAAGACAAGAGACCAGACATGTTGACTACCCTCATTGCCTCTGTATTTTTAACTTGTAGTGACCCTCTTCAGCCAATTTTTTCATGGGAGGGTATACAGTTTCATCTGGAACTTTCCTGAGTCCCAGTCTGGGTGCTTAAGAGTCTCTTCCACTTGCTGGGATCTGTAACATGAGGAGTTAATATGTGAAGTGGATCCTAACTTCCTGACAGACTGCATATCACAGAATCATAGAATATTTTTGGCTGGAAAGGATCTTAAGGATCATTCAGATCCAACCTGCTTTGGCAGGACACCTCCCACTAAACCAGGCTGGTTAAAGCCCCATCCAGCCTGGCCGTGAACAGTTCTACAGATGAGGCATGGAGAAGCACGGAGGGAAGAGAGGGAAGGAAGAGAGCGTGTGCCTTGCTTGGGTGGCTTGTCTCCTTCCTCGGCTCAGCCTCTGTGTCCTCCGGCCGGCCCCACTGCTCTCTTTTCCCGGGCGGTGCAGAGGGAGGTGCGGTGCGGGCTGGGGAGCGCGGTGCGATGCGGGATTCCCCCGCCACAGCCGCCTCGCCCGGCTGTGCTGAGGGACGGGCTGGGGGAGCGGATGCCTCTCCTAATCCTCAGCACCGCGACAGAATATGATGCCCACCGCATCCCTTCCCTCTGTCCCCCGCCCCTCTATAAATAACTCTTGCTGGGTTGACCTGTCAGATGCCGCCGGCAAAGCGGATCCCTTGACCCCAGCCGCCTGCAGTGGAAAGTCTGAATGCAACAAAATACCGTAGTAAAAATAGAGTGGCCGGGGAGCCCCTTTCTCCGGCAGGTCCTAGCGCCGGGGCCCATGGGCTCTGGGGGCCGGGCCGATCACGGCTCCCCGCGGTTCTGGCGGCGGTCCGGAGAGCTGCCCGAGGCGTCCAAATCCCTGTGCCCTCCGCTGCCCTAAAGCTGACTTCTCCCTTTTCAGCTGTCAGACAGGAGCATAATTCACTTCTGCTACTCTGCTGTGGGACTGGTAGTTCCCTCCCAAGTGGTCCTTTTAATTTTCGCTTGTCTTTCTCAGCAGCAAACATGAAACAGATAGGAATAAAGGTTTAATATGCTAAATGTAAAAATAATAACGGGGTGACAATCGAGGAAGAGCTTGCTGCTTCAAAAAGAGGCAAGAATCTTGCCACATCAGAAGTCCAAATCATAGAATCATAGAATTAGCCGGGTTGGAAGGGACCTCAGAGATCATCAAGTCCAACCCTTGACCCACTCCCGCTGCGGTTCCCAGCCCATGGCACTGAGTGCCACATCCAGTCTCTTTTTAAATATCTCCAGGGATGGAGAATCCACCACTTCCCTGGGCAGCCCATTCCAATGTCTGATCACCCTCTCCATAAAGAAATTCTTTCTAATATCCAACCTAAACCTCCCCTGGCACAACTTAAGACCGTGTCCTCTTGTCTTGCTGAGAGGTGCCTGGGAAAAGAGACCAACCCCCCCCTGGCTCCAACCTCCTTTCAGGGAGTTGTAGAGAGTGATGAGGTCTCCCCTGAGCCTCCTCTTCTCCAGGCTGAACAGCCCCAGCTCCCTCAGCCTCTCCTCATAGGATCTGTGCTCCAGTCCCTTCACCAGCCTGGTTGCCCTGCTTTGGACCTGCTCCAGCACCTCAATCTCCTTCCTGACCTGAGGGGCCCAGAACTGGACACAGGACTCGAGGTGTGGCCTCACCAGGGCTGAGTACAGGGGCAGAATTGCCCGTGCACACTTTGTGCAGAAGACTGCTCCCCAGCAGGGATGGATTCTTCTGAGCTGTGGTTTCAAGCCACTATAATTTAAAGCATTGCTTTGTAATTATTTGTTTATGTATGTGGTGGTTGTTTTTTTGTTTTGCCTTGTTTTGGTTTTCCCCCAGTTGTTTTACCTGCAAAATCTGAGTTTCTGGTGGTAGAAGCCGGTGACAGAGACCAGAAAGTGTCATCTGATAGCTGCTGTCACCTGGCCCTCAGCACCCACTGGACCGTGGTCTTCCTGGATGTGGTGGTGGTGGAGAAAACAACAGGAATGAAGCTGAGGAATCTCGTGTGTCGAAGGTCACAGGGAGGTCACTTAGCCAGTTACTGCTCAGGGCAAAAGTGACTTGACTGGAGGTTTTATTTATTACAGATCAATATAAATATTAAATGGCTGATTCAGGGAGTCAAAAAATGCATATTTGTCGGGTAACAAAAATGAAGCATTAACACACCTGGGCAAAATGCCTCTTCTTTACCATTCCCAGGCTCACCTCAGACTCCTCCTGCCTCATTATTGCTGTAGGTGGCACTCAATCCGTTCAATAAGGCAAAAAATGATGCAGGGGAGGACTGTGATTCTCTGCTGCTTTTTCTCACTCTTATTCTACTCCTATGTGGATCCTCCATGGGCTGCAGTCCTTTGGGGAATATCTGCTCTGCTGTGGAGCACCTCTTCTTCTGACCTTGATGTTGTGGTTTCTCATACTTCCTCTGGTGTCTTCTCATTAAGGCCATTCCTTAGTTGCTCTACTGCCAGCAGCTTGCCACCTACACCCATGGCATGAGCTTGGGAAAGCATCTTTGCTCATAACTGGGCATGGTTTTCTCCATGGTTTTCTACCTTCTAACTCCATGGTTTTCTACTTTCCTTGTCCCTTGTCCCTGATCCCCAAATCATGAAGGGATGAAATGAATCCAGCTCTCCTTCAGTTCCTTTTATCCATCTCTTGTCATTAGAGTGGAATACCTGCAGAATTTGCTTCTTTGGGCTCCACACAAGTTATAATTATTTTGTTAATGCTCTTGTCAGCATTAGGTGGGTTTTAGTGCTTTGCAGGGTAGAAAGTGAAAAGAGGCTGGAAATAAATACTGCCAGAGCTACGTTGAAATAGTGAAGTTTGTGCTTTGATGATTCAGGCCCTGCCCTTTATTGCAAAGAATCTAGTGTTTTAAAAACTAATATGCTAGAATCTTCCATGTCTGATCTGTTGGGTTCCAGAGAGATTTCACTTAACAGTGATTTAACAGTCATAGTAATTGCCCAGAGCATTTGCCTTTGCTTGTGACCTTAAAGAGCTCCTGGTTTGAAAATAGCCTATGTTGTCACTCAGATATTACTGAAAATTACTTGAATGTGTCTTGTAATCAGGAAGCATTTTCTAGGAAGACAGACTCATTTTTCCCCTTTCTTCTTGTGAATGAAGCAGTAAGAAATCACTTATGTGCTTCTTACATTGTTCATCTCATTAGATTTTAGAAAGCATTCAGGGCATTCTCTTGGAAATGAAACCATGAGTAGCATTGAAGAGCTTTCTGTCTCACTTCTCTCAGACTCTGCATTCATATAAAAATACAGCATAGATCTGTAACAAACAGTTATGTCTGCACTGGGCATCCATGGGCCAGTGGTGTGGCATGGAGATTTCTGTGGCATCTGCTTCTGCTGTCAAATCTTTTGCTCTGTGGATTATTTTGCTTATATTAACGCTGGCCCAGAACCAGTGGGAGACTGTGGAAGCAGAACATGCTACAGATGTCACTCTGTCCCCAGCCTCCTGCATTTTCCCATCTTCAGAAGAAACACAGACAGCTAAGCCCACCTTGCTTTGACAGCCTGTTTGGTTTTGCTACCACACGGTGCTGAGGCATGGCTGAGGGAAAGCTTACTGTCTGAAAGATGCTGGTTCTGAACATGTATGACTATTGTCTGAATGGATAAAGTATCTGAAAGGATAGCAGGAACTGTAAAATAAATCCCCATCTTTGCTGTGGGTACCAAAAGAATTAAGGAACAATTCTAAGCTTTGGGTTGTCCTTCCTCTTGCCATTTTAAGGGGGTAAGTTTAAGTAATTTGCAGGGCACGTAGACTAGAAGGAACTCAGTCTGAAATGATGGCGGAATGTGTTTAGAAGTTATGAACAATTCTCCTTTTCCCTGTAAAATCAGAGTATGTGGAATAGTGTTGATAGTGATCTGGAAGGGCAAGGAACCCAGATGGTTTTTATTTGCTTTTTCCCCATCAGATACAGGATTGTTATGTGACTTGGAGGTTGCCAAAGAAAACGTGAATGGGAGGAAAACTGGCATCCATTCTAGAGGTGACAATTAAACTGAATAGTCCTAGCCACAAACACAGTAGGATTTTTCTTCTTTGACAACATAATTCACCAAGTTATTGTTTCTGTTACTTAGATGGAAGTTTTTATCCCACGAAACCTTATGTTATTCATAAACATTTGATATCAAAGTTGTACTCAAAAGCCTACACCAATATAAATGCCTTTTCAACCTGCTTAATTTTGAGTTTTCTGTATCAGCTTGTTATCTCATGACTTTAACAATAACAAATAGGTTTAATCTCTAGTCACCTCTTCAGTTACTTCTGTCAAGATGTCCTTGTAGTTTCAAAAAATATTTTCTCTTTATTTTCTCCCACTGAAGCAAAATGTTCACAGGTTACATGTTTCTGAACAAGGTGGTATCCTACTGAAAAATGAGTGAGTTGACTCTAAATTTTATAGGTAGAAGGTTGTTGACCTGTGAGACATTATGTAAGCCTATTTTCATCTTTGGGAAGAGGACAAGTAAATATCCAGCTATTCTATGTCCTTTCCTTTGATTGTTAGTGCTGCTGCTTTTATTGTTGGTCCAAGTGTTAGTACCTTTTTATTCACAGTTCAGGAAAAAGTCAGTAGTGCAAAGGAAGTATCACACATTCACAGTGTAATAATAAGTGTAATTTTTAATAAGTGTAAGAATAAAAAGTGTAATAATTAAGTGTAAGAATATTTTGGAGAAAAATGCTTAAGGAATGCATGAAATATAAGGGGAAAAATGCTTTTAAGAAGATTCCTACCATTCATTTAGCTTGCATTCCACTTTAACATCCAGTTAGTATTACTGGAAATTTCAGATTTTGTATAGGTAAAGTAATGCAAGTGGCACATATATCATGTGCTGGTCACCTTCAAGTTCAGAAGATTAAGCCCACTTCTCAGGCATTATCAGGAGAAGAAAAAAAAAAAAGGGTTCAACTATGAGGTCTGGTTGCCTTATGGGTTGGGGCTTGTGGTGGGATTCTACACAGACTGTGTACTGGCATCATGAGAGTTGATAAAATCACAGGAGTTGGTAACAGGGCATTTGCCTCAACATCAGAAGAGGAAAGATATCAAGGGTATGGAAAGAACTGCAGATAGTTTTCAAAATCTAACATATTTTCCATATATGAACTATTGCTTGGCTGGGTAGTAGATCTCTCAATGGCATTATGAGGACCCCTGTTTACTGCCCCTAATGACAATCTTCATTTCAACTTCATGGTTGTTCCTATTTTTTGACTTCTTTCCAGCAAAAACACTGCATAGTACTTTAGTGTATGGCTTCAGATATTTTGGTGCTTCTGATTCAACAGTTGTCTTCTAGATTTCTTTGGAGAGACCCATCCTGCATAGTAGGCTGTTAGTAGGCTGTTAGCCCTAATGGGATGTCTTTACTGGGACAGCATCTGTAAGGTTTGTGGAGACAACAGCAGGAGATATTTTTGTTAAGTTTGGCTGTTTTATAGACTAGTAATTTAGATACTTTTTCTGTCTAAAAGGAACATTTTCATGATACCATAGGCTTCCCATCCATAGATCTTATTATCTGTCATTTCTGTGCTTTAATATGACAGGCATGTTATTGAAGTGACACCCATGAGATCAAACTCTTCCTCACCTTGCAGAAGATAAACTGTAAATTTTAGTCGAATTGATTTTTTAATCTTTCTGTAGTCAGATGGAACTGTGTTTTTTTTTTTTTTTCTTTTTTCCTGCCTTTGTTGTTTCAGAAAATCAACTGTTGAGCACACTGATCCAGCAGTCCTAGATAGGCATAGGAATTTAAAAAAATATCTGCACTGAAATTAGCTCAGAGTTACTTCATGGTGTATTTCCTTTATTGAAGTCATTACTGAAAGAATGGCTCTCAGGTAAACAGTGGAAAATGGCATTTCATTAAGGACTGAATTTTTTAGCTGTCAGAATAGATTATCTGACCTTTTAAGTATCCTGTATTCTGGCTATATTCTCATTTAATACAAAACATGATTGTGTTAAAAGCAAATGACTTGCTGCTTTGAAAACCAAACACTGCCATTTCCTAACTACAGTGCACACAGGATTTAATTCAAAAAAGTATTTGTTCAACCGAGTTTTCTAACAACAGTGGTAGGGAGGGAACTTGCACCAGTATTCTTCAAGTACTGAGAATATGATTTAGTCCAGTGCTGGGCTAAAGCTAGTTTATACCAAAATCACCAGTGTTTTGGGTTGGTTTCTTGCAGTCTGCCCTCGAGTTTCTGCTTCTAAGTCTTTGGAAAGCAATGTAGCTGCAAGGTGCCACAGGCTTTCAGACTTAGATAATGTTTCAGAGAAAATCCTGACTACGGGGAGTTGTGGGAGATGGGTTTCTTGTCTTGGTCACTAACCTGGAAACTTGAAGTGAGCCTAGTGAATAATCATGTAACACTCCTGTTTCCTTTTTTCTCTGAAGATTCTGTTATTTATGCTTTTAGTCCCTTATTTATGCCTCTGTTCCCTTTTATATTAGAACAGAGCACATCTGAAGTTTATACAGATACCACTGGCATACTAGAGTGTTTAAAACTGCTGCATATATTCTTTGTCTATTGCAATATTTGGTAGCAAGAGGAAAATAAACAGTCTCAGGGAATATATTAAGAGTAGGTATAATGCTTTAAATTTGTCTATAAGATGCTTTTGTTGAATTCTCACTGATGATAGAGGAACAGTTATCACTATCTCCAGTTTTACTTCATGTTCACCACAGATCCTGATGGAAAAAACTCATGTAGATGTCCAAATGATAGAAAACTGGAAAAATTAAGTTTATGCTTGCTATGTCACCGGTGATAATTTCAAATAGGTTCATTGCTTTTCATTAGGTCTTTTTCTGTAGAAGGGAAAAATACAACTTGCTATTTAGCTGCCTATAAATATTTACTTTGCTATCGCACAAAACTAGCAGTTTGTGGTGTTTAGAGAAGCATGTCTTTCACAATCCAACATTCTTTTCTTGACCAGTCACTGAAAGCAAATTTGGATACAACAGTCCCTTTAAAAATCTGTGGTAAGTAAGTTGTCAGTGCAAAGGTTGAGGTTTATTGTTGCTTTCAGGAGCTGACAAGAAAGGAAATGTTAGAGGTTCTCCTTTAGTATGAACATTTGCCTGAAGTAGCTAGTATCCACAGTGCCAATAGACTTTAGAAAAAAATTTCTCACAGAAAGAACACAAGAAGCTCACTGTTTTCATTGGCACACATTTAATGTTTCTCTGAGGTTAACTCTGAGGCATCTGTACAGCAGTGGTGGTAACACTGCTCTTCAGTTATACGCTTGTCCTTGGCATGATTAAGATCCCATGTACCTCCAAAATATTCAATATCAGCTCCTCCTCAGAAGAGTGAAAATAATTAACCTGATGATTAATACCATTTCTCTGTGTTTACTTAATTATTGGAGAATACAGTTTTGTGGTTTACTGATAATACAAGTTTTTTACTCCTGCAACAACCATTGCAGAGTTGTTGGTCAGAAATCACTTTGTATTAGGCTGGGTGGGCCTGGGCCCTTTTGCTTGGGATTTGTAAGAAAAACATCCTGTTTGGGAGTCATTCCTTTAGGAAAATGAGCTGAATCCTATGTTTGTTTGTCTGTAAGAAACTGAGAGTCAGCTCCTAAGTACTCTAACCACTGGGCTGTGTAGTGATGGTCCTGCTCCCTATAATCTGTTCTACCACAACTGGTTTTTGTTTGGTTGGTTTTTTTTCACAGTGTCATGACTTTAAGGAATAGTGTGTTTTGACTGAGAAAGAGTCTATGTTCAGGTGGTTGTGATACTCTGATCTAATTTTTAACTGCTTGAGAAGAGAGAATTGAACTCAACAGCCTTGTTTCCTGTGGGAGCACTGTAACCACTGCACTGGCAGAAAGGGCAATTTTATGCCTTTTGTTTTGTTGTTGTTTTTTTTTCTTTCTGCACTTTTGAAAGTAGTTATGTTTACTGGTTTTTGTGAGATATTTATTCATAATAGGGTGATTCTATTCCTCTGTTACCTCTGCATATGCCTCCCAAGGGAGCCTGGTACAGTCTGTGCAAATCAAGGTTATGAAATTCAGGGAAGCCTGCCATGAGTAGCTGCTAAGCTGCTATATTCCATCATGACCAGAAGCAAAACGTTAGGCAGGTTTTGAGGACTTTATTATGAAAGATTAGGCAAGTGTGTACTGCAGGAAATTACATAGTCAAGCAGGAAAGTGTCTAAATATCACTTTGATTTTTGTTGCTAAAAGTCACCAAAATCCTTATCTGTATCTTTGCCAGGATATTCGAGGTGTTAGTTGTGGGCAAGGCCTGTAATTTAGCTGAGATATTGCTAAATCTTGGATTGCAGCATTCCCAAATTCTGAAAAAGTTGTTGATTAAGAAAAAACACTTCTGACAAACTTTCTTTACATTTTTCTTGTTGTGGGAAACGATTATGGTCAGATAACAGACCTTAATTCACCTAGGCTGTACCTTTTCAGCAGAGACAGCTACCACTCATACTATTTTTACTCTGAGCTGGCTGTTTCAGATGTTCAGATCACTCATGTTATCTGATGATAACTCAGATAGATGTTCTTTAAGCTGAGCATCAACTTAGATCCTGCTTGCTAGATAAGCCCAGTAGTAGGACAGTGTTAAGAATGAATGACTGGGATAGGAAGAAGATTACCAACTGACCCAGTGCTAACACCTCACACCTTACTGGTACCCCTATGTCTTTTCATTGTTACCTGCTCTTGAATTTGAATAGTGAAAGCAGCATAAAGGAGTCAGATGGGAGAAGGTCAGATAACATGTCATGTTTAGCAGTGTCAGAAATGGTACTTGCAACAGCGAAGGTGAATTTCTCCTGTCTGTACAGTGTCTGTAGTGTCCAGTAACCAGGAGTATCAGAAATAGATGATAATTCCAGTATTATCAGTGTCAGGGTTTAACACTGGCCCGGCAATTAAACTGAATAACAGATTTTTCTATTAATCCCCCTCTCCTCCCTGATAAGGAAAGGAGAGAGAATAAGGGAAAGAGGCTGATGGGTTGGAAACTAAACTACACAACTTTAATGAAACAGGAATGATAAATAGGAAAAATTACTAAATATATACAAATATACAGGAAAAATTGATCCCACATCCTCCCCCCTCTCCCCCAGTAACTCTCACGTCACCCCCGAGGCTGCAGGGCAGCCCTGGGAAAGTCCAGGCTGGAATCCTGGGGTCAGGAGCAGTGGGGAGCTGGAGGCAGGAACACACAGATTCAGGCTGGCATGGATCAGGACCACAGGCAGAGGAAGGGCTGGAATCCTCCCAGGATGCTGAAGCAAACAGGGAACAGGCGAGGGAAGGGCAGGAAGAGCAGGAAGAAGGGGTCTGACCCTTGTGATCCCTCAAATTTATACTGAGTATGAGGTGTATGGGATGGAATACTCTGGTCAGTTCTGGCATCTCTCTTGTCTGTTCCTCCCCAGAGGAGGGGTTCAGGTGGGACCTCTTTACTCCTTCTGCAGGGTAAAATGTTCCTCAGAGCTGAGCAGTGTCCTTGGCTCTGCACACCAGTCTCTGGCAGTAACTATAAACATCCAGTGGGATCAGTCCTAGAAGCAGACACTGTCTGAGAAACTTGCTGTTAATTTCAGCAAGTGCAGCTACTTACAGGAAACTTAGCTGAAAGCAAAAGTACAAACCAGAAAATCACCTTTATCCTGGCCCAGACCAGGACAATCAGCAAAGAAGTTTTGCTTACAAACAGCCTTTGTGCCATGCTGCAACAAGAAATGCTGCAGAACGATGGAAAATTATGTTGTAAATCCTACTTATGCCTACAGTCTTCTCAGTGGAGTCAGTAAAGTGAGCAGGAGGTTTGGAGGGTGAGCTACAAACGTAGTCTCTGTGCAGCAGTTCCTGAAAAAATACCAACTTGCGTTTGTGCCAGTCAATGTGGCAAACTGTTCATCACAGAGCAGCACTTAGAGCAGAGCAAGCTGAAGAGAGAACCCACAGAGACTGGAATTTACAAGAGTAATAATATGTGTGTTGCAGAGCTCAGTCCCTGGAGGTTCTTCAGGGAGAGGCTGTCAAGGTAATGGATGCGTTTATGCTCTTGTCTTCTGTCACGACCAACCCCAACGTGACTGATCTTCCTGACAAAGAGGAGATGCCTCTCGGAAGACATCTGGAATTCATAATCTCGTCATCCAATTTCGACTTATTATAGGGAAAATTGTAATTATTCTCAGTCAGTTTGGAATAAAGAAGCATTAACTCCATAACAGTTTCAATCTTGCTTAAAATATTGATTTGGCATTTTGGCTTAGTTTCTGTTGAAAAAGTGGAACATTTTTTCAGTATATGGGGCCACAGTCTTACTGGAGTTATGTTTAAAAAGATATATTAAATACATATTTAAGCTTTTACAAAGGTTTGGATTTTTGTACTTTGCTCAGCTCAGTTGAATTCAGAAAATAATTTTTCTCTTTTCGTCTATATTCCACTTATAGAACAGAAAATATTAATGGCAGACTCTACAAAATACTGCAATATGTTATTTTTTTAAGTACTTAAAAAAATGAGACAGCATTATTGTGTGGGACAGTCCTTACCATTTCTATTATCACTCAAAGGTTACAACAGTTCCTTGATTCCTTAGAAAAAGAAACTTGTGAACACGGAGCTCTTGAGTAATGAGTAATGTATTATTTCTTATTATAAAAAATCTGTATTTTGCCTGAATGCTTAAATTTATTATGTGCTTTCCATTTTTTCACATGAAATGCCTGTCGAATTTCTGGTTCATCAGAAGTGTTTAGAAATTTCAGTGAGGGTGTAAGCCTGCAGATAACGGGTGAACTAAACCAGGTTATATGGGTTACACTGGGCTGTCCACCAAAATGAAAGTTTACATACAACTTTGATTAAGATACTAAAAGCCAACTATAGCATGCATTAAAATCACATTATCTGTCTGTGTAAGGACTGCTGTGGGAAACATAGGAGTTACTAATGACACCAGAATAATGAAACTCTGCTCTTCTGTGTTTCAGGTCTTAGGAACAGATGAGGATAATATGGGGGATGGTTGCTCTCAGAAACTTGCTTCTGCCAAGTTCCTCCGCCTTCTGCTCCTAATCCTGATTCCGTGCATCTGTGCCCTTATCCTTTTGTTGGTGATCCTGCTTACCTTTGTAGGTGAGTACTAATGGAGTAGATTAAGACAGAACTAAAAGGCAACAATTTATAAAAATTTTTTTTTCCTTTTTTGAAGCCTTCCCTTTATTACTTTTAGAGAAGCTGACGTATCACTAAATTGCTTCAACTGCAAAATGAGAAATAATGCTATATATAATAATGCTATGTAAAGGGATTACTTTTTTAGAAAAAAATCTGTTCTACTTTCAGCGCTGAGAGTTTCCGGGATTTTTAATTTTTCTTTTTAATTAAGGAGAATATTTTCTACTTGAGCTTCTTTAAGTACTTCAGAAGTACATCTCTTAAGAAGTGAAGTATGAGGTATACAGATATAAATCTATTTTCCTATTTCAAACTAGCAAATTCAATACACATACAATCCAAGAGCAAGCACAGGAGGAAACTAAGCATGTCTCAATAGCACCTTCAGCACTGTCAAAACCAAGACAAATCTCTTTTCTCAGTTCAGTGTGTAAAGGATTTGCAGCAAGAGGATGTAGGGAAGCCAAAAACCAAAACAAAACCAAAACCAAGGCTGGTGAATGTTATGATGACAAATAAGTCACGTGATGTATCTTTAGGAACAGTCTGAAGTGGATTAACATCAAGTAAGTCTGGCAATTAGGAAATGTGATGCCATTCAATTTACTTCCCTTATATTTGGCATTGCATTTCTGTCCTTCTTATTCTCTGCCCTAGATTTTCATTCTTTAGTGAGAAAGCAGATAAAGGAGCAGGTGTATTTATGCCAGCTCTGCTGAGTCTCCTCTGAAGCATGTATTGAGGTGACACTCATTGAAATGTATGAAAATCTCTTGGAAAATGGGACCTGTTCTGATCAGGAATATCTCCTCCTAAGTCAGTGTAATTACTGTAAGATGAAGAATAAGGTTTGGTGTTATTACCCAAGTCTAAAAGTGGCAAAGCTCTTTTCAGCATCTTTTGAATTAGCATGATTGTAATTTATTATTCTTCTAGCTCCCTTAGCAGCTTTCATTTTATGAGCATTGATAGCCTGGAAACAAATATATCTCGTGACTGCAATTAAATGAAGAAACTCTGTGGGCATCTTTGAAGTGTGTGTAATAAATTCTGCTATTTACTCAGAATATATTACATCCAGAATAGTAGTTGATATTAATTTTAGAACAATAATCAATGAATTCTGTTACTGGCTGATATTGGTATGATGACTCAAAATATAAAAGATGACTTGATAAGCCTAAATAAATATTTTTATATATAGAAAATTCTCCTTATTTTTTCATGAAATAGAGGAGTCAAAATTTGTGTTCAGGATTGGTTTCTGAATTTCAAAAGAACTATTATGTGTATGTTACATTTAATTGCTTAGGTTAAGAAAAGCTTTATAAACTTTCTAGTTACGTGACATGTCTTGATCAACAGACAGGAAAAAAAAAGACACCAGATAAGATTTTTTTATTAGACCACAGTGTTATGACTGTAACTGGGAACTCTCAGGCAGCAAGAGCTGTTAATATGAAAGGTAGCTACTGTCTTCACCTCCAGCCCATTAGTATGATCCTGAGATTTTTGCTGAGACTGTTGTTTGAAAGTGAGAAGTTGATGAAATGGAAAAAATCTCTCTTTCTGCACAGGACCCCAGCTTTGGTCTACAGCTTCTCGAAAGGATGCCTTCCACAGTCTACTTTTTTCCTTTTATCTGGGAACTGATCCATTATTTGCATAAGTTCCCTGTACAATTACAAAAAAAAAAAATGCAAACAATTACAGCTGGCTTCTTTTTCTCCTTTTGGGCAGCTGGTAGGCAGTTTAAGGTGATGTCTTCACTTGACAGGAGGAGCAGGGTATAAAGTCTGTTTCTGCAGCTCAACTCATGTGCAGTGCCTTGGTATTCTCTGGGACCCCAATATTATAAGTGATGTGCCCATTTCTTCAGAATGCAGAGTCACAGGGGCAGACCCTGCAGAAGAAATCTCAGTGCATAGGTGCTGGCTGGTTTTAGTAGTGAATTTTATTCCCTGTGTAACTGCCTCATCCGCTACAAATCCTTTGGCAGACTGCTTTGCACTGTTTCATTAGCTTTTTACACACACAAAAAAATCTTTCTGAGATTTCCTGCTGTGAACTGCTAGAACTCACCCACAGTATATGCTGCCAACACTGCAATTTATTAGTCTGAACAGTGTGACTATTTCTTAGATCTCATAATTGTTCATTTCAGGTCTTTACAGAAATCATTAATTCCCCAGTAGTGAACCACAACTGGAAAATTATCAGTAAAACTGTTAGCAAAGCATCCCTTTGAACAGTATTACCTTGGTGCCAGTTCCTCATTTTTGGGTGAAAGCTACCATGCTGTATATTTCCATCATCTGGAGGTCTCTAGCTATAGCTGGAGACACAAATGAAAAATGATCACAGCTGTTAATTATATGGCTTAGGATTTACTGTATAAACTCACATCTGAAGAATGGCTGGATATAGTATGCATGTATAAATGAATAAAATCCACCTCCTGTATGTGTTGTATGGCTGTTAGCAAGCCTTAATAGAGAATAATTCAGTTTTAATTGTTGAAAAGATCAAAAAAGAACATTGTTTTAAAGCATCGCTCTGTTTTCTTAGATATCTTAAAATTTAAATAGTTTCTTCACGGCTTTCGATGCTATGAAAAATTTACGGAAGATATACATTAGTGGGTTTTATTGGAGGATAAAGGATGAGTATCAAAGCAAACGAGAGCCTAACTCAGAGAGTGGACTCTATAGCCTGGCATTAAGTGTTTGAGTTCCCTTCTGTGCATTAGGAACATTAGAGGACAGGAGGGAAATATGGGAGGAGAACAAGGTGACTCAGGAAGGTGATCAAAACCACTTCATACTAAACAGAAGCAGAGTTGTCATCATGAGCTAACCACTGGGGAATGTCAAACAGAGACCTGTGCCTACAGTGCACATGCATCCGAGCCCAGGTTCATCTTTTTTTTGTAGGGGATAAAACCCCAAATTACTAAAAAGAATTTTAATACTACTAATTGTCACTTGAGTTGATACAGGTGGGAAGGACTTTTTTGTAGAAGAGGTTCATTTTGTGGTAGAGGTGTGAGGAAGAGAAGGGGAATTTTCGTCACTAGAAAACTGCAAACAGAAAAAAAATGCTGCTGTTGGAAAGATGGGCTGAAGCAAACAAGCATTTGGGTATCTCAGTGATAGAAGTAAATCACCTCATGGGTAGAGATAGACATAGCTGTTATTTATTGTTCTAGAAGTAGAATGAAAAAAAGGCTGAGTGAAGAGTGGATAGAATCCAGGAGGTAAACCAGTATTTTCCTTAACAATATTTATGGGTTCACTGTATTAAACCAAAAGGGATTTTTAAACTTCTCTCAGGACTTTACTTGTCTTGTAATATATTGTCTGCTGTTCTGCTGAGTGATATATAAATAGCTAATCATTTTTACTTTCATGTTAAGTAATTATTCATAGCTCTTTGGGACCAACCTTTTCCAGAGTTTTTCTATTTTTGTGTTGAGTGGAGGAGAAAAGAGGAGCCTAGGGAGGAGGAGAGAGAGAATGTAAAAAAGATCTCCTCAACTATTCTTGAGTTATAGAAAGAAGTTACTCACTTTTCCAAAGGAGGAAAACCCATCCATCTTAACTTTTTAAAAACTACAGAAAAAAATTGCTGGTGTTTGAAACTTGAGACAAAGTAGGCTTCTGAATCATAGTGATTCAAAGCTTTGTGTGGAATCAAAGCATCCTGGTAAAGCTACATGTAAGTGAGTACAATTTCTGAGCATGATCAGTCACCATTGCTTAGATTTTAGCAAATCATATTTCTACTGGTCCCTGTTTGTGAAACCAGAGCACATTAATTCAAACGTTTGGCCTGAGCAGTGGATTAAAGAAAAAAAAATTGCTGCTTAAATAATTTGCAGGTAGGAGATTTTTAGTTTCTTCTGTAAAATACACACAGTAAATGCTTCTAAATCCAAATGAAACAGGAACATTTGCTGGGGGAAAAACAGAAACCTTAATGTGTATACACAAAGTTCCCCTGGGTTCTTCTAGTAGTAGTTAGACATGAAGATTTACTCATGGTTAGCAACACTGGAGCCAAAACAACCCAGGCTGGATAAATGAGAATATGGTACATCTCAAATGGTAAGTTTGCATTGAATCCCAATATACTTCAGGAATCTTACAAGTTTGCTTGCTGGTCCAGTTACTATAAAGTTTAGTCAGTAAAAAAGAAGTGCTAAAATTGCCCCTTCTTGGCTATTATTCTCTTTTCTTCTTACTTATAAAGCTCTCCCACCCAAAGTAACCTCAGACTGTAACTGGAAGTTGTTTTCTTCTTGGCATTGTTAGTTATTTGTAGCTGAGGAAATAAAGATTTCCTTCTACCCAGTCCTTGAGTTTCAGACCAGTCAGCTGCTGCAGTCTGGCTGCAGGGTGCTTGATGGGGTGAGAAGAGGCAGCTGCAGTGGGAAGGGACTTGGGATACCCGAGTGGGATTGGGCTGCGTGTGGTGCCTGGAGGTGGCAGAACTGGGGTTGGCAAGGGAGAGGGTCAGGAGTGCCTCAAGAGTCAGCTGTACCAAGCAGTTAATGAAGGATCAAATCAATGGGAAAGCTTAGGAAAAACCAATTTGCACGTCAGAGGGGAGAGAGAGATCTGTGTGGTTTGCCTTGAGGTCAGAGAGTTTGAAGAGAGCAACAGGAGGTGAATTCTTGCGAATGCACTTCAGGTGTGACCATCTGTTTGGCATGAATGCCTGTAGCCAGCAATAAGGGTGAGAGGGAAGAAAAAGAGCTGAAAGGAAAAGCAGAAAAGACACTTCTTTTCTAGCCCACCCATGTTTTGTTTTATTTTATTTTAATTTATTTTAATTTATTTTATGTTATTTTATTTTTTTTTTCTGGCTAAGGAAAGGCTGTTGTCTTTGTGTCCCATCATTGAAAAGCCAAATGTACTTGACTCCCTTTTTTTTTTAAATTTATTGTCTTGAAACAATGTGAGAGGGATGTTTAAATATCAGTAAATGAAAAGAAAAGCTATTAAAATTATCTATTGTTGCCAGTTGGGAGATTTTATATTTTAAGGGATTTTTTTCAACTATTTGTAGTTAAATCTAGCTGAGCTGTATTTATTATATATATGCTTATATATATAAAATACATACTCTTTTACAGGAGTAGCTAGTGGCAAAAATTGCTTTTGCTATTTACCAAAAATTTCTTATATCATGATACGGCGTGGTGCTTCTCTTCTAGCATTAAATATGACTAATATATTTGGTTAAAAAAAAAATTAAGTATTTTTAGCATTTGTTGTAGGTAACTCAGTTATATGTCCTATGTATGTTTGAGATACTTACATTATTATTTCGATTAAGTATCTCAGTAATAGTCACAGGTTAAAAATAGATTCTCTTACTATTTAATTTGAATTCTCTGATGCTTATGGGGATGCATCTTCTTGGTGTTATGCAGCTGTTTTAATTTTTGAACTATAATTACTTGCAACTGCTCAACACACTACCTAAGCAATAGTCTGTGTTTGATATAATAAATGAACAAAACCCAAAATACAGCAAGTGCCTGAAATTTTGGATACAACCATATATTTAGCATTCAGAATCAGAGATGAATGGCAGAGAACTCATGGTATTTAGCAGTGGTAGTTTAATTATGTGATCCTATATATAGAAAAAAAAAAACCACAAAACTTCTCTCCCTTTTAAAAGCTAGTAAATATAAAATATACTAAAATGTGTTTGTTCCCTTGAAGCCTTAGAATTTGTTTTCTGAAGATGGTGGTACTTTGAAAACAAGAGACGATGTGATTTAGAAAGAGTAAAAAAATAGTATTTTTTTAGGGCCACGAAGATGATCAGAAGTCTGGAGCACCTCTGCTCTGAGGGCAGGCTGAGAGAGTTTGGGTTGTGCATCCTGGAGAGGAGAAGTCTCTGGGGAGACCTTACAGGATCCTTCCAGAACCTGAAGGGCCCTGCAGGAAAGCTGGGGAGGGACTTCTCACCACAGAGGACAGTGACAGGACAAGGGGCAGTGGTTTTACAATGAAAGAGTGTAGATTTAGCTCAGGTATTAGGAAAAAATTCTTCACCATGAGGGTAGTAAAACATTGGAATAGGTTGCCTAGGGAGGTCATTGATCCCTGGAAGTGTTCAAGGCCAGGTTGGATGAGGCCTTGGGCAACCTGGGCTAGTGGGGGGTGTGCCTGCCCGTGCAGGGGGGGTTGGACCTTGGTGATCTTTAAGGTTCTTTCTAATCCTACCCATTCTGTGATCCTATGAACACTGTGTTATGTTGAATGAATGCATGTTGGAGCTGTCTGAAATTACACTCTTAGTTAAAACACGTAAGAATTGAGTGACCTACTACAAGCAAGATGAAAATTATTTTAGTTCATGGAAGCATTTCTTTGTTTTTCTATTCAAATATTTCTGTAGGAAAAATAGAGTAGTCATAGCTTTTGTTTTGACATGCTACTGTTATTTTGTTGCTACCCGAAATTCTTAACTCTAGTTCTCTTTAATTTTGAAATAAATATTATTTTTTAAATTTGTGCCATTAACTTTATTATTAACCTTCCAAAGCAAATTGATAATACTTTTCCTTGAGGGTGACGGTAATTTAAGTGCAATTTTTTCCCTTTATTCCAGGTGTGTTAGAAAAAACTTGCTTTTATTCAAATGGAAGCGAGGTCCTTGCCATTAATGGTGACATGGAAACATCTGAGGTTCTTTTGCCAACCATGGTGGAAAACAGTTCCAAAGCTGATCCCTCAATGGACCTCAGCACACAGCCCTCTTCCTGGACCACCACGTCTTTCTCCCGCATTAACCAAACGAACAAGAGCTCAAATATATTTAGGGAAACTTTCCAGGAAAATTCATTTGCTCTAGGAACTCAAGCCACAGTGCTCAGTCCTCACCCTACATACGATGCTGCTTTGGCAGAGGGCTCTGAAAACAGCACCCAGCTCTTTGCCACGGCAGAGGAAGTGACTCTGTGGTCTACAGATGCCTCCTTTAACAACACGGAGAGAATCACCACTCTGGCAGAACTAAGTTCTACTCACCCATCTGTGTCACAAAAAATGGAGGAGAAAAAAGGTAAGTTTACATTTTATTTGTCTCCATAATTCTGACCCCAAAAGCACAGAGCATGTTGTTTTATGATTCCTGGTGTGTTCTCTGGAGTTCTGAGGAATGTGTTCCTTTTGATAATTTTTGTTGTTGTGCACGTTCCATGTTGCAAGCAACTGGTTTCTCATCAGAATATCTGATTGAACCCATTGAGAAAGGTGCAGTAAATTATTTCAGGTATGAATATTTAGAATACATTTCTCAATTGGTGATAATCATACAAGCTTACCAAGGCTGAAAGTGAGTAGCCATATTCAGTTCATAGGTTTAATTTTCTGTGTTTCTTTAAAATTATGTATGTGGCAAAAACCTTTGACAACTGGGCTTGTAATTACTTTTAGAACTTTTTCTATGTTAATGGATGAATTCTTCTCTAATTTGAAGCGGGTACTCTGTGTAGCAATAAAGTTCCAGAGACAATTCAGAGGACTACAATCAAAATGTCTAGAGAAAATAATCATTAACTGTGATCAGTTTGTTTTGGTTTGGGTTTTTTTTTTTTTTTGGCTTGACCATGGAAGTAGGTGTATTGTACTAGTGCTGTGGTAATTTAATTGACTTGTGATGTCAGTTCCCTGATACTGTTTTGTTTTGCTAATAACTGAAACTCTAGGGTACCATATTACAATCAAATTATTTCTCTTGAACTGCATATAATCTCTTTTGCCCTTGGTCCCAACAGAGCATAAAGCAAAACTTACTCCAGGTCATAGAGTGACCTGAAAGAGATGAAAAGAGTTAGTCAGTGACCTAAACGTTACAGACTCTTTTAAATGTATTTTTGAAATTTCTGTAAATTAAAAATTAAGACATAGTATCTGGCAGTGATGATCACTTCTGAAAGGTCAATGAATTGTAAGTTACATTGAGGAGCAGGTCTGTGTGTCATTCTTTTATTGAATATATGCTCAGTTAAGTTGCAAAACCTGGTGTTAGTTACCCAGATTTTTCTGCTGTTCTGGTTTTTTAAGCATTCTCCCATCAGGAGTTTGTCCAAGCTCTCTCCAAAATTAAACAGGAGATAAAAGTTAGGAAACAGCTCTGTTATGTCCTTTTCTTTCTGGAGCAAAGGACAAAAAAACTTTTGAATAACATTTCCTTTTTTAAAAAAAAAACAAAACTGGTTGACAGAAGAGATTAATTTTGAGGGCATTTCAGTGATAGTTTATTATCTCACTCAAAAATTAGCTTTCAGAAGTAGTAACTTACTATGAATCAGTGATATGTCAGCATTTTCCTCTGTCCCCTTGACTGTAGTGACTCCAGAGGCCATTTGAATGCTGCAGGATTTCTGTAGATTCTGTTTGCTGACCGATGTTTCTTGAACAGATTTTTCTTTTATTTCCTTCCCTTTCACCTCAAACTCAGAACAAATGTTTACAAATGCACACTCGTAGCATATTAGTGCTTAATTTATTTAGCTTTAATAATTATCACCACGACAATGAGCAATGTAGAAGTGTGGTGTTCTACACTACAGATTCTTCCAGCCCATAGGGTTTTCCTTGATTCCTGTAGCAAAGGGCACCTCAAAGTCAGTAGCTTTATGGTCAATGTTGAGCAAAACTGTAAAGCAATGTGCTGCTTGCTTTCCATAGATGGGTCTCTTGATGTGTTTGGTTTTAACTCTTCCTATTCTGGAAGATGGTGTCTTTGCATTGCCTGCTCAGCAGCTGGGGAGATGCACAATACAGCTATACTGTAAGGTGCTGTGTCTCTCTTTGTGTTCATCCTGTTTGGGATACCTGAAATTCCAGGAAATACAGATGAAGCAGTCTAAAACTTTTTTCCTTCTCTTCCCGTGTTGGAAGGAACTCTTTTGAGATGGGTACCACATGGGTATGTGTGTATATGGGAGGTGGTATCTTTCCAAAGATGCTGACACAGGGACAGTGCTACAGTGACTCAGGACAATCTGAGGTCTGGATTTCTGAACTTTCAGATATTTTAAAAAATATTTGACTAGGAAGCAGGGGATTTTGACAAGTGCACAGGGTGCCTCACCACCTCCCTTATCCTGGCCTTTGCAAATTAACTTCTTCGTTCTCAGTCTCTTTTCCCAGTTCTCTCTCTCTCTTCTCCCACTAAGCTTTGACTCTTGGAGAAAACTCCAGGGTAACAGAGAACATGGTCTGATGTTCACATGAAGTTCTTATGTACCCTGATTTGGAGATAGATGGGGAATAACTGGGAGATGAGATATAAGTAAGTTTTGGACTAGCCAGGCTGGAATAGCCTTTTGGAGTAAAAAGTATTTTTGAGGACAAGAAAAACTTAATGACCACACGAGAATGGTGGTGGAAGATGAAGCTAAGTCTCTCTTGCTTAGTGTCTGGATCCAACTGTGACTATTAGCCCATGCCTAAAGAAGAATAAACCAGGGTTAGCATACAGACATTTCCACATTATATGATAGTGATCTGCAGTGAGTCCTGATGAATGTTCTCCCATGAATTTATGTAATTATTTTTGAACTCCTGTAATATGGAGTTTTGAGATTTTTAGGCATATCTTATAAGGAAATTAGTCTCAAAATGAAGTGTGAGGCCGATATTCCTTCATCATGAATGCACATTAGCAGATCATCCATCAGTACAAGTTTCATCTCATTCAAATGTGGGGCCATTGAATGCACATCAGTTAATTTAGCAGGCATGCATAACTTAGACTTCATGCTGGTTTTATGCAGGGTGTTAAACGACAAATGATATGTCACACAACATAGAGGCTGCCAGTGAAAAACCAACCAGACAAAATTCTCTGAACGTGTTTCTATTGGCAGTTATGTGGCTGTAATGTTTTTGGTCTGGTGTTAGTATCCCTAGTTCTGGATTTGCTTTACTGGTGAACCTATAAAGACATTAGAGCACATTAATAAGAGAAAAGATAAACATTGTGATTATATGATATTCACTCAGGACTTTAACCTAACACAAGTAAGACATTGCTGAGTTACTAACTGGCAAATGAAATTTGGCACATATGACATCAATTATTTAAAAAGTCCTTGAAGCAGAAGGAAGTTCTTTGGCAGAAATCCTTGTAAAGAATAGATTACTGAGTAAATGGAAATGCATGATACAATAAGGAAGAGATTAAAAAGTTTATTTTTATTTTACAAGGGGAAGCAGTGCCTCACAAGTCTATTAGAAAGTTCTTTGAAGGAGTCAGTGAAAATGCTGGTTAGCACAACACACTTGGCTTTTCAAAATGCTGTTAACAAGAGTCTTCATTGATAAGGAGGGTCTTCTCACAGACTAATTGCTCATTAAAAGGAAAAAATAGGAATGAATGGTGTGGCTCCACAATGAAGGTGGTTACTGACAGACTCTTACAGGATTTTCTAAACCAGGAAGGCAGAGAACAGCCAAGTTACAACATTTCTGCTAATACAGAACTGTCTAAAAGGAATAGCTGGGAATCATATAAAGGTTTCACAGTGGAGAGAGTGACTGATAGAATGTTTAGATGACTTTGTGCCAACAGATGAAAAAGAATGGTGGAGAGTGGGGAACAACCCTGACTGTAGGTAATACAATGCTGGACTCTTGGCCAGCTTTGCTAGCAGAAAAAAAAAAACAAAACCTGACAGTTTGATAGAATTCTGGCTCTGTGGCTCTGAAGAAGGCAAGCAAGGTGTTAGGTATTCTAATGAAGTATGCAAATAACAACACAGAGTATCCCATTACACCAGTGTTTAAGTTCAGAACAATAATAGTAGAGCAGGAAAAGGCAAACAGCAGACAACAAGACCAACAGAGATACAGAACAGCTTAGATATGACTAAACACTAAACAGGAGGAAAACCACTGTTGTGATCCTGGAAAAGAGCTGGCTGAGGAGTTAAGTGGTTGTGGTAGATAGGCATACCATTTTGAGTGTCCTGGACCAAAAAAATAGGGGCAGTAAATTAAGACCAAAAAAAAGGAGACATAGCTACATGTTCCCAGAATATGGAGCTACATAATGGAACTCATTGCCACAGAATGATGAGAAAACCAGAAAGTATGAAAATGCTTTAAAAACTCCACGAAGGGCTTGGTCTGTTGGGAACTTTTAAGCACAATAGTCCAGTGGCAATTTTGTCTGATTTGTGAAGGAACAAGATTTTAGGTTGCCAAGAGTTGTTGGTATACTCCTAGATGCTTGCTCCTTATATTTGCCCTGAATTCTTAGAATTTTTCATGAATGCATAATGCTGGCTTCCAGCAAAGGCCAGTTTCTGGGTTACATATACCCTGTGTTACCTCTCAGATGGAAAGCAAGGGGAAGAATACATTTTTCCTGTTGAGGAATTTGAGTCTGTGAGTTCACGTTTAAATGTTTTCTGAAGGCATGGGCCATGTCCTGAGTCACTAGGATGGTCCACTGGAGAGTTTTCTGATAGCAAAAACATCAGGAAGGGAGTCTTGGGTGAGCCAGTAGGTTCAGTAGTGTGTGCTAATGGAATGTAACAGTATATGCAATAATATTTGTTCATCTGTCAATCATTACTTAACAGAAGATGAACCATGTACTAAATAGTAATTATTTTAAAGAATAAAGGATGATTTTCCAAGGTAAATGTCAGTACAATTTTATTGGCACTTCTTTCTCTTTGAAGCACAATTGCGGTACAGTTAGACCATAAAGTGGTAGAGTGACCAGGAGAGAACTCAGGCATATGAGGTTGTGTCAGATGTTTTCATCTTGAATAAAGCAGAGTCCCCATCTTAAAATACTGCTGATCTAGGGAGACAGGAAGGAGAGTGAGCAAGGGTTGATGTTCTTCCCAGAAAAACATCCTGTAAACTAATGGAATATGCATGGAGTCAAGAGATATTAGTATGTGATTCTGTTTGTTCCACTCACTGATGCTTATGCATACTAATATTTAATATCCCCCCCTTATTTTTTTTCTGTGCCAAGTCTCTCATAATTTTTTCCTGGCAGACAGTTTCTAACCCCTCTGACACTGCACAGAAGCATTTTCAGTGGATATCTGTGACAGTGTTCAGATCCTAACACGAAAAGTAACACGAACAAGCTTAGAATCATAGAATCATAGAATTGTCTGGGTTGGAAGGGACCTCAGAGATCATCAAGTCCAACCCTTGATCCACTCCCGCTGCGGTTCCCAGCCCATGGCACTGAGTGCCACATCCAGTCTCTTTTTAAATATCTCCAGGGATGGAGAATCCACCACTTCCCTGGGCAGCCCATTCCAATGCCTGATAACCCTCTCGGTAAAGAAATTCTTTCTAATATCCAACCTAAACCTCCCCTGGCACAACTTAAGACCGTGTCCTCTTGTCTTGCTGAGAGGTGCCTGGGAAAAGACCAACCCCCCCCTGGCTCCAACCTCCTTTCAGGGAGTTGTAGAGAGTGATGAGGTCTCCCCTGAGCCTCCTCTTCTCCAGGCTGAACAGCCCCAGCTCCCTCAGCCTCTCCTCACAGGATCTGTGCTCCAGTCCCTTCACCAGCCTGGTTGCCCTCCTTTGGACCTGCTCCAGCACCTCAATCTCCTTCCTGACCTGAGGGGCCCAGAACTGGACACAGGACTCGAGGTGTGGCCTCACCAGGGCTGAGTACAGGGGCAGAATTACTTGAAGCTTCATCTCCTGCCATAGCTTCCTATGCTTGGCATCACCCCTCTCTCTCCCAGCGGGACTCCAGCACTGAGAGAGCAAGGCCCCGTTGCTCAGAAGCCGCAGGATGTCTCTGTGATGCCCGGCACGGCTCCTGCGTTTCTCCTCTGAGCATTCCCTCTTCCCTTCCTTCTCCCCGCGGAGCAGCATCCCCGCCTCACCAGACGCTGCAGTTGCGGCGCTGTGTCCGCCAGAGGGCGCCGCCGCCGCCGCTGCCGCCGGTGCGGGAGGGAGCGTCGGGAATGTGGATCCCGGGTGGATGTGGATCCCGTTCCACCCCTGCCTGCACCCGCACAAGTGTGCAGGGGGGAGAACCCCCTACCCCCTTCGAGCCCTAGGCTGTTGCTTGGAAGAATTAAGCGGAAAACTGCCGTTGCAAAAGCGTGCCGCTGTGGTGGAGGGCTGGAGTGTCTCAAAAAGTGTTTGCTTGAATCTTTTACTCTATTCCCGAAGAGCAAATATTCTTATTATGCAGAGGACCCTTAGGTGTTGTCATGTTTCATGCATATCTTTGAAACTAAGTGATATCAACCTAGAGGTTATCTTAATCCTGTCTATTGTAATTTAACTATGCTTAATTTACACATGAGATTAATTTCGTTGCGTCTACCCAACATTTCTTACTCTGCATTTGGTGTTCTGCCACTACTACAACCAACAGAGAATTAGTCTGGCCCTGCATTTTGTTTGGTAGAAAGAAGCACTGTGAGAATAGCTGGATAGGGTCTGTAGCATGTGGCACAGAAACATGAAATTCCCTCCTTCTCTTTCCCTGTCTTGTGCTGCTCATACTGAAAACATTTTTTTTCTGCTGAAGATATCCAGTAGCTGCACCCCAAGTCATCTTGGAGTCTTGCATCTCCCTAATCTGAAGTACCTTATGCAGTGATCTAATAAATCACTTTGCCTCCTAGATTAATTTCTCTTTAATTACTCACACAAGTGAGAATAGACCCAATTATATGAGGAATAATAGCAGCAATAGACCCATGCTTGTCCTAAAAAAAAAATAATAATAATAAAATAAAATAAATATCAAAACGTTGTTAAAATGTGATTTTCTCCTGAAGGGAAAAGGATGCTGATTTTTCAGATTGTCATAGAAGAACATAAACAGTGGTTTCCTAAATTGCAGGCCAGGAGTTTAGCCATTCAGCTGTGGGTTTTTTTTTCATGCAAATCCAAGGAGTAGTAGGCTAAAATTGTAACTATTAATTTTGTTGTTGTTTCAGTTATTGCTTGAGTGTTTTCTCATCCAGCAGTGATTTTTTTCTTTATCTCACCTATACCTACATTTTCTCTCAAAATTAAATAAAAAAACGGAAAATCTGCCCTAAAATTTTGGCAACGCAGTCCTCATAAAAATGCATTTTTTTCCCCCCTCTAATCAGCATAATTACTAGAGCCATTCAGGTTTTCTTGTCTAGCAGAGAGTTAAATTAAATTTGTAGTTGATATGACAAAATTAGTGACTTATAAGTGACTTAGGGTGAATTTTCACTAAACTTGATGGCAAGAATCTGGTTTGTCTACTCTGCCATTGCCATTTCATATGGGTGCATTGACACAGCTTGGAAAGGACACCATTAAGTTTCTGGCATATAAGATGTAATACCTGGAATCCAAGGTTCTTAAAAGTTATTGCACACTATATAAAATATTGAGAGACTTTACATTACAACTTCTGTTTATCAGGAAGGAAAAGCTTGCTGGCTTCTATTACCTAGTGCATCGCTGCTGTCGGGTAACTGTAAGTTTGCCAAAAACTTCAAATATTCTGTGTCAGAATTGCTATGATTTTGCTTTACTACATTTACCTCTAGCTAAGCCTGTGACTTTCATTCCCTTTAATAAATTAATGGTTCCATCCATATTGCAACTATTTTGATTGCACATCATCATCTGTCCAAATGCAGTCTGATAAAACAGAAGTTCTTTGTAAGATATCTAACAGACCTCAAGTATGTGTTAAGATTAATGCTGTAAGGAGCACTATGAATAACTATCATATTCCCCTTACGTGTATTTTTACATGCATGTAAATTCCATGTATTTTTACTCTTTGGCCTTTTAGCACCATGGGTTACCTTAGACTGAGGGAAAATTCCAAGAATTACCTCCTTGGAAATAACTACAGTCATCTTTGTTCTAGTCTTTAAATGTGATGTGTGTGCTTCTGGAGATTTATGGATGTCTATACCTTTAAAATGTTAAAGAACAGCAGCCTTTTCAGCTTCGTGTCTTTTATGCATCCATTATGGTTTTTTACACATTGTTGCTTGCAGTCTAAACAGATGTTTGTCCTCAAAATTAAACCATGAACTAAGTGGCTAAGCACTGTCATATGCTGAGGATGGCAGCAATGAAAGAAAACATAGGAAGATAATTCTCTGAGAATTGTAGCCACTGACTGTTCCAATCTTGTCAGCTTCACTGAAACTATTCTAAAAATTATTTGTGTGATTACTTCAACAAAAAGATTGTTTTTTTTTTTTTTTTTTTTTTTTTTTTTTTTACATTGTGATTGATCCCTTTGTTTCCAAAAGCACTCCTTCCATCTGGTAGCAGCATGTGATTTTATATTTGATTAAAGTTGATCTGCTTTATGCTTCTGCATGGTCTGTTATGGACTATAATAGGTAAGAGTGCAGCCAGGTGTGGCTATAGAGCCATTGTTAATATAAAATGGGACACTCCTGTCCAGAACCTACAAAGTCAAAGTATTGGTCAACAGAAAGTGATTTACAGTCACTGTCATCTTTTGCTATCATGAGAAATGAAAAAAAACCCAACACAGTGAGTACTCTGATTTGAAATCATTATGGGGGTGGCAAGCTGGGAAAGTGATAAATAGCCCAGTACTGTTAAAGATTAATTTAGCTACTAATCCATACACAAAATCTGTCTTTCTTACCCTTATTATGACTGATAATTGAAAGAATCCTAATGATACTTTCCAATTAAATAAAATAGAAGAATTTCAGACTAGAAATTAGGAAAAGCTTTTTCACTGAATGGGTAGTGAATCAGTCGAACCCCAGAGGCTGTGGGATCCCAGTTCTTGGGTATTTCTAACACTCAGCCAAAACCATAGATGACAAAATGCTAGAGACAGTCTCACTTGAAGCAGCAAGTTGGCTAGAGACTTCTAGAGGAATTTTTCAACAAGTATTTCTGTAATTATACAGTATAAAAAATATTTGCACATAGGGAGTAGAATGTGAGCATTTTGCACTGTTGAAAAAAATTTAACTTTACAGCTTGTTTAATGGTATTTGAGATAATTTTGTCCTAATTTTCGTGGGTAAATTTTTCATTTGTCTCTAACTATCTTAGACAATTAAACAATGAGCTGTAAGAGAACACAGAAGGAAGCTATCTGCGTTTACTAGTGGCATTATGTGAATTAATCAAATGGAATTACCATACTGGGAAGAGCAATTGAAGTATGAGAATTAAAAAATCTCAGTTTGCAGAAGCAACTTGCAAGCATCATGTTCTTAAAGTTTCAGTGCAGCCTGAACTGACAAAAATTTATAGAAAACTTCATCATAATTGTATTCAGCTCTTAAATACCTGCATGTTAACCTAGTCCTTTTTCCCAAAGCAGGGTGGTTTATGACCTCTAATTCCTCAGGCTGTGAAAGTTTGTCAACTTTTTTTGTTCACACAACAATCAGATAGTGTAACTAGAACTCTAAAGAATAACTCCATTAATGTAGTTATCTGGGCTTGACTGTGAACAGTAGGACTTGGACTCTAGTGGTAGAAACAGAATTAGGCCACCACTGAATATTTAAAAAATATGATGCTCAAAAGCAAATCCCAGTGATACAGACAGGAGAGACAGTAGCAGCCCCTCAGAATAAAAGAAGAGCCCAGGAAATTGAATATCATGTTCTGCAACATATACTTTGCCACATGTACTATTAAATTCAGAAGACCTGGGCTCAGTATTTCTGACTAACATCTTTTAGATTGATCTTTTAGAGACAATGACTACCTAAGCCATAAGGAAACAAGTACAGACATACCTCTGAAAAACGTAGTTGTGGGAATTTTCAATATGGAAAACAGGAATTTGTTAGGCCTCTGTCTAACAGATTTGGTAGTCTCTACTTAGCCAGGGTTTTAAAGCTCAGCTCCTGGATCTTAAGCTCCACCTGCAAACTGCCAAGCAGGAAACTGCAGTTTGGAAAGCAGAGGTTTCATGTATTTGCAGTCTCCTGCTTAGCAAGCTCAGTGCTGGATTCTGCTTGTAGTTTCTGGACAGATTTCACAGGGAGGGGTGTGCTGTGTTAATTTTGTTTAAAAGTGAGGTGGATGCAATTTATCATTGTGAGAGATACCTGGAAAAAAGAATCCTATTTTCTTACTGAGCAGATCAGAAAGAGTAATTTGGCTACTCTGTAATTCACCAGAGACAGTTGGGCCAGCTCAGACACAGCCTGTTTCTGTGATGACCTCTATGTAGTCTGTTGAACCACTACTTTAAGTCTTTTGCAAAGCACTGGATTTCTTTGCTTTGTTTTGAAAGTTGTTAATAATGCTAACATTCATTTCACTTATTGAAAACACATTTGTTAAAAAAAGACCCCAAAACAACCAACGAAAAACACCTGGATGCCTGCCTGGGTCCTGTGAGAGCTACTACTTTTTTTTTTTTTTTTTTTTTTTTTATACTGAAGTCACACACACATTTCAAAACAATAGCAAAATCTCATCCAACCTAATATGCCATGGAAAATAGTCTCTAATGATAGATCTAATCCTGAAGTAATTTCATTTTGGGCCTTTTGTTTATTTAACTGTGGGTTCTTAAGAAATACGTCTCCAATTTCAGTAAAGAATCCTGTAATTAGGAAATGACTAATCAAAATACCAGCTCTGGAACACAGGCCAGCTCACACCTCATGGGGGGTAGGTGCTCAGCCTCAGCTTTGGCTAATGAGCTTACCTGCTCTCAGCTCGGCCTGCCCAAGGGATTAAAGAAGCAAGGATGTGTCTCAGCCAAGAAGAGCAGTGTCTGGAAGCAGCTTAGTGAAAGGCGTGAGGCTCCAAAAAATGAGGTGGCTTGTTGAAGAGTCCAGCCTTCTGGAATATCCTTTGGGCAGGACAATAAATGAGTTAGAATTTATGACTGCATTAAGCTCTGTGCAAGGAGTGTCTGGTGCAGACTGGATGTGGTATTCCACTGCAGCTGGTACAGATTGCCTTAAAAAAAAATTTACAACACTTCAACTCTGATCTCAAATATGCGTTGTGTTTCCCTCATGGCTAATCCCCTCTCTGTGACCTGGGAGATAATTAATTGTTTTTCTCTCTACTGCAGGAGGTCAGTAGCCTTACCACCTTTCCCTTTGGTACCTGTGGAGCACAAGGAGGAGCTGAGAATCACTCATTCCTTTCAAACTATAGAATTCATTAACTCAACTAAGTTCAATGCAGAGGATTTTTTTTTTTTTGGTTGGTTGGGTTTTTTCTTTTTCTTTTTTTTTTTTTTTTTTTTTTCCCCCAAGTAGTCTTGGACTTTGACTTCTATTTCAGGTCCTCGGGGGGAGTTTGCTGTCCAAAAGAGTTTCCAGTTTCCCACATAAGCTCTTATGGGTCACCTAGGCTTCATTTAGAGGTTAGTGGAGATGAGATCCATCCCCTTTGCTCAGCCCCACAATGCTGTATGCTTCTTTTTGTGCTGATCTCTGCAATGAGCTGGGTGGGTCAGCTCTTGGCTGTTTTGGCCCCAAATTGTTTTAAAGGAAGTAGCAAGCACACAATGGTTGAGAGGAAGCAGTATTGCACCATTGTGTCTGTTCCATAGTCTTGTGCAATAGTTTTCTGACTGTCAGTTGACCTTAGAAAGTCATGACCTTCTGTTAGAATCTTACTCTGACAGTACCTTGCTTTAGGCTGCCATGGCTGTCACTGAAGCATGAGCCCTCAGTAGACACGAGCTTGTTAAATGTAAATGTAAAAACTTTATACTCCTCCTCTTGAAGTTGTGTCTTTGAGCTGTGTTGCAGCTCTGCAAAGTCACTCCTGTTAAGACGTTCCCTAGGGATGGAGACATTGCATTTAATGTGTAAAGTGCTTCTGATAAAATTTGCCAAAATCTCAGGGATTTTTTATGTCTGTAATCACCTAAAATAAAAGCCATTAGTGCTTTTACTTAGGTGATTCTTATTCCCTGTTTCCAGCTTACAGTTCAAGATAGACGATCTCAGTTCTTGCAAAGGACGTTTTTTTCTTCTACACAGACGGAAGGGAAGCTTCTTTTTACATTTTTTGCCATCCCTTTGTCATTTTTGCATTTCAGCACTGGAAATATTGCTGTTTGTATGCACTTTCTTTTGCATTAGCTACAGTTTAAAAATTAATTGACTACTGCTGTAGCAGTCTTGAGATAGAAATATTTTTCAGCTCTTCAAGGACAGTTTGGTCTTGTTAAGAAAGACGTAGAAATGGGGACCCTGCTGTTGACAGTTGTTTGAAATACTGTAATTTTAAAACAGAGTGAAGAGTTAAGAATCCCATTGTCTTTTTTTCACTTATGAGTGCTTAATGGATACTTAATGGCACCAGCCTTCCATTTCCAGGGTATGATTGAACATTTTGTAAGTTGCAAAGGGACGAGGAGCATAATGGAAGTGATGATTCTGTCACTGATGAACTTGATCCTGTGCTAGCTGGGACTGAATCTATTTTGGTTTTGGCAGTTCTAGAAGGCAAAAGTTCCATTTAGAACAAATCAGTGTGGATGTTACAACATTTGTGCTTTTTAGTCTTTAAAACTACCAAGTTTGTAGGATCTTTTCCTCAAAATGAAATAACTCCTTTTCGAATTTCTGTACGACTCTGCTTGGAAGTTGTGCTTGTTACACAAATGTGTTCAGCTGGACTCCATTAAAAATGCTAAATGTGCCATGACCAAGATTGATACGTACACTTTAGTTTGTTGAGGCCTCTGAAAAATTAAAATCCAAGTCGAGCTAAATAAACTCATTCACCACATCTTCTGTAGACTTGTTTCTATAAGCACTCAGCTATGTTTAATTCCGGTTTAGCATTCAAAGCATTTTGCTTTGAGTCAGAGAAAAAAAAAAAAAAAAAAAAAAAAAAAAANCTGACTCAAAGCAAAATGCTTTGAATGCTAAACCGGAATTAAACATAGCTGAGTGCTTATAGAAACAAGTCTACAGAAGATGTGGTGAATGAGTTTATTTAGCTTGACTTCAATTTTAATTTTTCAGAGGCCTCAGCAAACTAAAGTGTATGTATCAATCTTGGTCATGGCACATTTAGCATTTTTAATGGAGTCCAGCTGAACACATTTGTGTAACAAGCACAACTTCCAAACAGAGTCGTACAGAAATTCGAAAAGGAGTTATTTCATTTTGAGGAAAAGATCCTACAAACTTGGTAGTTTTAAAGACTGAACTGTCCCAGCACCTGAATGATAAAAATATGTTCTAAATATAGATAGAATGACCCATATTGTTCTTTTCCTGTGCTCTTATACACATTAAAGTTTTGGTACACTTCAGCACAGACACGGAGGCTTACCTACCAGAGACCAAAAAAAAACCCCACCAAAACCAAAAAACTTCAAAATTAAGTCGTCTAGAGCTTTCTGCTGTTTTAAAATTATTTCTACCTAATAGCTAGTTTTGCATATTAATTCTGCTTAGCATAGGGTCTATCATAACACAAACCCTTTTCTTCTCAAAGTAGATACTTCAGCTAACTGTACAATCTAGCTGTGAACTGACCTTGGCTGGCTGACAGAATCACATCCAGGTGCTCTCTCACTCCCTTTCCTCAACAGGAAAAGCGAGGGAGAAAACAAGATGGAAAAGCTCATGGGCTCAGTTAAAGAGAGGGAGATTACTTACCAATTACTGTCCTGGTCAAACCAGTCTCAGCTTGGGGACAATTAATTGAATGTACTGCCAATTAAAAATACAATTTCGTTATGAGAAACAAATGCAGGAACTAAAACATTTTCCCCTCACCCTTATTTCCAGGCTCCACTTCACTCCATTCCCAACTCCTCTACCTTCTCCCAGCTGTGATTGGAACAGGGGGCTGGGAATTGGGGGTTGAGGTCAGTCCATAGCAGTTCCTCTTGTCTGCTTCTTCCTCTTCACACTTTCCCCCCTTTCAGTGTTGGGTCCTTGCAAGGGCTGCAGTCCTTTCAGAACAGCTCCCATTGGAAGATTCCCAGGCATTGGAATGGGCTGCCCAGGGAAGTAGTGGATTCTCCATCCCTGGAGATATTTAAAAAGAGACTGGATGTGGCACTCAGTGCCATGGGCTGGGAACCGCAGCGGGAGTGGATCAAGGGTTGGACTTGATGATCTCTGAGGTCCCTTCCAACCCAGCCAATTCTATGATTCTATGTGAGTCCTCTCTGTGGGCTGCAGTCCCTCAGAATAAGCCTTCTCCAGCATGAGTCCTTGCTGACAAGACCTTGTTTTAAAATATTGAGAGAGTACTATCTTTTTTTTTTTTTTTGGTGACATTTAACATGTTTTCAAAGCCACTTTGCTGAAGCTTTTGACAAAACGTCGTATTATAGGTGATAAATGACCTAACCATTTTGCTGTGGTTTAGAAGGAACAATTTAGCAATATAGTTACATCAGGCTGTGGAATGTATGCAGTGTGGGAATAAGCTTGTGGATATTTCAGTTTCAGCAGCCTAGTGCATGAAGAGTCAAAATGGATGGGTCACGAAAAATGATTAAGATTCTGTTCAATCTCCTGTGGCTTAAGAATATTTTCTATATCCACAGTTACTTCTGCTGAATTCCTCATTAGAGTGACCAATATATTCAGCATAACAGTCTAAGATGAGGAGAATCTGTCTCTCTGATTTGAATGTGATAGACAAACCCCCTAAATTTTTTGCATTTCTTTAATGGTAAGCAGATTTATCCAGGAGACAGCAACAAGCTGAGCACTGATCTTGTGACTTCTTTTGGCATATAACCTGTGTGGCAGTAGTTGCATCAGGTTAGAGAAAGAATTTCCTTCTCAGTTAGTCTTAAAAATCTAGATAATTTTCATATTGAAGCTCTAGTTTTTATACTTCTCATGTGTTTTTAGAAAGTGAGTAAAAAGGAATGCTTTAGTTTTCTAAAAAAGACCTTAATGTTAGTTGTAAGACAATGGAAAATATTGCCTGGTGTACATCAGTGAAGAAAACTTTGGGCTACTTGGTAAACAGCTGGGCTGAGACTGTGACATAACCATGTCAGTGCTTATGTCAGACCATGTCAGACAAAACTATGACAGTGTCATAACCCCTGAGTACATTGTTTTAGCAGAAAAAAAGCAACTGCTGTAACTGCCTTAGGGATGTTCCAAAATTGCAATATGGCATGAGAAATAACAGCTATGGTAAGGGAGGTGTGTGTGATGATCCGTAATTATGTGGTGTTTATTATGAAAACACTTGAGAATTTATGTGCTAAGGAAGTTTTCTTGACTGTATTTGTATTGTCTTATTACTGACATACTTGGGTTGGTATACATCAGGATGGAAGCACAAAATGCATTGATTACACTGGACCTCTAAAGCCTGAAACTTGATAAAAGACAAATAAATATTTTGGACTATGAGAATCATATAAAATAAGCTTATTGACTAAAATTTAAAAAATTATTTTATTTTTTATATGGGATATCTCTTAAAATTACTCTGATCCAAATATCCTAAAATACTTTACTAATGCAATACACTTGAGGAATTGAATAGTTTGTATCTTCCTAACAGAAGTTTTGAGATAATCAAAGGCAGATGATGTATTATGTACACGCTGTTCCTTTTTAGGCATCATTTTGAGCGGAAGTTTGAAGTGTTGTTTTGATTTTGGACAAATGCCTCTCAATAGATAAAAAAGAAATACATTCAATAGATGAGAATCCTATGAGGAACCAGAGGAACCATTCAGCTGTTCTTCATTCATTGTGTTACGTTCATTTCATTTCGTGCCACTTCCCTTGTCATGAAGAATTTGAAACCTGCTTCATTTACAAACACCTCTTTTGCAACCTTTTTGTTTTTCCAGTGTTATGGTGACAATGTGTGTTGGCTTATATTAAATCCTAAGGAGCTTACACAGGTCAAGAGAATTAAACATTTTAATAGGGAACCAACTATTAAGGACAACAGTTGAGCATCTGCTAAATTCACCCTGTTCAGAAAGGACTTCTGGACACACTTAAAAGATGCTCTCAGAAGTGGGGAGTTTTAACCTCAATATTGAAATTCCAAATACACAAAAGTCAGTGCTTTACTGAAAGTATTTGGTACCTTTGTTGATATGAATGGGGTCTGCTGGAGCAAATCCCTTTATCCTGTGGATACCCTTTTTGTACTCACCTGCAGGGATATGAAGTTACAAGCAGATTCTTGTCAGGATCTTGAGCACAGAGCAAAACTTAGGAATTAATTACCCGGGAACTCCCAGAGGGGTTCTGCAACTTTCAACAAAATGTGACCTCTGATGTAGGGCACCCATCCAGTCCTTATTAGAGTAGTGCATCTCGAATTAGGTGAAACTTAAGGACTGTGTTCAGTGGTTCAAACCATGTTCAATGGTTTTCAGAACTGGATCTCTCGTGTTGGACATCCAGTGGTAGAGGTTAAATCTTGATACAGTAGTCTCAATATTCAGTTTAATTCTTTGTAGTCTATAGGCAAGTAAAGTTAAGAACACATTTTATTTGTACTGTTTTAATTAACATATATAATTTTGAACTGCTTCTAAAGCAAATGTTATCCTCTCATTAAGGTGGATTTAATTTTTGAAAGATGACTAGACAACCTGGTCACAGCAGTTGTTTAGTGTCTTATCTAGATATCTGAATGCAGTATTTGAATGCCAAATGTTTGAGCATTCCATGAGGTAAAAAATGGAACTGAGGGATAACTGAGTTAAAAGTGTAGTAGTTCTTTAGGCCTGAGACATCAAAAAAACCCAACCCCAGTTACAACCAGTTTTAAAATAGGCACATCAAAATAGCCTACATACTCATAAGTATTTTAAAAATGCTTGTGTACATGATAAAAAAATACTTATCTAAACCATAAGTCTTTAAGCACAGAAAAATTGGATGAAATTCAAATAAAAGAAAGACACAAAGCAGTGTGTGTTGTTGTGAAAGGTAAATTGCTCTCATTATAATTGCATTCATTATTGAAAGGTAATATTCATTCATTGTAAGTAATGATTGTTATATCTATATGTTGTGTCTATAACAGCACTCTGAGAAGAAGAGCTGCCTTGGCATTACAAGATTATAGAATCTGTATAGCAAAGCTGACATTGCAGTGCAGAAAGTGAAGGGAAGGTAAAGGTGGAAAGTGAAAGGAAATGTCATTACATGAGAAGTTAAACCATATAAAGAGTAATTTCCACTCCATCCAGAGTAAGAGAGATCTGGAGAGAAGACAGCAGGGGTCTCCAGCAGATGGAAGAATCATTTAGATACTGAAGAGCTCGAAACTTTTGAAGAAGTGAAGTGCATTCTTTTGCAATGGCAAATTCAGGACAGATGTCTGAAAGACAAGCATTTTCAGGGGTCTGGAAGGGGAAATGTAAGAGGAGAGCAGAAAAACAAATAAAAAACCTCAACCTTTTACTGTCTGATTTAAAAACAAAGCCAAGTGAACTGGATCCAACCTAAAAGTATGAAGGAAATTGTAACTTAGTTCTACTGGTATATTTTAGTAGGATGGCAAATCTGTCTGAAGTTGATTGATTTCAAACTGTGATTCAAAATATGTCCTGACACAAACAACTGCAGAATAGCCAACAGGGTACTTTTGGAAGAATTGACAATTATATACTGAAGGGAATAGTTCAAATGGTACAGAGATGCAAATCAGACTTGAAAAGAATTGAAGCCTTAGGACTTTAAAAAAGCTATTTCTTTCCACAGCTTGATTTTGGTTTTCTGTACATATTATGTTGTCCTCCAGTTTATACTCCTATAGTCAATGTATCTTGGCAGAGACTCATCCAGATTTTATCCTGTAGTAGGAACTATTCAAATGACAATTCTGTTACCTCATCTTTGATGTGTCCAATCTCTTCTGTCTGGCCTCCCACAGAGAAAGCTGACCTACAATTACCCTTCTCTTGGGCTTCCTCTTCCTGCTTCACTGAAGTTTTTCCACATGACTCTGAGTCCAGTGTCTCTATTTAAAGTTTGCTTGGTTGGCATAGGGTTTATCTTTCCTGTCACGGACACCTTCATGCAGTGTGAAGCAAATAAAGATAATCCAAATGTGATGTGGATTTAAAAAGACAGTAGAGCAATGCATGAGCCAACTAAATCTCCTTTGTAGAATTGTTTTAGTGTTTTCAATTATTCTTTCATGTTACTTGAATTTGAAAAGAATGTTTTGATTAGACTGTGGTAGGTTACCCTTGGTGGGCTGCCACATATCCACCCAGTTCTCTCTCACTCCCTCCTCTCAACAGGAAAGTGAGGGGAGAAAAGGTGAAAAATCTCTTGAGTTCAGTAAAAGACATGGAGGTCACTTACCAACTGCTGACATGGTCAAACCAGTCTCAGCTTGGGGAAAATTAATTGAGTATATTGCCAATTAAAAATAGAATTGGATGGTGGGAAATGAATGCAAGAATTAAAACACCTTCCCTTCACCCCAACCCACCCTTCTTCCAGGCTCAACTTCATCCATTCCCAACTCCTCCCTGCTGTGAGTGGAAGAGGGGGCTGGGAAGTGGGGGTTGAGGTCAGTCCATAACACTTCCTCTTGTCTGCTTCTTCCTCTTCACACTTTTCCCCCGTTTTAGTGTTGGGTCCCTGCAAGGGCTGCAGTCCTTTCAGAACAGCTCCCGTGTGAGTCCTCTCTGTTGGCTGCAGTCCCTCAGGATAATGATTCTATGATTCTATGATTCTATGATTCTATGATAAGCCTTCTCCAGCATGGATTCTCCACTGGCTGCAGTTCCTTCAGGAGTCCTCCCCAGGCTGCACAGTGCCCCCCTGCTCCACCAGGGTCTCTACCCTGGGCTGCAGGGGAATGTCTGCTCTGGTACCTAGAGCACCACCTTCCCTCCTTCTCTCACCTTATTGTTCACAGGATTAGTTTTCACCCTTCTTTTTTCCTCACTTTTACTCCTCTGTGCAGCATTTTGCCCTTTTTAAAATCTGCTTTCCCTGAGGTGCTGCCGTGATGGCTGCGGGGCTCTAACAAGCTGTGACCCAACTGGGGCAGCTCTGTCCTCTACTCAGAGTCCACTCTACAACCTCCCAGTTGCCCCTTGGACTTGGTACTGAGGAAGATGGGAAAAGCAGGCAAGATTTGTTTGTGAGAGGCATCATCCTCTCACTAAAATATTTTAGAGGAATCAAATGCTAGGAAATAAAGTGAGAGAAATTATATCTAACTTTTATTCTAATTATGAGAAGTTAATTATATGCATGAGAGACGAAGCAGATTCTGAAGGCTAGGTCCCAGTTCCTGGCATCTTTTGAAATGCATCAGAAAGAAGTTACTTATTAGGGCACTTTTCCTGAGTTAAGGAGAAGACAACTGAACCGCAGTATCAAATGTTGAATCCCAAGCGGGTTGTACATGGGAAAACTGTAGCTGGAGAGAAGCCCAAAAAATCTATTTTTCTGTTTCAGTTGAAATGAAAAATGTACTAAGATGCCTTGGTAAATTAAAAAAAATATTAAAAATTTTGAAGACATAATGAGTTTTGGAGGTTTCACTGAAAAGACCAGATGCTAGGTGGAATGTTGTGCTGCTTTGATCTGGAGCAGAAGTCCATGACAAGCTGGATAGGGACAGAGGAGGTGAAAAAAGCATGCTGTAGCTTCAGTATGTCTCACACGTGAGACTGTGAAATCAAGCAGACTCACAAGATCCATTTAAGGTCGGGAGAACATGTCAACTTGTCATTGGAAAAAAAAATAACTTGTTGAAGATCATTTCCACATCAAAAAGTCTGCAAATTGCTGCTTTAGGCAAGTTAGTCAAATTTCTAAGTTAGAGAAGATGAGTTTGGTTTAGTTTTGCTCTGTTTAATGGGATTCCTAGAAGTTTTCAAGACATTTTAGGTTTAAGGTTGAGTTTTCATTCCACATTGCTAGAGTTTTTGCTGTGAAAGATACAGGTGAATGTTGCCATTTTTCCTTAGGCTTACCAGGAAATTTTTAGACTGCACCTGTGCAATGTAGTACTGTGAGTGCATTAAGATAAGTTCTATAATGAAGTGGGTGGTGATTGGTGCTGCAAAATGAAGAGTTTCATTTACTGCTGCTTAAAGATGGTCTGTAGAAGTTGCTGATCGGAAAGATTACTTTATGATTTAAGTATCAGCAAACTTGACCTGGGATATGAAAATTGGGATGCAAAACTTTCTTCTTCAAGCACTCCCATATACCATGTTACACTTTGCACACCTGAGATGGGCTTGTTTTGCAGATCTGCTACAACAATTCTAGCAAAAATATACCCTTGCTAGGCTCTACACCAGTTCACATTAGTTGTAACTGAAGGCACAATTTAATTGCATTACATTAAAAAAGGCTAATGCCAGGAGGACGGATCCCAGATCTTTTATAGTACAGGTTAGAACATGGATGCATTCAGCATGCAGTGTTGCACCAAATTTATTAACCTATTTTTAAAGGTGTTCTTTCATTTCTCATCAGACAGGAACTGCCTCTGACGGTGCAATTCAAATATTCCTTCCCTTTCAAAGTGCTTTGGGACAGTGATGAGACATTCTGCAAAAAGCACTGCTTCAGCTTCTGTTAGCAAGCTCTGAGCTTACCCATTGTTTCCCACCACTGCCCTTCTTCTCCTGTTCTGCTAGAACAAATGTTTTTGCTACCAATAAACTATTCAACTCAATGATCTGATCCAGGTGACAGTTAATTTTCTCCTGCTTTCTTTCCTCCACCTGGTGCCCACAAAAAATTTAAAAGTGTGGCAGGAGAGGAAGAGGAGAGGAAGAGGAGAGACTGTTTTTTATCAATGTCCAGGGCTGGTTCATTGCATGGCCTCAAAAATATCCTGAGGCAACAACTACTTTGGGTTGGGTGAGGAATCATGACCTTAACAATACAGGGATTGTTGAATGTCTTCAAAGTAAAGTTATTAATCAAGCTTAAGCTGCAGCTCCGGTTGCATTTCTTTGGGATTGTCATAAACATTGCTTTTTGGGAAATGAATGTGGGTGGCTGTTTCCAGTGCTTAGTCCTCTAGTCCAGTTCCCTGGACTATCTATGGACAAGTCCATAGATAGTGCAATCTGGGAGCAATCTGAAGAGGGGAGAGGGAAGAGGAAAGTGGGTTGTTTAAATTAGTTTCAGCAGCATGGAATCTGAAACTGTAGACTTGCATTGCAATTGCTAGAGTAGAAGGAAGCTCTTTCAGTCCATCTGGCAATATCTGGTGGTAAACAGAAAACTTAATTTAGATGAATGTCAGAAATGACCCATATAATTAGGAACCATGCTGTTCTGTTTTTTTTTAAATTATTTTCAGCCCTCTAGGTGTTGGCAAAACTAGTTTATGTGCCTTGTATTCCTCATAATTAGTGAATCTTTACTGGAGAAAAGCAAATAGGCTGAGGTTTTTTTATGTGTATTCAGCATTTATCTTCTTCTCTGATCTGTTTCCTGCTTGTAACATGTTTAATAAGTTACACCATCAGTCACATCAGCATTCTGGCATTGCAAGGCCATATAATTTATAAAACACAGTTAGCCTTACATATGGAGCAGAATTCAGCAATTTTGGTAGAATATTTATGAATTTTGAGGTCTAATGCATTCTTTTCTTATATTTATGACTGCCATATAATTATTCATATTTTCTGTTTATTTAAAAAATAATTGCTGTTTATTTTACTAAAATATATTTTACCCTATCTCTTTAATCTTTATATGCCTACTCATTACATGAGCAGTGCCTCTTGTTTGTATTTTCAGTAGCTCTTGTCCTATTTTAATGTCCCTTAAAATAAATATCCCTTGCTCTGCAGAATACTGTGTCTGTATAGCTGTTTGCTTATCTACAGAGCAATTGGACCTGAGCAAACCTACCTGTCTGACAGATGTGTTTGTCTATCAGAACCTAATGGACTTGTTTCAAGAATTAGTGAAAGGATTTGTTTTATGGAAACGATGAGAACAGAGAAACTGAGTTTTCTTCTGGTCTCAGTTAAGGTGAAACAACCATGCTCTGGACATGTGATCAACATGTTACTGGAGGTATGATCAACTGAGGCATTTGTCTGGACCTTGAGATATTATTTATTCCCTGCAAAGCTGCTGGGTGAGAGGGCTGTGGGCTTGCATGGAGAGGGCTGGGGCATCTGTGCTCTCAGCTCTGGAAGATGGAAAGGTGAATGAAAGATGGAAGAAATTCCTTGAGGACCCGTGTTAAATAGGCAAGGTTCTCACCCAGGCACCTGCTTTCCAGATGAGTGTTACAGGATATGAATGTGTCTGGGATTAATACTGAATTGATGTTGTTTTGCAGGAATGCAAGATTCATTGAACTCAGGATGGATCATGGTTCTCTTGCAAGGGTGGTCCCTCTTTCTGTCTCTCTTTGTTTTAAAAATTCTTGTATAATTGCTATAAAATTCCATCGTCTTAGCCATGAATGGTCAATTCAGTGCCATATTTTCCAGCCACTATGAACTGCTAAAAGATTAGATAGCTCTAAGGAACTGTAGCCCCACTCTTTCAGGAGAAAATGGAGTGTGATTTTACATTTTTATAGCAGGTCAAAATATTGTGCAAAAGTCTCAATGTCAGTAGTCATTAAAGAGATGGCATCTTTTAAAAGAAAACTTTGTGGTTCTGAAGTGAATTTCCTCCCTCTATCTTTTTTTCCCTTTCCCTTGGAAAGCTATTTTAATATCGCCAGATTTTGGTCTCACAGCCTAACAGATTTGTTATTCGTCTCGGTGGTATTTTTCAAAAATACCTATAAAACTTCAGGGCAGAAGTTGCACTGAAAATAATCGGCAGGTGGTACCTATATAGTCACTTTTGGGAAATCCACTCTGCAGTTTTGAGAGTTCTTGGTTAGGAGGCATAATGCATTTTTGCTGATCTCCCAGCATTTACTTTTAATTCTGAATCAAAAATCTGTTCCTTTATTACATGGAAAAATGTGATTCCTGTGATTAGTCCTGGTACTGTGGAAGTGAGAGGAGATTGTAGCAGAAAATGAATGTATACTGCTAAGATTTTCTTATCATCAGTAGGGGGGTGAGGGGGAATCTCATGTGGACTTGTGAACATAGTTTTCTTGATTAGAAGGAGGGGGGAGATTTGCTATTGTTTCAGTGGGGCAATATGAAATCCCTTTTTTTTTTTTTTTTAACAAGTCTAGATAAAATTTAAAACCTGTCTTTTTCCCACCCCTTCAAATAAATTGCAACTCAAAAAAGCCCTAAGGAATTTTTTCTTCATTGTGCTTCGCTTCCCCTACTCTTATGTGAGGCTGTGTTTGTCCATAGATAGGAGAATTTGTCAATAGTACATTTAGACAGTGAAGACTGTGCTTAGACTGAAAGCTTACAAAGCTGCATCTTTTGTGCTTTACATTCCCAGATTTTATCAAGTTGTCAGACTAAGTGCCAATAACCCACCCAATGCTTCGAAGAAATCAGACCCAAAATGTCTTATTATGGAAATGATCCACTCAGTTTGGGCATTTGCTCAGATAATAATAATAGGGGTGCTGGAGCTTGAAGAGGCTCAAGAATCATAGAATTTATTTGGTTGGAAGCAACCTTTAACATGATCAGATCCAACCAGTCACCCAGCACTGCCACATCCACCACTAAACCATGTCCTTAAGCACCACATCTACACATCTTTTAAATACCCCTAAGGAGGGGAGGGGGGACTCAACCAACTTTCCTAGGCAGCTTGTTCCAGTGCTTGACAAACCTTACAGTGCCAAAATTTATATAAGAATAGATAAATTCTTATCTAACCCTCCCCAAGTTTTTCCTGGTCAGAAGGCTAGAGCTGGAATGGTCATTTAACATCAGGTTGATTTGTGTACAGCACCATGAGTGGCCAAGTCTGGTCTTGAGAACTGGCTGAGGTCCCTGATTATTGTACAACGTGGGTATGCTCTAAGTGTGAAAAAATTCCTTCCAGAGCAATTTGATGACCTAGATGGATGTACCTATACCTGTAGATGACCTAGTCAGGATGAAGTACATCCTGACTGGATGACCTAGAAAGGCCATTGGAGTAGGGAGCTGTCATAAATATTAGATTTCAATAGCTTGTGATGAAGATTCTGAATTTGAGGTATGGCTTGTGAAGCTCACTCTTAGAGCTTCATGTAGGGTGTTACCCACACACTGCTGAGAGCTCACTGCATGTGGTGAGAAATGTTGCTCTGCTGGGTTGAGAGTGGAACAGCAGTTTAGGACAAGACTTTGCAGTTCAGCCTGTAAAATCAGATAATTCTGTGTTGGTAGGATAGAGAAGAAAGACAGTGATGGTAAATCCATCATCTTGGGAAAAATAGGCAAGCAAGTGGATGATTTTGGCAGGATAACCAGCTGCAAAATGAAATGGTAGCAAAAAGAGAAACTTCATGGCAACACCACAACAGCTTCAGAATCCAACAGCCTTAATTTTCTGTATGACTTCCATTCTTAGTTTCAGTGAAACTTGGCTGTACCCAGGTTATTCTGATGGTGTGTTCATCCAGCCTGTGTCAGAAAGAGAGTTGTGCTATTTCTAGTCAAGATTTGTAGAGGGTCAGAGGATTGTGAAAATTTGAGTTTATTTGGTTTTCCCAACTCAGCTACCAAGCTTCTCCAGATTTCTTTTTTCCTTAGATAATTTTTTTTTACAGCATTATGATAATAAAATAGAATGTTAGCTTACCTGTGAGGTAAAGGGATTGGTTAAGTAATATGTGTTCTGACTAGTCCATTCAATATATGATTTGAACCAACTGTTAGATGGTGACACTTTTGTTCTAAATATATTGTTTTGATTTCGCAGGTGCCTGCATAAATATCACCAACAGCCAGTGCCAAATGCTGCCATATAACTACACCACTGTAACTTCAGTTTTTTCCATTGTCAAAAGTATTGAAATGGAAAAGTTCCTGAAGTTCTTCAGTTATCTCAATCGTCTCAGCTGCTATCAACACATCATGCTGTTTGGCTGTAGTCTTGCTCTTCCTGAATGCATCAGTGACGGTGATGACAGGTATTTGGGAATGAAAATCAGTCAGTGACTAGAGCCAATTGTGGTAAAATAATTTGTATAATCAGACAAGGGAAGATCCAAACTAAGCCTATGACCTTCTCATTGCAAACCCCCTGTCTGCCAAAGCTGTTCACAACATTTCTTCCATGATAAACCAACTGCAATAGAGTTCTCAGAAAAATACTTCCAGTGTATGGAAAAAAAAACCCCACCTGTAATATTAAGGCAGTCATATTATTTTCTTCAAAAAAAGCTGACCAAAATTCTTGTACCTCATTTCTCCAATCTGTGTGTGTCTAAATGGAATGCTTTCTGACAACATAAATGCATTGGATAGTTACAGTATCGGCATAAAATGTGGTAGCTGTAGTTAAATTTAACAGGTTTCTTAAGTCTTTTCCTTCATAAAAGTTAATATTTAAATGTATTTTATGGTATTAGATTAGCTGGATGTATTCAGAGTGACATAAACTGTTCTGGAAGCTTAAAAAGCATGTCTTGATTTCTGCATTTACATAATTACACAGCATTAGCATCATGTGCATGCATGCTTTTCATTGAGTTTGATTCAAAGAAGGAACAGTGAGCTTAACAGTGCAAAAATAACATAAAAAGGAAAAAAAGGAATATCTGCACAACCTCTGTTTCTGGAGGTGGAAAGAGAGACAGTAGAATTCTCTGTCCTTCTTTTCATTTCTCCTTTTTTCCAATTTCTCCACTGTGAAATTCAGTGGAAGAGAATACGCCAACGGAGTAAGTGATTCTGTTAACAGAACCAAGAAAACAAAATCTGTGCAGTTTAGAAGGTTTAGGATGCTTATCAGCCACTGTTACTATGTGGTTTTGTCTTTCATCCTTGATTTAATGCATTCTTCTAAGGAAATTGATGTAATTGCTCCTGTATAGCAGAAAAACTGAGGAGCAGCAGGCTATCTGTCAATTGAGAAAGCTCAGAGCAGCAGAACACAGGAATATGTTTTTCTTTGATTTCATCCTTCACACCAGTCTGTATGCCTTCTAATAGCTGTGATTTCGCTCATAGTAATTGCATGGTCTAATTCTTTCAGAAGTAAAATACTGAGGATAGAGTTGCCAATGGCAGAGTTAGCACACCCTTTCTGCTCAAAGTAATTACTCAGTTTCAGCCCCAGTCTACCCTTAAGTTGGTAATACACTAATTCAAGGTGAAACAGAACTGGTTATAGCAACAACAAAGTGAAATGGTTTGCACAGGGTAGTATTTCAAAGGAGGAAAAATCCTTCCTTAAGATATCTGTAAAAGAGCACTAAAGAATTCTGGTGTACTTTTGGAAATGCCTGTGTACAACAACAGATGTCACATGCAAAGTCATGATTAAAACTGTATTTCAGTAAATGTGCTGAACATATCTGAATACTTTTCCTAAATAAAAGGACAGTGAATCAATTCAGAGATAGATCAAATAGAAAACTAAATAAGTAATAAATGGATGCACATGGGCAAAGAAAATCTACAGTGTCCATTGGGAAAGTGCCAGAGTATTTGGACAGAAAAAGGAATTCGAAGAAAACAAATCCTGACTCCTGCCCTGAGGAAAGAATTGTCCAAGAAACAAAATTTTATTTCTGCTGTTCTGTGGCTGGAACATGTTCTATAAGAGATACAAAGAAACATTAAGAACCAGCTTGTTTGCATCTGACTTCAAAGAAAGGCATGCTCACATATTTCTAAAAGATTGGTGTTGACCTAAAATGTATTAATGAGAAGATTACACTTTGCTTTGTCCCTCAAAACTCAGACCTTGAAGTCAGTGAGTAATACTTATAACCTCAGGACCCATTGCCACTTAGCCTCAAGCTGAGACAGTATTAAGGTGACAAATATAAAGTTTGTTTTTACAAAGAGTGCTAGGAAAAGCATAGGGGATGATGGGGCATTGGCCAAACCCCTGATATTTGAAGTTGATTGACAAGCTTTCTTAGAGGACCATTTCTCCAGTGTGTATAAATAAAAGAAAAATAAATGTATTGCTTACGAAAAAGCATTTCTGCAATCATCAAAAGTTCCTAGTATCTTCCAGTATTTAATCAATAGAACTTGAAGTTTGGCAAGAAGGTTGCTCTAAGAAGTGGTGAATTCTTTGTCATGACTTGGAAGCTAGAAAGATAAGGGATGTAGAAGAGAAAATCTGTTTACTTCAGGGGACCTTCTATGGATATTCTTTAAAGAAATGAATCCCCAAAATTTTGGCTTCCACATCTCTGACAAGTCAGGATCTCTGAAAGCTTCTCTGTCAGTGTCATGGCTCAGCTAATATGGGTGGGCCTAAGAAAAACTCTCCATGTCACTGGCCCTCCCAATAGGTAATGGTGGCACTGGAGGTAGGTACAGACCCTTACAGAAGGGTCCTGAAATCCCATCTCTGATGGCAAGTAAATATGCAGTCATGTGCCAGTAGATGGCAGATGCAGTGTAGGGGAAGGAAAAAACAGGGACAAAATACAGGGGAAGTGAGACAGAGAAATTAGGTACTTGAAAGAATATTTTTCCTTCCATTCAGAGAACTGTGCTTTCCCTGCCACAAATTGAGGCTATTTATAAATACTGGTATTTCCAGTTTAGAAAGATGGCAAGGATCATCAAGGAAGGTATTGCTTAAGAAATGAATTAAAAAATTAAAATTATAAAAGTGTCTCCATTTAGCTTTTACCTGGGACTAAACTGTAGCAGTTTCTATGTCACCCAGTGTCCCCTACCCAGCCAGATAGGAAATCAGGGAAAAAAAAGACAAAAGCCCTATGGGTGGAAAGAAAAACAGATTTACTGATGAAAAAAATTAATACAAATACAAAGATAAAGTATACAAGCTTATACTCAGGAGGAGCATCAGGAGGCCAAGAAAGAAAAATCTCAGGAAGAGGAAGACTGCACCCTAAGCAGACTCCCATGAGACAGCTGTGCCTCAGCTTGGGGCCACTGGCCTGACTGAAACTGCTGGCCAACTTGGGGCTTCTAATCACCTTCCCTCCATGGCTGGCCTCTGATTCTGTTCACTTGAAACCAGGACAAAAATAACATAAAGCTATAGCAAATGGCATCCTACATTGGCCAGAATGATGTCTGTGGTCCAATGGCTGTGAAGCCAGATTGTGCCACAGCCAGCAGCATCAAACTTGCAGACAGTGTTTCATGCTCTCCACTAATATAATCCACTTAAACTTCAAAATCATAAAAGAATCTCCTTTCAAACTGTGGATTTGGGTGGTTTTTTTCTTGGTTTTTTTGTTTGTTTGGTGGTTTTTTTGGTTTTTTTTTTTTTTTGTTATTTGTTTGTTTGGTGTTTTTTTTTTTAATATATATATAGACTATAGTTAAGATCTTAGAGGTTTTTCCAACTATGACAATTCTGAAAAAGGCTATCATGTGGAAGAAACTTTTTGAGAACAGTCTGGTCATGGGAATGTCTCTTTGGAAATGTATTTCCCGTTGCTACTCAGGGGAGTTAAGAGAAGGGAAGAGGCAGAAAGGAAATCAGGAGGGGTTTTTATTTCATAAATGTATACTTTACTAGTTGATTGCCTCCAGCTCTATTGTAATATTTTTCTGTGTGTATTATCTATTATGAGTTGTGGTTTCTGGTTTCTATGTTGGTATGTTAAGTAGGGATCATAGGATATCCTCCTACACATACAATACATTTTTACTTATAGATACTGATCATTCACATAATTGAAATGATTGGTTACAATAAATCACAACGTGAACGTGGCATTTTGTTAATGTTCGTTTGGCAATTTATTATATCTGCTAGAAAAGCACACTTTCTTTTAATCTGAGATTTATTTCACTCAATAAATTGCAACAATTGTGGGACATGAGATTCCAGTAGAACCTTGCATTTTCACAAACATTGGGGGAGTATCAACACTGATATTTTCCCATCAGACTTGTACACCAGGGCAAAAAAACAGGGAGGTATACAGGAGAGACCATTTTATTTTACTATAGCAAAACTTCTCTAGTAGATATGAGCACACTGTCTTGTGCAGAAGTTAAAAGACTAAGGAGGTTTTTGGATTGAAGAGTGCTTAAAGATTCTCTGAGAATTCATATATTTTCAGCTCATGTTTTGTCTCTTCTAGTGCCCAGCTTATTAACAAATAACTTTTAAACCATCTGCAGTTAATGAGAACTAATGAGATTTCAGGGAGTGAGACATCAACCTTTCATAAGTTTGTCTTTGCTGTGAGAAGTTATTATCCCCCTTCTGGAGACTGAAGTGGTAAGCACCACACTACTCACAGGCTGTGCAGAACAGGCAAGTTGGAATCACAGGGTCATGCAGGTGGGAAGTGACCTCTGGAGCTCTTCTAGTCAGATCGTGGCAAATTTTAAAGATGGGTGAGGTTGCTCAGGGTCATTTCCAGTTTAGTTTTGTGTGTCTCTAAGGGTGGAAGTTCCATAACTTCTCTGAAGAACATGTACTCTACCACCAAGGTAGATTTTCAGCTGATATAATTTGGAAGTGCTGGTGAAATAATCAGTCTCACTCCGTTTCCCTGCTTATTTTCCTACAGCTCAGCAGTGCCCTTTCCATGATCTGACAGGAGTTCAGCTCCATGACATTGGATCGAGAAACTCTTCCGAATTAAACTGGGAGTGACTGATCTGATTCATGGTGTAACAACAAGTTGTGTCATGCTGGCACAAGGAGGGAAGGAAGAGAGGTGGGGAAGGGTTCAGAAGGGGTAGGAGAGCTTCTTGTTTTCAGTGACATCTGTTCCTGCTGGCTTGAATTGTTCATGAAGTAACTTTAATGTGAGGAAGCAGCATGATAATGGATTAAGATTTGCTACTCGACAGAGACGAGCCTAGAGTGTAAATGAGTGATAGGTGTGTCTGTGATTCTTTAGGATTCCTGACAAGATGCAGCTCAAGAGGTTCTAAATTTTGGCTGATTTTTGAGGTCCTCCTTTCGACAGCTCTCTGAAATGCACAGGAAATCATGAGTTCTAGAAAGCTATATTAAATTGGAGTACCTATCAGATTGATCTGTCTTTTAAACCTAATGATATCTTTGGTTTTGTTCCCAGTTCCACTTTCACTGCCATTTTCTTTTCTATCCTCTGTCTGACCAGCCTTCAGAATTCTGTGTGAGCTTTTTGTTAAGTAAGGTACTCTTGGCTATCAGTGGTCTGTTCTAGGTCTTTTGCAAGTCTAATTCTCTAGCTGTATTTTTTTTGTGTGTTGTCAGCAGGTATGGCAGCTACTAAAGAATAGTTAATTGGCCTGTAATTTTTAAAGGAAAAAATAGAAAGTGTCTGTATAGACCCACAGAATGGATTCCAGTCCATTTTTTTCGTATTGCTTGAGATTTTTTGTGTTGTTATAGCCTATAAACGGGTTGCATGCTCTTCTATGCTGCAGGTAATCCACTTATTATCTCCATCTTCTTCATCTCACTGCATAAACCAGACTTTTTTTTCAAACTCTTGGAAAGCCTCCTTGGAAAGGGCATTACTGTCATGGCTCATCTGTAATAACTGATCTGGTGACAACAGATCAAATGTTCATGACTGTGTGAGTAAAACTGGTTTTCTTCACTAGCTGTAAATCCTTCAACACCGTGGGTAGATGAGTGGGAATCTGACAGCAATTCAGCCAATTAATAATAGACATTTATCTCGTGTAAACAGCTGGAGCCATTCTTCAAGGTCCTTGAGCTGCTGCTGCCTTTTGCCAGGATCACCTCTGGGGCCTTTTTTAGCCTTTAAGATGTTAGATATTTCTCAGACTGTGAATCCTGTGTAGTCCTTATACAGGTGAATGATGCATCTTTGTACGTACACACGGGAGCCTGCTTCAAGAAAACAGTGCAAGTGTTTGAGCTAAAAACAAGATGGGAAATCAGGAGCATCTGTGCAGCTAGCTCTGCATTTCTAAACAGCTTTCAAGATAAAGGTGGAGACTGAATAATGAAAACTGAATACGTTGTTTTTTTGATTATGTGACACCGAAACCTTAAACAGCCCCTTTGTTTACAAACCCACAAATTGAAAAGTAATACTGTGATTTTCATTGAGCTTTGCTCTCTACGTGGCTCTGAACATGTTCTAGGGGTTACCAGGAAAACTGTAATGCCGAGTGTGGGTGTTGGTTCCACTGTAGAAGTTTACTTCACAGACATTTATGTTCTGTGGAAGTCTTTATTGTTAAAAATTCCTCAGAAGTGTTAGTGACAATTAGAACTAACCATGGCTTGTGTGTCAACTTGTCACTTCAACTTGTTTGGTTAAAGGACTTTAGAAACACAAGGGATAATCTCGGTTTTCTTCTTCCCATAATTTTTTCATATTCCCTGGTTGTTTTCCTGTTTCCTCCCCCCCACAAGCAGTCTCCCACAATTGTAATACCCCTTCCTTTTTTCTGCCTCAGACATCAAACCTATGATAATTCTTAGCCTGTGTTCCCATGAATGGAAGAGTGTATTACCCTCCAGTGCTCAATAGCAAGTCATTGGCATGATTAAGAGTTGTTCTGGTAGCCATGCCAGGGTGACCTTGTTCTTAAACACTTCGGGCTGAAAAAAATGATCCAGCAAAATACCCTAGAGTTGTTTTTACTTCACTTCATACATGAATACCACTTTCTGGGTGGCCACAGAAAGGGTCATCCTGAGCAACTGAGCTGATGGGCTTGGGGAAGGACAGTACTAAAGACCAGCAGTACCTGAAAATGTTCATCCCTCTGCCTTCCACCAGGTTGCCTGCTGAACCTCAAACATGACCTTTAGCCAGATCTGATACAGTCAACAGTTGTGTGTTCTAAGAGTACTCTTTCTGCTGTATTTTTAGCACTGCAATACCTATTTCTGGAATCCCAACCTGTTGCAAGTACTTTACCCTCTATCATTTTAATCTGTAAAATTGGAATAATGAATTACTCAGTTAAGGCATGGCCATGGCAGGACTTTTACCAGTTAAGATATTAATGTCAGGACATGAAAAAGTGCCATAGAAAATAATGAGCACTAGATATATTATAAAATTTCCTGGGTTGCATGGAGAGTCTCTGCAGGATGTATATTTTATTGAATGCTTATGTGAGCTCTAGTAGTTTTTACCTCTCCCTGTCTTGACAGCTGGTTCCTGCTTTGCCTATCTCCCCTTGGAGGTGCCAATTTAGTTGTTGTTGTCAGATGAGAAAAAAAAGATTACTTTTTGGGTGGGGCACATCACAATACTTTTCAGTTGAATCAGTTACTTGACCTGGCTTACAGTACAGCCTACAAGCAGATGTTGCTGCAAAACTGCGAGCAGCAGCACAGAAACAGGTACAGACATTTGGGAACAAGGACTGCATATGCTGCTCCTGCTTCCAGAAAAGACAAAACAAGAACCATGTGCTCGGTGGCTGCTGAGTTTGAGAGAAGGACCCTTGAGCTGCTTTGAATAATTGTTCCTTAGAAAATGTGTTAAATTCTGAAGCTAGAGGAAAATAATTGCCTAGAGGATCTTCCCTCTCCTTACTTCTTCTTGTAGCATATTTTGATAAGCACTTGACTGCCTTAGAGAGTCTTCTGATGAGCCCTATGCATGGTAATGTGATTGCAGGGAAGTCTGTACTACAGAAAGAGTAATTTCTGAAAAGAATTTGTATAAAAATGTAAAACATCTTCAAGTGAGTGACACAGATTTAGAGCCATGTGTGATTATAATCAGGCAGTTTGAATACCATTTTCAGCTAACTCTAGGTGATTGACATGAAGAGGAAGGCAGACCATTTGCTCTCAGGCTGTGTGTAGCCTCTTTGGAAGCTTAAACTAAGTTAGCATAATGGTTTCAGAGCATATACTGTATTGTATATATCTTCTTCAATGAACATTTGATATAAAACTCCTGATAAATATCTTCTCTGAACATACCTTATGCAAATTAAAACTTCCTTATTTATTCTCTTTGTCCTTAATATAGTTTTTATAAACAGTAAAAAACACTTTTGTTTCTTTCGATCCCATACGATTCTTGATGTTCATAATTCTATGCAGCTGAAATAACTGAAGTATGAACTCTTAGGTGTAGGGGAACCAACAGGGTTAAAAATATTTCACATATCTGTTCTTTGATCAAACTTCATCTTTAGCAAGAGTTTTTTCCATGAAAATCCTGAAGATAATATGGCATAACCTGCTTCTGTGCCTGTCCCTGGCGCCAAACAAATTATGGTAAGATGATTGCTGTAGACATGCCAGTTTATTTTTAAAATGATTGGTCTCTCAGTAGCTGTAAATAAGACTAATCATGATGGAGGCTTTTAATCATCTTTTCATCCTTCAGTAGATTAAGTGATATGTCCATATTAAACTTGATTATTATCCAGAAATATTTGATTTATGGAGCACATGTGACTGAACATTGAAACGGCACCAAATATTGCAGTAATTGCTGGATAATCTTATGTCTTCTGGTTTGTCAGAGCTTCTCTAGAGACTGCAAATTCTGCTTGGCTTATTTAATCACTATGCAGTTGTCTTTTAGAAGCAAAATTATTATTGTGCTCTGTACATATCTGTGGTGGGTTGACCATGGCTCGATGCCAGGTGTCCACCAAAAATGCTCTATCACTTCCCTCAGCTGGACAGGAGAGGGAAAATATAATGAAACACTTGTGGGTTGAGGTAAGGACAGGGAGACATCACTCACCAGTTACCATCGTAGGCAAAACAGACTTGATTTGGGGAAATTAGTTTAATTTTTTATCGATCAAGTCAGAGGAGGATAATGAGAAAAGAAAAACTAATTCTTAAGACACCTTTCCCTACCCCTCCATCATGCCCAGCCTTAACTTTACTCCTGAGTTCTCTACCACCTGCCCCTGAGCAGCACAAGGGGATGGAGAATGGGGGGTGTGGATGGTTCATCACATATTGTCTCTGCTGCTCCTTCCTCCTCAGGGGGAGGATTCCTCACACTCCTCCCCTCCTGCAGCTGGGGAGGAGGAGGAGGGAAGACAGGAAGCAGTGATGATTACTGCAGAGATCTTGCCGTGCCCTTTCTTCCTATCCATATCACAGAGGTTCTGTGAAAACCAGAAGAGTGTCTGCTTCTTTCCAGGCAACAAATCAGCTGCCAACTAGAAAGCTGCCAGAGATAATTTTAGAGGTAAAGGTCCTTGGCTTGTTTCTGAGATAAGTTCAGCACTGCAGCATGTAAAGTACATTGTGTAGAATTCCTTAGGTTACCTGGAGTATATATGTCTAAAGATACTGTTTTGAAACAGTGGTTCCAGCTAGAGTATGCAATGAACTTGATAACAACTCTGGCAGCTCCTCTTGTCAGATACCAAGCTAAGGCAACAATACTGACTTCAGAACACTTGTGCAAGTGAATATTTTTTCACACCTTTTCCTTCTTGTTACCCTTGGTAGCTGGGCAGCTCTGGCAGCTTTCTATTCCTTGTCTCTGGAGTTTGCTGCTGTAACACTGCTGCTAATACAACTATGCTTTTCTCTATCACTCTAAAATAAAGCACCAAGAGAACTGTTTGGGACTGTAGACTTCTACAGTTCAGGGCACTTAACTTGTGTCTGAACATGAAGTTCTACCCCCGTTTTTTTCCAGTGGGCAGGTGCAAAAAAGAGTCAGACTCAAAAAGAAAGGTGATAGGATCAAACTGGTGCACTAGGGAAAGGACTTTTTCTGTGGTGTTTGAATGAATGAAGCAAAACTGTGTTTGCTAAAGCCCCCCAGATCCTGCCATAACTTATACATAAGCTGCAAAAACATGGTGAAAATTTAATCAGTGCAAGGGTACAGAAGAAAAGGTTGGATGTGGTATGTGGAATCTAAGCCTGGTCTCCATGTGAAGACACAGGGTGAGGTGCAGGTTGGCAATGATCCTCAAGATGCAAACCTGAGTGACACATTGACTTCTTTCTGGAACTGCCCCTTTGTTCCTTCTCAAACACTAAGAAAACAGTGTATCCTTACTGTAAAGAATATGGTAAGGATTCAGAGCAATATTTTTTTGCAATAGATCAGTTATTTCAAATATGACAATTATTGTTAATGACTAGGCTTTCCATAATACACCTTCAGTAAAATGGTGTTTAGAAGTGTCTGTGGTATGTGTATTGTGCATTTATATGTATTTATTTCTGAAACTGCAGTCTCTTCTCACGAGTAACTAACAGTAGGATAAGAAGAATGGCTTCAAGTTGCACCATGGGAGGTTTAGGTTAGATGTTAGGAAAAGGTTATTTGCAGGAAGGGTTATTAAGCACTGGAATGAATGGTCTGCTGAGGGGGTCACCATCCCTGAATGTGTTTAAAAGTCTTATAGATATGGTGCTTAGGGACATGGTTTAGCAGTGGGCTGGTAGAGGAAAGTTAATAGAGTTAGATTGAGGGTTGGACTGGATGATCATTCAGATCTTTGTGATCTGTCCCTGAATGATTCTATGATTCTTTTTTTCTATTTGTCGTCAGGTTTTCTGCTGTGTTAATGCAGTTTTGGCCACTTATCAGGCCAGTCTCCAGCCAAACTGTTTTTTCTGGGGGAGTGGGGGGTTGGTGCTGAGTTCTCAGTGACAGACTCATTCAATAGTGCTAACTTTGTTTAGGCCTACTTGCTGATCATCTGCCTGGACCAAAGTTCAGTTAGTTCAAACAGGAAGAGTGCGTTCATCATACTGTTCTGAAATGGATTTGAGCTGAAATTTAGCCTGAAAGCCAGAGCTGATGTCACCTTCAATAAATAAGGAAGATTTGGCACATTTTTGGCACCTCTGTAGAATGTAAAATTATTCAGAAGTCTTAATTAATTTTTTAATTCTCTTTTTAAAACAGTCTACTAGAGTAATAATCTTTGTGTTTTTGTTCTCTGTCTCTTTTCTTCAGTCAAGGCATCTTGCCCTGTGAGACATTTTGTGAGGCAGCAAAAGAAGGCTGTGAACCAGTCCTGGGTATGGTAAATGCTTCTTGGCCAGAATTTCTGAAGTGCTCTCAATTCAAAAACAAACCTGAAAATGACTCCACTGCAAGGATATGCTTCTCTCCACACCAAGAAAAAGGAAAGCAGTGTATGTTTTCATTCTTTACACTATGTTCATGAGTTCCTGTTTAATAATATATTTTTTTATTGGGTAGGAAGAGCTCTGGGATGAAATTACAATTTCTTGTTCTGATGTGTTCCTTCACATTACTATGAGAAAGTCTGGTTGTATTTTTGCTGTGCTTTAAATGTTGAGACTAAATTATTTTTAGATGTGTATTGATCTGAGGCTTTTCTGGAATAAAATTGTCCTTTTAGATCACAGGGATGTTGCAGCCATATGTGTATTGATGCCTGTTGTATCACAGCGATGAACATCACAGGAATTAGGAATATAATGATTTTGTCTTCCTGTCAGGTTTAAATAATAAATAAAGCAGGAGGCTGTAGTGTAAATACATAAGTATACTAGGTAGTTGAACAGTGGAGTAACTGGCAATGAATAAGTGGCTGGCAGTCATTAATAGCAAATTCCTGCTGGGCACAGAATTAGGTACAACTCAGAAAAGCAACAGGATTTTGGAGAGCTGCATTTCATTTATGTGTGCCTATTACATTTCTGGCAAATTATAGCTGGTCAAAATATTCACAAGTCCCACCAAATCTAGGTAGCTGAACTTTTACATCAGTCTAGGAGAGACTGCTGACTTCCGAAACTTGGAAGCTTTCAGAGTATCTTCTGGCTAAAATCATATGTTTAATACTGCTAGAGAAAACGTTTGCTCCAGTATTGCCTGGCTGATGATTCTTCCATAATCCATTTGGTAGGATTTGTATCAATGTGTTAATGAGCTGCATACATTCCAAAGAAGTATACAGTGGAAACTTGCTGTTTCTCACGAGGGGAAAATACCTAGAAGCTGCTGTGAGATTCACTGCCTCTACCTGTCAGACTGTGGAGACCCAGACTGCTTATTGGCAGTCCTGACATCCTATTGTATAAAACAAAAGGCATTTTTATTTAGTGAACTGTCTTGCATGATGATTGGAGAAGAATAGTTTTAATGTAGGATGATATAAAGAATATTTTGACTTTTTTATTTAAAAGAATGGTTCTAACGTGACTCTGCAAAAGAAAAAGGTGAGAGTCCAGGTTCACTAGGCTGTTTCTCTTAAAGAAATTAATTATGCTGTCGTTGAATATTTCTTTCTGCAATCTGTGTATTTGGAAGGACTTACTTCTTTGAACATAGTAGCACCAAACAGCAGCAGTCAGTTCACTGTTCCAGCCCCTTTTTACCTACTGCTTGGCCCTAAGATCTCAGCATGCTCAGAGCTCAGTACCTGGAAGTTCCAAGAAGATGTCAGTGAAATATGGCTGCTTATGTCTCAACTTTGTGGATTATATGGGTACTAATGCCTCCAGATTACATGTAATGAAACCTTTCCTGTCCACATATGCCTTGCATACATGTTATTGTGTGTGATGGTCGGCGTGCTGGAGGGAAGGGATGACATTCAGAAGGACCTTGACAGGCCTGAGAGATGGGCCCATGCCAACCTCATGAAGTTCAATAAGGCCAAGTGCAAGGTTCTGGATCTGGGCTGGAGCAATCCCAAGCAAAAATATAGGCTGGGCAGAGAAGAGACTGAGACCAGCCCTGAGAAGGACTTGGGAATATTGGCTGACGAAAAACTCAACCTGAGCTGGCAACAAAAACAAGGAGCCCTGAAAGCCAGCTCTGTCCTGGGCTGTATCAAAAGAAGCCTGACCAGCAGGTAAAGGGCTGTGATTCTGCCCATCTGCTCTTGTCTTGTGAGATTCCATGTGCCCAGTTCTGGGGCACTCAGCATCAGAAGGACATGGAGCTGCTGAAGTGAGTCCAGGGGAGGGACACAAAGAGAATGAGAGAGCTGGAGCACCTCTCCTGTGAAGACAGGCTGAGAGAATTGGGGTAGAGAAAGAGAAGAGAAAGATTGCAGTCAGAAGAGAATATTTTCTCATTATAAAAGTTAGAAAAGTGGGGGGAAAAAAAAGTCTGAAGTGAGAAAAACCCTTGTTGATAACCCAGATAGTCTCCCTTGGCAAAAAGAGAGAAATTAACTATTGTACATGTTGGTCAATGCCCTGCAATGATCAAGGGCATGAAAAGGTTAAATGCATGTATAATTAGATGGCTATTTCTGCTGTTTGGAGATAGAACTAATAAGAAAAACAGCAATAGTGGAATGATATTTTGAGGGAGACAAAATATTTTTCAGGATTGTGGTGGTGTTTCATGGGAGGGAAATTCACAGTTGAAAAAAAAAAACTATTTTCCCCAGGCACACGTTCTTTATTTCAGTTGACTGCATTATGTTTTATGACATCCTTTGATTTTGTTCTCCTTTTCTCCTTCCCTCCTTACCCCATTATCTCTATCTGCCTTCCTGCTCTTTGCCTGTTTCTTTTCCAGCTTGGAGTTTCCCATGTGACCTTTTTAGGTCACATCACTTGAGTGGAAGAGAGGTTTTTTTGTATTTCTCCACTGTGTTTTACACTCTAATGAAATGTGGACATGAACAGTTCCTTGAGGGGAAGGAGTTGCCAACTTTCCTAATTCTGTTATCATGATCCTAGTATCAAAACTTTCTAGAATTGCTAGCTACAAGATGCATACACTTTAAAGGAGAGTACATAGGGTATAGGCAGTGGGTAATGAAAATTTGCAGGATGAATATACAGGGTTTTCTCTGTGTCCCACTGTGCTCCTGTGACTCTATTGAGTCATGTGAAAAGTCCATTTAAATTGTAATGCTGCTTCTGAAAGCTGCCCCCATCAGATGCCCAATGAGAGTAGGAGAAAGAGGCAAGAATATGTGCCAATACTTTTAAAAAAAAACCTACATTTTTCATCTCTTTGAGGTTCAAGGACTTTTCTGTAATTTGTGACCCACTATGGATTTTTCTTCTATTAATTTATCCCTTTGTTTCATGAATCTATGTACATTTTAACATCCATAGTAACCCCGTTGTAAAATGTTACAGCTAAACTACGCAGAGTACTACTTGTAGTTATTTTAAAGGCCTTTTTGTTTTATACCTTCTGGTTCTTTCATAGTATTACTCAGTGAACATTGTCTCCACTTTGAAAAAAAAATTAGCAGCACCTTTCATGGTCATTTTCACAGACATAGTGTTTTACCTGTTGCTATACCTTGAAATGAAGTCAGATGTCAGTCTTGAGGATGGTAGAATAATATGTTTCTTTCAGTTTCTGCTATCTGCAGCTTTCCAGGGTCCTGCCTGCATAATATTCTATAGATGTCGAGTCATTTAGCTGAGAAGTAAAACACATCAATGGTCTTGGCTCCTCAGAGTCACATTTGATAGTGCACCAGATGCAGGTGAAAGAAAGCACTTTTTTGCCACCAGTGTTATTTAGCCAAGTATTTTGGAAGCTTTTCCACACTGTAAACCTTTCTGGGAGAGTCTAGAACAAGTGAGTTTCTCTGTCTGCAAGGACTGTTTCCATTTTCTTTGGGGCTGCTTTCACCTTACAGGAGTTTAGTATGTGATTTTTTTTTTCATGATTATATTAACAAATGTGTGAGTTATTGGCAGAGACATCAATAACAAACATTTCCCAGCACATTTCTTTATAATTAGACCTTTATAATTTTAAAATATTTTTTGCAATTTTGAGTGGAATGGCCCATAATTTTTTTACTCCAGACATCTATTTCTTATTCTGCTGCTGCTTTGTTTTGAATAGTCTCAGGCTTCTGTGTGAAGCTATTTGTCTGCTTTTCAAGAAAGTCTTCTAAATGGTTGCATATCTAAATCCTCTGGGACTAGAGGGTTTAATATGAAAATAATTGAAATAATATGAAATATGAAATATTTTATGAAAATTAAATATGAAAATTTAACACTCAATAAAAGCACATGTTTATAACATAAGACATGTCTTATAATTTCCATCAACCTTCTGAAAACTTCTTGGGGTGCCCTTCTGAAAACTTCTTGGGGTGCCCTACACAGGGACAGGAATTGGAATTGATGATCCTGATGGGTCCCTTCCACCTGGGCAGATTCAAGTTCCCTAGAAAGCAGAAATTACAGTCAGTTGAGGTGGTGTTCACAGTGTGTGTGCTCTCCTTCCACTGGCTGGACCTGACATATCCAGTCATCACCTGTTAGAACACTGCAAGAGGTGAGATTAATTTTTCTTTAAATTCTTTCTGATTGCTTCTGAGTGTTAGAGCACGAAAAATGACTGAATTCTTCTCTTGCATATAACATACAAGATAAATAGGAAGATGCTTACTTTAAGCAAGAAGAAATGGAGAAGTGGATTAGAATGAAAATCAGAACAGACAGGAGCAGGATAGGATAGAGATGTATTAGAAAGGGAGAGTCAGGATGATTTATAAATGCTTGAACATGCCTTTGTTCACAGGCTAGAAATGAATAAGGGACTCAAATCTGTAGGAAAAATGGTGGCATAAATAATCCTTCCTCGTTTTTACCTTCTACCTTCTGTGTGAATATGAATGAAGCTTGTTATTGTTGCTTCAGTACCAGTGAAGATCTGTTCTCTTGCAGAGAATTGTAAGCAAAGCAAGACAGTTCTGTTAATGGTTCTTTTTGATCTATTTATGCAGTTTTTGTTTTTTGAACATGCAGGAAACTTCACAAAAGCCTAAGTTAGAAGACTGTAAAATTTCAAAGTGAGTTAAAGTTGCCTTTGCAGCCCCAGACAGCCTTTTTTGTATAATGAATTACAATTTTTGATTGTTATCTTATGCTATTTTTGTGACATCATTGAGAGGTAAACACTGGTCTATGGGGAGCTAGAGTCCATGCTAAGTAAAACTGTTGTTTCTAGAGCCCTCTGTAGGGTGTACTTATTTTAGCAATTGCAATGTGTAAAGCAGGGAAACTAATGTTTTCCTTGCAAAATCAAGATCATGTGCTGCCCAAGTGGAGAGTACACCTGGAATGTAATAGGAAAGATTCTTAAATTATTCACATAAGGTTTTATTACAAACACGTTTTTCATACAAGGCTGTGTGTCAGTTGACTAAGCGTAAGATTGTCTTGTTTCTTGGGGATGAAAAAAATAATATTTCAGGCTTAGAAGAGCATGTAAATATATTGAAAAAAAAATCCCCTACTGCCAAAAATTAAAATTAAATATGAAGGTGCTCAGAGAGAGAGAGAAAGAGTGTGTGTGTCTGTTCCCACAGAGCAATAGAAAGGACTGCTATGCTAGGACCATCTGTAAAATTGGAAATATGGGCAATTAATTGCATTTGCCATCAGTGCAAGGTGGAACTATTTGTCATTTTTGAAAACACACTCTGCATGTTTAGGCATGTCCAGTGCTCAATGGCACATCACAGCATCCACTGTGCACCTAGTGCTCCAGCAAATTGTAGAGAACCTCACCTTGCTGTATAGAAAGGCTGATCATTTGATAAATCAAAATTGTTTGATTTATGTGGGCACAGAAGAGGCTTCTTCCTTAGTCCCAAGGGCAGGTTTAACAGGTGTAATAATCTTTTAATGACTGCCTGTTGTGGTCTTTGAAAATGGGTCATCCACTGGTGGGAGTTTTAAATGGCCTTGTTCTATCTCAAAAATTGGATTGTTTCCACTGAAGTTTCTCTTTCAGGTTTTCCTCTTGATCTTCCTGCATTCAGTGATGTTCCTCTGAAAACTATCCCCATGTTTCCCAAAATGGAAATATATTTCAGTCCCTGTGGAAAAGCTTGAATAGCAGTTCATCAGTGTGAAAATAAGCTAATAAGACTCCTGCAGCATTAACTCTGTAGTACTGCAGCTGATGATTTTTCTCCTCAAAGAGCCCAAGTAGGGAGATCGTTTTTCATCATTTTATAGGCATAGAGCTAAGGCACAGATTGCCAGAATTGTCCAAGGGGATGCAAAAAGTTTCCATTCGAGCTGGGGAGAGAACATTTATGTCTGGAATNAAAAATTAAAATTAAATATGAAGGTGCTCAGAGAGAGAGTGTGTGTGTGTGTGTCTGTTCCCACAGAGCAATAGAAAGGACTGCTATGCTAGGACCATCTGTAAAACTGGAAATCTGGGCAATTAATTGCATTTGCCATCAGTGCAAGGTGGAACTATGTCACGGTTTGACACTGGCCCGGCAATTAAACCGAAAAACAGATTTTATATTAATCCCCCTCTCCTCCCTGATAAGGAAAAGGAGAGAGAATAAGAGAAAGAGGCTTATGGGTTGGAAACTAAACTACACAACTTTAATGAAACAGGAATGATAAATAGGAAAAATTACTAAATATATACAAATATACAGGAAAAGATTGATCCCACGTTCCTCCCCCCTTTCCCCCAATAACTCTCACGTCACCACCGAGGCTGCAGGGCAGCCCTGGGAAAGTTCAGGCTGGACCCTGGGGTCAGGAGCAGTGGGGAGCTGGAGGCAGGAACACACAGATTCAGGCTGGCACGGATCAGGAGCACAGGCAGAGGAATGGATGGAATCCTCCCAGGATGCTGAAGCACACAGGGAACCGGTGAAGGAAGGCAGGAAGGGAAAGAAAGGAAAAGGAAGGTGTCGACCCTCGTGATCCCTCAAATTTATACTGAGTATGAGGTGTATGGGATGGAATACTCTGTTTGGTCAGTTCTGGCATCTATCTTGTCTCGGGCCTCCCAAAGGAGGGGTTCAGTGGGACCTCTTTACTCCTTCTGCAGGGTAAAATGTTTTCCTCAGAAGCAACAGTGTCCTTGGGTCTGCATACCAACTTCTAGCAGTAACTATAAACATCCAGTGTTATCAGTCCTAGAAGCAGACACTGTCTGAGAAACTTCTGTTAATTTCAGCAAGTGCAACTACTTACAAGAAACTTAGCTGAAAGCAAAAGTACAAACCAGAAAATCACCTTTATCCTGGCTCAAACCAGGACAAACTATTTGTTGTTTTTGAAAACACACTCTGCATGTTTAGGCACATCCAGTGCTCAATGGCACATCACAGCATCCACTGTGCACCTAGTGCTCCAGCAAATTGTAGAGAACCTCACCTTGCTGTATAAAGGCTGATCATTTGACAAATCAAAATTGTTTGATTTATGTGGGCACAGAAGAGGCTTCTTCCTTAGTCCCAAGGGCAGATTTAACAGGTGTAATAATCTTTTAATGACTGCCTGTTGTGGTCTTTGAAAATGGGTCATCCACTGGTGGGAGTTTTAAATGGCCTTGTTCTATCTCAAAAATTGGATTGTTTCCACTGAAGTTTCTCTTTCAGGTTTTCCTCTTGATCTTCCTGCATTCAGTGATGTTCCTCTGAAAACTATCCCCATGTTTCCCAAAATGGAAATATATTTCAGTCCCTGTGGAAAAGCTTGAATAGCAGTTCATCAGTGTGAAAATAAGCTAATAAGACTCCTGCAGCATTAACTCTGTAGTACTGCAGCTGATGATTTTTCTCCTCAAAGAGCCCAAGTAGGGAGATCGTTTTTCATCATTTTATAGGCATAGAGCTAAAGCACAGATTGCCAGAATTGTCCAAGGGGATGCAAAAAGTTTCCATTCGAGCTGGGGAGAGAACATTTATGTCTGGAATGCATGAAAGATTTTTTGTTCCATAAGGTTATCTTGCCTTGCTGAGATTTTTATTTATTTTTTTTTAATGGAGTTCAATTTTACTAGAGAAAATAATGAGTTTTCAAAGAAATTTTCTGCCTGCTTTCTCTAAATATCAAAATAGAAAGGAAAGAATTTTAAGGAAAATGAGGATGGAGACTTGTACTGTGGAAGGGAATATTAGCTGAATTTTCAGGTAGGATTTTCCTTAGGATAGGGTAGTGATATTCCCATCATATTTGAGAGCAGTTATCATGAGATAGATAATAATTTCCAGCTCTAGATATCATAATATACTGACAACAGAAGGTGATTTTGCACCCTAGGTAAAAATCTAAATCAGGTCTTCTAGATGTCAAAACATGACTCTTCATTTTTAATGAAGGGAACGAGCCAGTTATTGACATTGTAACATGAAGGAGTTGGGTTATTTGGTGGGTGCTCAGGAAAAATCTAGTTTCATAGAAAATGAATGCTCACTTTGCAAATGGTGACATAAACCAGTCTGCTGGGGACAACAGACACATTCCTTTTGCAGTGAAAGATGTTTCTCACATGTTCATATGAAGTCACAGAAAGGCAGAGGGGGCATCACTGTGAGCCGGTTGTCCTGCATCCCAATATGCAAAAGAATGGCAAAAAACTGTATTCCAGGCTGTAGTTTGTGCCTGGTAGCTGCAGATCAAGGACAGGAGTGAAAATGAAAACCATGGAGATGTCAGTCATAGGTCTAGAAAGGGTCCTGGTCATCACTGGAACTGCTGTGAGATAGCTGAGAAAATAGAAAGTTATTAGAGTAACAACAAGACTGGCAAACTTGGCAAAGTGAAGGCAACAACAGGCCTGAAAGATACTTGTCTCCAGCCAGAAGCCAAAATTCCTGATAGGAGACTTGTGAAGACCAACATGCTTCAAGAAGTAAGAAGCTGAAATTCCTGAAATTCTATGAAACAATATGGTTTAACAACCAAATAAAGCAGATTAAAAATGATTTCGTGGCACGAAAAGTCAGTATTTATTAGCTCATGTTTCTCATCTCTTTCTACCTTTCATCTTTTATGTACTTAAACTGTGTCTTCATGCTTGGTGAAAGACTGCCAGATTTCATCAGCACCACTTTGCCTTCCATTTTATTTCATTTTTCTATTTCTACTCTTCTGAAGACATAAAAAATGGGATTACTTATACTCTCCGAGTTACTTCATGAGGTGAGAGAGATTAAAAATAACATTTTTTTCTTTTTGTATGTGAAATGGAGGCTCCAGGAAGATTTTAAATGGAATGATAGCAGTGCGTGAGTTGATGACTTACATTTAACTAAAACTGCTTAAACTCAGTTTTTGTTTGCCCCAGAAGGTGCTTAATCCAGACATTATTGTGGTTAATACTTCCCTGTTAAGGATAATTTCTTACACTAGGAATTCTAGTGAGTGCAGCACCAAGTAAATATTGACAGACCCATCACCATAGTAGTTGATTTATTGATGGCTTCCTCTGAAATTTATATAATGTGTTATCTTCATGCTGTTATTTAATGCAGTGTCAAAATGAGGTCATAAAACCTCATGATATTAAAAAATTATATCATTAGATATTTGCTTGTTTTTGCTTAATTTAAATTTAAACTTTATTCTGCACGAACATCCTTCTTGGTAGGCATGTTATGAAGAATACAAAATTATGATGACAATACTCAATATGTACAGATAATAAACAGGATTTCCAGACTTTGTGAAGCACCAGATTCAGAGAATAAAGAGAGAAGAAATAGGAACCGAATTGTCATGTGGAAATAGGAAAAATGAAAGTTTAAGCATTTTAGAATGAGAAATATAGAGTGATCTTGCGATCAGGTTTTTTTTAGTAGCCTGACTGTGGCTTTCTTTTACCTTCCATCCCCATTAAAACTGTCACTTGATATCTTTCCCCATCTGTATGTTTTACAGGGATTTTTCTCAGCCAAGGATTTTTAATGTGAAGGCCTGGAATTTTGTGGACTAAGAACTAAAAAAATTAATTTTGATCTGCATTTTTGTATTTTTAGTGCCTTAAAGGACTTGAATGGGAAGGTGTTATGAGTTGCCTCCCTCTGAACATTATGGCTTTACAAGGTATCTCCAGTGGAATACCTAAAGCTCTAGGTTTTGGAGTTTTTTTGTCTCTTTAGGTATCTCAATTCCCCATATATCAAACAGCAATGATGACTGTCTTCCAGTGTTCAGGCAGTTATAAAATGTTTGAGGAATCCTTCCCCTATAGAAAAGTGTCTGTGCTATGACACTATTAAGTCTCAACCTCATAATCTTTTGCCTGGACACCCAGGTTGGGAAGATCCATCTATAGTAACTTCAGTTGGATGTTTAGTTTGATGGGATAAATATATGAATAGGATAGAATATTATATGTAAGTATAATAGGATAAGTATCCAATTTAATGGGAAAAAATGGGCTTTTATAATTCCACCCTAAGTACATTTTTAAATAGTTACTGCATACAGCTGCTTTTTACAGGTAAAGTCAGATTGAACCTCACTGATGAGCTCAGCCTAAATAACTTTTTTTGAAATAAATTTAGATGAAAATACTAATTTGCATTTGCTTGAATTTGATTCATTTGGGGTTTGGTATTTAAGTGCATCAATTGCAACTCATTCTTCTATCTTTCATTTCTGCTTATTTCTTTTTACCCTGAGAAGTTTAATATGAACTCTTTCTTTTCTTCTCTTTTCCAGCACTGTGCAGGGAGGAGAGTTTCTTGTGTGCCAGTGGGATCTGCATCCCAGGGAAACTGCAATGTAATGGCTACAATGACTGTGATGATTGGAGTGATGAGGTCCATTGCAGTAAGTTTCTTAAACCTTGCAGTGTTCTGCTGAAACACTGAATCCATTCAGGGAAACCTGAAAACTAAAGGTTATAGGTAAAGAATAGGAGCTTTGGATAGTATTAGTGTATATTGACATTTGGACTCTCTCTGTTACCATTGAATGTGTTTACCTTTGCTCACTGTGGCCTCAGAATGTGTTTTAGATTCTAAGCTTTATGCACAGTGCCAGTGGAAATTAGAAGTATTTGGGGGGGGTTTATTTATTTATTTTTTAAAGGATCAATATCATACATCAGAAGAGCACTTTTGAAAAGAAACTGAAGACTGTTAGCTGTATCTTTGTCCCAGTCCTTAGCACTGATTTTACAGCAGATGCAAAACCATCTGTTTAGAATGTTCCTTGGCTTCAACCCTGGATGTGGCTTATTTAAATAAGTCCCAGTATATGGTGCAGTAGAGAAGAAAAATTACTATATATGCTTAATATCTTAATGTCATTTATTTCTCTGTGGTAGTGTGGATCTTTAGAGCTCCCACATGTTTTCCTGTGTTGACAAAGAGCCTTGGGCTACTTGTACCTTTAGAAAAGCTGAGCAAATATACAGCAGGAAAGCAATGAAAGGGAAAAAAAAACCAAAACCAAAACAATGGAACAATGACTAAACAAGGGCTACAGCAGGACTTGATGCTGCAGAAGAGTGCTGTTCATTCAGGCTTTGGAAAATGTCAGACCTGGGGTTGAGTTCCAGAGTGTGCAATTTAGACTCACCTCAAAGATTTGTTCTTATTGGTGATTTAAGAGCTTGGACATTCCAAGACTCACAAAGCTGCTTTTAAGGAAGTTGCTGATAGATTGTATCTCTGATACTCCAAGGAATAAAAAGATGGCTGCAATTTCCTCCTTGTCTCAATCTGAATGAAGCTAGAGATTACTTTTCCTTTAATAGCCTACAATATATTTAATGGAGACTGATATAACTTTGGTTACATAAAAAATATTAAAGCATTGCATGTTTTTATCTTTGAACTTTTCCTGTCAGTTTTAACATCAGTTTTCAATGTAAGCTAGAAAATTGAAAAATGCCTCTGAGGCCACGGCTCTCAAGTTTCATTAGAAATGGGAAAAGAAGAAATTAGGAATATAAGAATAAAAAAAGTTGCATGTCTTGGAGAAAAAAAAAAAAGCATTATAAATTTCATGAGTTAAGATTACGTGTAAAAGAAAACCTGTGTTAAATGATGCAAAGTCTGTAGGCAGAGGATCTCTTTTGTTAGGATAGGTGGTAAGAGTTGGGGAGAGGGAGTGGAGGTCAAATAAGATGTTCTTGAATTACACAGCAGAAATAGCAATACCAAAGGAGGATTTATTATCCTGAAAGCTTTTCTGGTAAAAGGTGCTGTATTTCCTGTAGTTCTTGCCCCTCAAATTCTTAGGTCATATCATAGAATTATTGAATGGTTTGGATTGAAAGGGACATTTAAAGGTCATCTAGTGCAACCCCTCTGCAGTAAGCAGGATCATCTTCAGCTACTTGAATGTTTCCAGGGATAGGGCATCTACCACTTCTCTGAGCAACCCATTCCAGGTGGTCAGCTCTCTCACTGCAAAAAATTTCTTCTTTCTACTTAGTCTATGTTTGTCCTCTTTTAGTTTAAAACCATTATCCCTTGCCCTAAAAGCAAAGACACCCCTTTGAAAAATGTGATTCCTATCTGACACCGTGTAGACCACCCCATTATTGAAAAACCCAAAAATGTGGTGGTGAACCCAGCCACAGAGCCATGTATTAGTGGACTGGGTCCATCTGTTTCTCCTGATGCCATTGTCTGCAACTGGAGGGATAGAGAAAATAGTTACTTGTGCTCCAGATTCCCTTACCAACCATCCCAAGGCCCTGAAGTCTCTCTTGGACTACACGTTAGGGCTTCATCTCTGCTTACATGGAAGAGCAGTAATGGGCAATAAGTAGTACAAGGATAGTACCATGCTAGGAAGCTTCCCAGTGTTGTCCTTAACCCAGGATCTAGGGAGGCAGCAGACCTCCCTAAGAGGAGACTGTCTTGCATTTGGACCTTTTGTTCCTTTCAGAGTCACCTACAAATATAACCCCCCATCACTTCTTCTCGTGGAGGTTGTCATGTTACAAGAGGTGGGCCATTCTGACCTTGGCAACATCTTTGCTGTAGATGGACCATCATCCACATCATCCACTTGACTGGCATTCCATATCCAGACCCTCATTACCTGTGATACAGAGGCACTTGGAAAGCCAAGGTAGGCAAGGAGGAGGTTGCCTGCCACCAGGAGCATGGACTTGCCTCTGTTTACTTCTTTCCTTTAGGCAGGGGAAAATTCAGAATCCTCTTGATCTTATTCTATTTTCTGGTGGCAGTTCCCGATTCTGCCTCAGGGAAGGCAAAGCATGATTCCACCAATCTATTGCTTCTTCAGCCTCCCTCATACTCCTTAACTTTTCTGCTTCCTCTCATCATTCTGCCACCAAGCTGGACTTCTTGTTATTGCCCAGTAATAACCTTAAACTTATGGGGTTTGCACAACCATGTTTGTTTGGGTTTTTTTAAGTTACAGTTTTAAAGGTGTAGTAGTTCGGAATATTTGGTTTGATTTTCATTATCTTCCCTCTCAGAGTGTTGTGAAAAAGAAACATTTGGGCATCCTGATGGTTCATGTCCCCTTTTCTGATTAAGGCCAGAACCATGTGTGAGGGCAGCTATGTTCTTAACCTCGTGGGATTGAAGAGGTTTCTTCTTCTCTTGAGGAAAAAAAGCAAAACTAAGGACCCTTCACTAATGAAAAATAAGTGGCAAAAATTACTATTAAACTTAGAGAAATGTTTTCTTCACGTCTAGCCAATACATGCAATGACTAGTTTGAAGAGTCTTATATTTTATACCAGTTAAGGATCATTATATGTAACTGTAGGTTATAATTTTGTGACAAATTAGTAATTAAATTTATTAAATGATTGGTTTTTTAAATTCTTAAAACAATTCAGCTTTAATCAAAGTATATGCTATCAAATCAAAGTGTTTTCCTGTGTTTGTTCATAAGGTGTTTCAGTTCAGTTTTGAGATACTTCAGCAGGAACTTTCACACTGACTGACATTTCCATAGTAATGAAAATATTCAGCATTCCCAAAAATGCAGTTGCTACTCACAATTTAATTATTAAATATTTGGCAATATTTAGAAATCCTAGAGAAAGAAAATAAAAATTTGAATCTTTATGCTTTGTTTTGCTTTGTATAAACTGAATTCTGAGTGCCAAGTGCTTACACTTTGCTTTCCAGAGTTTAATGGGACCCAGAACAACACATGGAAAAGTTGGTCCCTTCTTATTAAGTCCAACCCCTATTTGCTCAAAGGAATTTTTATTTAGGGTGAAATTTGTTTGCAGTTTTTTGTTGTTAACCTTGAGGACAGAGAGAATGGACTACATGAAACAATATAAGCAGATTTAGCTTAGAGTAAACACTATTAGTGCCTTGAAGAGGATTACTAGGTACAAACATATAACACATTCTAGTCTAATTTCTGCTTCATTGCTTGCTGGGAAGCTTTTTTTGTCTGCATGAGAGTTGTAAACAAAAGAGTGTGGGACATAGAGATGGAAAAAAATATATTTTTTCTAGTAAACAGACTTATGTAGCAGTAGATTGTTTAGGAGCAAAAATTACTACTGCTGGAGTCTTGTGAAGAGACTTCCTAAGACCTTCACAATCTCTGTAAGTTGGTCAGAGCTGTGAGGAGAATCCTTTCATTACACTTCTCAAATGAGATTAAAAGGATTTTCAACTCAAATGGATAAGCTTTGCAGGACTGTTAAATTAAAAGTTAACCCTTGAAAAGAAAGAAGCTGTGACACTGATCTAAAAATGCATAAATTATCAGTGCCAGAACTTGGAACAGCCAGAAGTATCCCGATGATTAAGTTTTACATGTAAAGTACCAAATTCAGGAACCTCTTTTACATCCCTCTGGCTGCACTTAAGCAGAGGCTTCCCTAGAATGTGCACTGGCTTCCTCTCCCTCCTTGTGTGACTATCCCAGTCATATTTCTCTTTCACAAAAAATGAACCAGATGAAGACCATTCTGGTAACTAAATGCAGAAGAGAATGTTGACACATGGGCCACTTCAGAATTGAGCATCTTTTTGAATTAAGGTCTTATTTACTCCTAGATGTGGCAGGATTTGTACACTTGAGTCTGCAACTATCTCATTAAACATGGATGTTTATAATGTAAGACTTCTAAAATCCCCACTGAGTGTTGGCCTGAGGAGATTCATGGTCAGGACAGTCTATGGAATAGTGAAGTGGTGAAAGCAGGGTGTGCATAAACAGAGACCCAAGGATTACTGCATGCAAAAGATTGATGAGGCTTTGTTTGTGGTTAGTGGAGGGTATAACAAGAGCTTGTATTTAATTTTATGAAAATGGCGTTTGTCCCATCATTAACATAATTTTAGTTTTTTTCAAAGGGTACATGCAAAATGCCCATCTAATTCTGATAGAACTAAGTACCCTCTATATATTTTATTGCCAGTATCTAGAAAAAAATGTATGTTAAGACAGTTAGATTTCCATCCAGTGAACCTTATTTTCTCACATGGAAGTTTGTATTCTTTTGCTTGCCCTACCTGTGTGGTCCTGAGAGCTGCCAGATCGTAAAGGATACTTCTGCAGCTAGAGAAGTATTAATGTAAAGGGGGTATAGAGGGGAATGAAATAGCAAACTTATCCAGAGGAAACAACATAGAAAAAGACAGCTTTGTTTAATTTGTCTGAGAAGAAATAGAAGCAGAGAAACTGTCAGAGTTACAAACTGATCAATAAGCATAAAGGCTGCCAGAATACTTCATGGTCTTGAAGCAAACATTACTCAAAGCAAGTAATGTTTGGACTTTAAGGCTCAGATGACTATTGTTTTGCTTACATGAAAAGAGAACTTAAATATTTTCATTTTGGTATTTACTGTTTCATGCCTTTTTTTTTTTTTTTTTAAAGATAAATTAACTATTGACTACAAAGCTCGGGCTTAGCCATATTATTTTACTTCAAGTCCTGAAACATTGTGCTTTGCATTGTGCTAGAAATTCTGCTTGGACAGTGAGATGTGAAACCTGTAGAAAGCATGAATACTTCTATGGGGGAAGGGGGAGAAATGATGCATGTTCAAGTTCTGGAGCTGAGGTTGGTAAAGCACTGAGCACTGACTGAGGAGGTGGAACTCTTGGCTTACATTGATCTGGACAGATAGAAACCCCACTGCACCTTCTGGAACTGTACTGCACCTTTCAGTGTGATATACCTAGAAGGACACCCTTCTTTCAAAGTAGGACCACTGTGCAATATGAAGACAGAAGTCAGAAAACAAGAGGGTAGAAACAAGTGGAAGCACGATTCTGTCATTTGGTGGTTGGTTGAGCATCTCAGCTGAGAGGAGAGGCTTGAGTTTAGCAGTCCCTGCTCTTGGATGTCTTCCTGTATGTTGTCCAGAAAGAGTTCATGCCCACACATCCCAGTAAGAAAGGGCACAAAGAACTTCAGTTCAGTACCATGACTTCAACAGGATGGAGGGATTGCCCATCCAGCTGTTCTGTATCCTGGTATTCTCCCTGGGAAAACCAGATGTGAAGAAGGAGCCTAGAGGAAGGCAGTGAAACTAGGTCACTCACTTCCCAACTCTGTGTTTTGGTCCTATGTATAACAGAGCACATTTTCCTCAGGGTATTGATCCCAAAACATCCATATTAGAGTCTAATAAACTGATACACATTGAGTTTTAATGCAGAGCTGTAAATTGTAGGGCATCTCGTTAATCTTGTTTTAGTCATTGCAAGCCAATGCTCATAGTCTATATGAATGCTCCCATGTCATGTTAACATTTTACAAAAACTTGTTTGCAGACTGCAGTGATGATGTATTTCGGTGCCACACGGGAAAATGTCTAAATTATACCTTTGTTTGTGATGGATATGATGACTGTGGAGACCTTAGCGATGAACAACACTGTGGTATGTGCACCTTTTATGCTTTTCTAGGGTCTTTTTGATAGCATTATTGCCCAAGTCAGAATTTTTTAACCTTAAAGTAGTAAAAGATTAATATGCTCTGCCATTATTCTTTTTTTGGCAAAGTAAAACCAACTCACAATTTCTATATGCAGTTTGGAAAAGTTTAAAGGAGAGTTCTGGGCTAATCCAAGTTTTGAAGTTAGTGGTATTTGGAAGAAATTTTCTGATTTGAATTTTAAATTCAAATTGAGTTTTAATTCAATTCAAGATGTTCTGGTTGCTTTAACTGGTTTAATTCAATAAAACTGAATTGAGTTTTAAATTAATTCAAGATGTTCTGGTTGCTTTCTTGGTGACTCGGCTGAATATATCTGAGGTTAAAGCAAACCATAGGAGGTTACACACTGGTGATTCCAACTGTTTTTTTGTTTGTTTTTACACGAGCTTCCTCGTGAATGTGTATGTTTTGATGCTCAAATACTATTTCTTTCAAGTTCTGTTTTCAATCAACTTTGTATGTTCTGCCTCCTTGTATTTGTCTTTCTAGTTACATTAACTCCCACAGGAAAAAAAAGAAAGTTTGCCACAAAAAAGAATAATCTTCACATGCAAATACTTGAAAACTTTGAAAACCCTATTTGTTTTCTAGTTTTGTTCCTGGTACTACACCTGAAAAAAAATCAAGTGCTCTAAAATTATTGTTTAGAAGTTAAAATATTATTTCTCACTTCTTTTGCTTTCCTAAAGAAAAGCACAGAGAATTTTAAAACTACATTTTCCCCTGAGATTTATTTTTCTTCTCCAAATTATACATACTCTAAGATCTTTTACTACAATTTTTTACAGTTTTGCTTGGTTTATGCTTTTTTTTTTCTTCATAGCAGCCTTTTATTAAAGACTTTTCTAGGCATTAATTTGGAGACTGCTCTGTATCTACGCTCCTTGTTTATTTCAGTGTAAAGTCACCCTGCTCAACAGTGACTTTATTTGTGGGAAGATTCAGGTAGAAAGAGCAAGATGAAGACTGGAACAGTTTCTTTGTAGATGAGTCTTATGGAAAATTCTGAGTGTATGCAAAAACCCATAATTTTGATTAAGTGCCAAATATAACAGTTGAGAAACATAGTAATCTTAGCTACAAGATTAATGTAGGAGATTATTTTCTCTGATGGCAGCTTAAAATGTTGTGTAACTGAAAATTGTTCCATAAAATGGAAAGCCAGATCTTTTAACCTACTTAACAAATCTTAGAAACTTGTTTGTTTGCAACTGGAAACAACTGTGCACCTGAGAGAAGGAATGGATGTGTATGATCTGTGTAGGGAATAGAATTCAGGACATCTGTAACTACCATCTGCAAAAAAATCTGCAGATACAGAAGATCCTGTATCGTAATTTACTGAAGCACAACAGCTCATTAATAAGAATGAGTAGCTTATAGGCACAGAACAATTGATCAGTAATGCAAATTATACAAATGGTAACTTCTTTTTGTCCTCAAATTTGCATTTTATTTAGATTGCAATCCAGTGACACATCATCAGTGTGGAGATGGGAGATGTATAACAGCTGATTGGGTATGTGATGGTGACCATGACTGTATAGACAAATCAGATGAAACCAATTGCTGTAAGTTCCCTTAATCTCTAAATTAGTTTTTTTCTTTCTTTAAAAATAAAAAAGTAAATTAAAGATAAGTAATACATATTACTTGTAAGGCAAAACTACAGGTCTATATGATTTCAGCTCTCACTTCAGAAATGTCCCTTCTAATACCTGCAGCAAATTAAACATTTTTTGTTGTTGAGATTTACCAGCATCACCTTGTGTTTCAGCTAGTTAATTCTAGAATTAACCTTTTTGTTAATTGCAACGTTCCCTGTTGACGCGGAAGTCACGGACACTGCACACAACCAATATGACCAATCAGATGCCACTTTATTGCCTAGGTAGCTCAGTTTATATATTCTTTCTGGCTCTTGCTCTGCATAAGCTGTTTGCTGATTGGTTAGTATGTGCTGTCCCCACACCTAAAGCAATAATTCCATTGGATCACGCCAACCACGCGATTCGATTCTGATCACGCCAAGATTCCCTCTGCCAATATTCTATCTTAAATCCTGCTTCCAGTCACGGATGCCCAACTTTATTCTGCTTTTTTGTGCTCGCTTCATCAGACTTGTGACAACTTTTGTTTCTTCACTGCATCCTTGAGGTCTGCTTGTGCTTGTAACGTCCTTGAGGTTTGCTACTTGCGCAGGCCTCTGACTCACAGATTAATAGTCTCATTGTTTCTGGATTGTTGATTATGTGTCCATGGCTTTCTAAATATCCCACAGTTCCCATTATAAAGTAATGAAATATGTAAAACCTCTTAAACTGTAGTAGTTCTGAATTTGTCACAGCTTTCTGGTGTTGGTAGGTGACCTGTTGCACCTCGTCAGTGTCTGGATTTTTGTCTGGTCATATGATGATGATGTACACCCACAAAACAATGATACTGGGATATTGCTGAGGTTGCAAAATCAAGTCTTGGGAATTTAGCACATGTTTTAATGAGAATAGGTTCTCATAAGACATTTGCTTCTGCTTCTCTGGTTCTTGCTGCCATTCAGTTCTTGACTTTGCAACCACTATGCTACTATTTTTCCTAAATCTAAGTATCTGATGTGAATAAATTGTGAGCAAGCATTTTTTTGTATGAGTAAAGTTTTTTCTCAGCCTGTTGCTAATACCTGACATCTATAGTTTCTGTTCCTGTAGTTAAAGGTCAGTACAGCTGTATTGCTAGCATAGCCTACATGTAATGAAAACTGTCTAGCCACCTTCAGTGCGAAGCAGTGTTATCAGCTCCTCCTAAAATAACTTCAAGATTGTAATAAAACTTCCTTAACCTAAGTTAATCAGAATATTGTCTGCTTTTTTCTCTCTAGCATGTCAGAGTCAGGGTCTGGTGGAGTGCAGAAATGGGCAGTGCATCCCTAGTGCATTCCAGTGTGATGGAGATAATGACTGTAAAGATGGAAGTGATGAAGAAAACTGCAGTGAAGGTAAAGATGTGTCTCATTTGTTCTGAAGTGCCTTTAGCTAAAACTGTCTGACAAATTTACTTTCTTTAACTTCCAAATAACCTTTGCTTAGGCAGGTTGGTGTTGGCTTTCACACATAAAATTGTAGGCAGAGTTTTATTAGTCCATAAAAATTATAAAAAGTTAAAGAAATGAGGTGATATTTAGAACAGTATTTGTTCATTTGAAATTATCAGCTTTTATTGTCTGTAGCAATTGCAAACTACTGTTACAGGACTTGGTGTTATATGGGGAGTAATTTTCTCATGGAAATTCATTTTCTGTCCAAACTTGGGAGTCAGAGAAAGGATGTTTCCATAAGTAAACTTGAGTTATTGTGACTAAGGGAAAATATATATGAATGTAAGTTCTTGTAGCTACTTAATAGCTGTCTCATTACAAATTGTGTGAAAGAAAAAACAAAAAAACCAAAAAAACAAACCCAACAAGCCAATAGGCTTTTTCCTGAGTCCTGGAACAGGGTTTTCTAAAGATTTTTGTCCTGTGGTACATTTTGAGAAGAGAAAGAGGTGTCCTCATGTTTTGCTGGTTTCAGCATTTGAAAGTGTTTTTCATCTGTAGTTCTCTTGTTTCTGGTAAGGTAAATATAGGTTCAGATTGCAGCCTTTCCTTCAATGCTAGTATTGCTGTCTTTCTCTTATGATTCTTATTTTTAAGAAATTAATTTTATTTAGAAAACTCTAGTGCTGTCAGATATAGTGGTAATAAGACAACCTGTTCAAAAATTATTAGAGTAGAACAGATTTAGCATAAGATAAATACAGTGTGATTATGTAAACCTCATGTCTTTAGGAAATAAACTAGTCTAGAAGAGTCTAAGTGTGTCCACTCAGTCCCTCCTGACTGTTCTCAGGATTTTTAAGTTCTATATTAAGTTCTCAGGATTTTTCTTCTCCAATTTAAAATGGTCTATTCCAAAAAATACCAGAGAAGTTGAAACACAGAAATTATCATTATTCTTTGCAATTATTGTTGACATTGTAAAAAGATCTTGCATGAATTTTCTTCCATTTCTGACCATGGCAGTCTAAAAAGTTTTGTCCTTAGTTCTGACTGTGCAACCTCACAAAATGCTCTGTTTTTATTCTTCATCTTTCCTGCCTCAGTCTTGTGGATTCCATTATCCTCCATGTGTCTTGCTCATAATGAAACTATAATTTTAATGTAAAATAGATGAGGCAGAGGAATGGGCTAAATTGAAAGACCATAACTAGCTAGAGCACTCTATAAGCAACCATTTAAACTTTTAAAATGTACCCAACCTAATCCTCTTAAATTTGTTTATCCCTAATAAAAGAGAATTTCACTAAAAACATTGATGCATGATCTGGTCTAGAAGTCACTGATGAGTTTTGTTTGTTTTGTTTCACTGCTTTTTGCCTCTGTGCATGTTGAGGAAATGGTTACAAAAACTTTTTTGGAAGGTGAACAGCTACAGATTCAAGGATACTAAATGCAGACAAGTAAGATGGGGTGATAATGCTGTAATCAATGATCTCACTATATGCTAAAAGAAGGTTCATCTTAGCATTAAACCGCAAAGCTTTTAATTATGAACATTTTACTTGTTTTTATTATTCAATGTGCAAAGTACTCTCTAATATTTTATGATGTTGTGCAGAGCAGAGTTCTTCCTCTGTGTAACCAAATCCTGTCTGTCCCAAATTTGCATAAGAATGCATAAGTAGAATTTGGACTTTATTTTGTATTATTCCTCTTTAGTTCCTTGCAAAGTTCATGGAAAAGCCAGGCAGAATTCTTGTCTGTAACTTTCTTTTGTATTTCTTACATATGTTGTTGAATTCAGCAACTACAGAACAATTAATGAGATATACACTTAATATAAAAACTTCTCTACGTATCAAACAGTTTGCATATGCCTATCAGAGGCAGTGAAGTTAGAGCTGGAGCTATCCTGAATATTTATTTTGGTGCAAACACAGTATATATGTGAAATCAGCACAGAAATTTAGGGTGAAGGTGTAGTGACTTGCACCGAGACTGTGTATAATAGTACAAGTATACATGTGTAGGGATTAAAAATGACCATTGGCTCATCTATATCTGAATGAGAACTGTCTCCTTCACTACATACCTTAAGGAAATTTCAGTTATTTCCATTTTGCTGTCAGATGCACCTGTAAAATCAGACAAAAGAAAGTACCTGTATTGCTTCGATGAATAACAGGGGTAAAGGGAGGGAAATCAGTTCTTGGGGGCAAGGTTGTGGACAAAGGCATTGAACCAAGATGTTTTGTCAGCACCTTCTGTATGCCCACTATGAGGATGCAGTGGCTGAATGTTTACTGTTGTGGCCAGTTAATGCAATACAAAGAAAATTTAATTAACAGTTTCAGTAAACCCTTTTAAACAGGATGAGGTGATAAATCCCAAACTATTCAGTCTCTGTGTGCAGAATAGTAAATTAAATCACTGTTTTTGTAAAAGTCATATTGAAGAGAGAATTTAATGTTTTGGAATGGATCTATTACCACTACGAGACAGGGAGAACAAGTATTTGTCAGAGAAATTAAATATACAGGTATAGTGCTCATAAACTTTACAACACAGGGTTGGCTTTAGTTACTCTGAAATCCATCTTTAGGACCACAGCCTTTTGGGATTTCTTGTTTTTTTGTTTTTCAACCATCTGAAGCAGCACAATAAAGCTTCAGCTCTGACAACATTTCTTCAGGATTTGTTTTATTGTCTACAAAACCAGTCATAAAATGAGAAGCAGATCAGCTAAATGGCAGTGAGGAATAATTCTCAGAGGGTGTTCTTGTTCGGCTATGACCCATTGTTGCCTTTGAAATCTGGTTTACATGACTTTTCATATTTTGCCAGAGGATTGTGGTAAATGGCTTTCAGAGATCCCAATTTCATTCAGAAGCTGGGATTAAAAATTCTTATATTAAGCATAGGAGTAAAGAAAATTGTCATCTGGACAGTGCTGCATACTTTGTTACAGCACTTCCTTGCTGCACTTGAAGTGCTGTAGGGCAGCTATTCAGCTATGTAAAGGCTGAAAATTCAGTATTTTCTGATCACTACACTCCAGCTATGTTTATTAGACTGTTAAATGATTGCTACAGTAAACTTCAATTTTCCTCAGGCCAAACCCTTTGTCAGGAGGGAGACCAGAGATGTTCTTCCTGTCCTGATCCCTGTGGAAGTTCTCTCTGTGAGATGAGAAACAGCCAGACAAACTGCAGTAAGTAGGTCATGTTTTTCATGCAGTCACTGTTTTAGGGTCTTTCAGGGTATAATGAGGATGCAGGGCAGCACACAGTAAGTAATACTTTACTATCTAAAGCACATGTGTAATGATTAAGTATTGATGTAATGATAAGTGTAATGATAAGTAAGAAAAAGGCAAAGTTGATGCAAAAGTTTAATCATAACTCTTGATTATTGATATACTAAGAAAAACTCAACATTTGACACTGAGATATTTTCCCTGCTGTGAATTTTTGGTATGTTCTTAATGGGTGTTTACAATTGCACTTAGCATTTAGTGACATTCACAGTTTACCTGAAGTTTTCATGTAAGTGAAAAGCAGAAGGTACTGATTTATTTTCAAAATATAAGGAAACACAGTACTGTGTTTAGTAGTCTGGAGAATTCTTAGCTTCTGTTCTTAGGAACAGTTTCAGTATTCACACTGGCAAAACTAATTACTCTTCTGAGCAAGGTGTATTGCAGAGGATCAGAGTCTTTAACACCGTGCATCTTCATTTCTGTGTCATGTACTGTACCAGGCCATGCAAGCCTCCTGTACCCACTGCCCACTTGCTTCTGAGTAGCTCTCTTTCTCACTTGTGAGTTGTAGCACTGTGAGCAAGATACGAAAGGGAAACGTATTTGGCTTAGTTTTGAAACTGGGGCAGATCTCTATTCAGAATTATTCAGATTTAATTGAAACTTGGTGATGTGTTCAGCACAGCAGTTCAGCTCACCTCTACACATGGGCAGGCTTGCCTTCACTGACACATGGATACGTAGATGTATCCTGTAATTACTTTGTGCTGGGCAGTCCTCTCTGCAAGATGTGTTTTGGTACTATACCTATAGCAATGCTACTACTACATATGGTAGCTTGTTTGGATAATGTTATTCCATTGAGGTTGGTATGGATATGGGAAGGTCAACTAGTCCAAACTCCTGATCAAAGCAGTGCCAATTAAATCATGTGGCTTGTATCTCCAAGAACAGGGATTACAGAGTCTTTCTGGCAGACCTGCTGCAGTGTTAGGCCACGCCTATGGGAAAAACCTTTTTTCCATGCTTGTAACTGGAATTTTCTGCTTTAGAACTTACGACTTTTGCCTCTCATCCCATCCCTGCTTACTTCTAAGATTCTGGTTCTTTCTGCTTTACAGTCCTCTGTTAATTAGTTGCTAACAGCAGTAGGGTGTCTCCTTCCTTTTCCTTTTTAATTGCTGAACAAACTCTCTTTTCCCAACTTTTGCCTGTAGATCATGTGATCCAGTCCCCTTGCTTGCTTGTTGGCCCTCCCCTGACCTCATTGCAGTATGATGATGTCTTTCATGAAGGGGGGAGCCAAAAATCAAGACACAGTTCTCCAGATGTGTACCAGTGCTGAAGAAAAGGGAATGGCAGCTGCTCAGCTTGTCAGAGACAGCAACTGGATTGATCAGATATGATTTTCCCATGATAAATCCATTCTAGCTGTTCCCAGACACCTTTTTTTCTTCATGTGTAGACATGTCTTCCATAAGGAACTGGTCCATAATCTTCCTGGGGACTGAGGATATACTGACTGAACTGTAGCCCCCTGGATCCTCCTTCTTACCTTTCCTAAAGATCCATGTGATGTTTGCCTTATTCCAATCATCAGGTGCCAAGTTTGCCATGACCTTTTGAAGATGATATGAAGCAGCCTTCCAGTGACATTTCTCAGTGGAAACTGAAGCAGAAAAGACATTGAGCCTTTGGTCTTTTCCATGACCCTGGTCACTAGGCAGACCTGTCTCGGTGAGCAGCAGGTCCACATTTTTCTTCTATTTCCTTTTGCTGCCAGCATAGCCCTCTTTCTTGCCCTTTACATTCTCTATATTTCAACTTTGGCTAAGCTTTGGCTTTTCTAATTCTCTTCTTTTATTCTCAGGAAATGTCTCTATGTTTCACTTAAGTGTCCTATCCCCTCTTCAATATATTTCTTTTTTGTGTGTTTGAGCTCAGTCATGAGATCCATGTTCAGCCAAGGTGACCTTATGCCACATGTGCTTGACTTGCTCTGCTTTGGAATGGACTCCTCCTGTGCTCTGAGGAGTCTCTCCTTTAAGACCAACTCACTGGCAGATACTGCCATGATCAAAACTCACACAAGTACCATGACCTGCAGGCAGGAGATGTCTTCCAGCTCTCTGAAGAACAGATCATCCACCTCCTCTTTTTCTAAGATGGCCTGCAGCAGATGGCCCCTATGTATTCAACTGTGTAGGTCTGTCCACTAATCCATATCTATAACCCAACTATTCAGGTGAGGGGAAAAAAAAAAAGGACAGAGTTATATAATTTTATTTATTTTTAAATCCTTATAACTTAAACTGCTTAGTGACATATACATAAAGTGTATATGATATATTGTGACAGGATCAGTACTGGAATCCCAGCTGATGGCTGTGTAGCCACCAGCCATGCATAATATGGGTCCTCTGCTTGGCTGGCAAAAAAGGCACCAGGAGCAGCCTTGCTCAACAAGTATTAAAATACATAAATTCCCAGAGTAGTCTCAAGTTCTTATGAACCCAGGAGTAGTTGTCTCTTAATGCAAACTACATTTCATGAACAGCAACAACAGTCCTGTAGAAGGCAAGAGTTTTACAAGAAGTGTGACTGCAATTCAGTCATTTTTTACAATAAGAAAAACCTGAAAGACTTTCTGGGACTCATCTTCCTTGTGGATAAGCTGGTATGAGATTTTTCTGTGATCCAAAGCAGTTCATCCTGTGGTCCAAAATCTTGTCATGGCCAATGCAGGTTTTTTGTATCCTATTGCATTGTACGGACAATGATTTTGGAAAATGTTTGAGTGGCTGTCCTATGTTATGAGACGGTGAGAAAAATGTTCTTTGACACGTGATATTTTAGTTCTAAAGCAATGTTCCTATTCCTTGTCATGAGAAACCCACGAGCTTTTTAATGAACGTGTTCCCTCATAATATGGGCAGCAGTCTGTAATTCTCAACAGGAAGAGCACAGAATCTGAACTAGAATTCTGGATCATCTCTCTGCCTCTTGCTTTCTGGTCCAGTGAATATTTATTTGTTTATAAACAATGGAACAGCAAGAGAATTAGGGAGACATTTTTCCTCCATAACATCTGGAAGTACTATTGTCTTTTTTCATGTTATTTTTGCTGTTTATATTTTGACCAGTGCTATTTCATCTTTAGTAAAGAGATGAAAATTCCTGCGGAATATTTCAGTTTTGACAAAGCAGTATTTTCTGACCCAAATAATTATTTGTTTGGAAAATTCCAAAGCATAGGCCACATTTTGCAATAATGAATATGATGAGTGTTCTCCATGTGTGACAACGTGTGCCACGTTTTGCAGTACTGAATATGGTGGATGTTCTCCACGTGTGATAATGGGTGATCAGTTTATTCTGGGATTATAATGCAGAAAGTACATATTTAGGATAACACAGCAAATATCTGAGTGTAAAGACAGAGCCAGGGTATTTTGGCACTCAGTGACAGGATCAGAGGCAATGGGCACGAGCTGAAACACAAAGTAAGTGCTCTCTGAACATAAGAAAACACTTTTTTTGCTGTGAGAATGACTGAACACAAGGTGCCCAGAGAAGCTGTGGAGACTCCATCCTGGAGACAGCCAAAAGCTTTCTGGGAATGGTAATGCACAACTGGCTCTAGGTAGCCCTGCTTGAGCAGGGGATGGGACCAGTGATCTCCAGTGGTCTCTTCCAACCTCAGCCATTCTATTCTGTGAAATATCCCATTCACTTCTGTTACTGTGTTTGGAACTATTTCCTGTATAGTATGAAGAGCAAGTTAATAAGAAATAGAGGCATAATCTGTTTCAGGTTTGGGTTTTTTTGTTGTTTGTTTGGGGTTTTAAATTTTTATTTATTTATTTATAATGGAAAGTGCAAGGGATTTTATTCTTTGCTGTCCACTACTTAGGTCTTATCTACATAGAGTATAAATAAGGGAGTAGCAAGATCTCTTAAACTGTAGGCCAGCCATCAAAAGGAAAGATTAACATTTGGGTTACTTAAATTCAGTCACATGTTCCCCTGAAGTATATGTTCTGTTTGTTATTCTGCCTGTGGGCTCTGGGGAACTGGGTGCAAGAGTCAAAGTTATTCTTTTTAAACATATGACACTTTTGCACATAATGTGATAGAAGATTTCTAAACACAGTATGAAAATTGTAATCATATTGAAAATATATAAAGAACTCTTTTACAGAGGAATTTCAGTGGACTAGATTTTCTTCTAGAATTTACCTATAAATATGTGGCATAATGAAAGAGAAAATGATGCCTGGGCTTTTCTACCCTTCAGCCCTGAATAATGTTATGGTATACAAAAATTCAGAACAGTTCATATACTTTTCTCTTCATTTACTCAAGTTTCATCACAGTACATGAAACTCCACACATCGAGGCAGAGTTACTGGGAAATAAATCAAAACACAAAACCAGTGCGCAAGATTTAGCAGAGACAAAAAGCTGTATATTAAATGAGCTCCATGATCCTCAGATTAGAGTTAAATACTAAAAGAAGTTATAACAGTCCAAGAAAGACTGCCAGATTCTGCTCAAGTGCTGCTGGATCTTTTTTCAACTTCCTCTCAAAGATTCAGCTGTAGGATTGCACAGTTGCAAGACTGTGCTGGCAAATGACACTAGCAAATGGCTGGTGGAGAATATTTATCATGTTAAGATATATTTCCTTCCAGAACAGGCAAATGCATGCAATCATCTGATAACAAATGGCTTTTGAATAATAAACTTTTTCATGGAAATTTTTCTCGTGCTTCAAAAGTAAAAAAAATAAAAAATAAAAAAATTCACATTGGTCTCAGTGCTACATAGGAATCTGAATTTCAGTCGGAATTGAGGTGACATATGTCAATGTGTTGTGATAAACCACCAAAAACTGCATGACTTTTGTATATAGCTATAGTCTGCATGATTGTATGGAGTTGTAACTGCTGCAATGATTTTGCTCTTGCTTATAGTTCTCCTCATTAGTAATTACCTCTTGTCTGAAATAAATTATTAGCATGTAGACTGTCTTTCACTCAGTGTTTGTGCAATGCATAACCTAATTGTCCTCATTCTTCCTTCGGATCTTGGAATGCAAAAAAATAAAAATAATAATAAAAAAAATCCTGCGTTCTGTTTTCTGTACAGAGAAATTATACAGTCTGTGTCAAGAGACAAAGACTCTATCAAGAGATAAAACCTTGAGAAATCTGACCAAGCTTTGGGCAGAACATTGGACTAGAGACCTCTCAAGATCCTTTCCAACCCAAAATATCCTATGATCCCAGTCTTCTTCATTTTGGCAAATGGCCCTGCTGGCATGAGGTGTGCTGTGGCAGCATAATATACCAGTACATAGTGTGTTGCTGTACAGTACAGGAGCTCTTGAAAACCATCAGAAACTTAATTTGAAAAGAATAAATCTGTTTTAAAATAAAGGTTTATTGTACCATGTTAAAATTATATTGTTACTCAGGAAGTTATTGCATAATTGGTAGTTGCATATTAGTAAAGGAACCTAAGTCTCTGGGTAATTAAGTAGGCAGAGGTCAATGCAGCCCATTGGTTGGATTTCTTGTATGAATAGGCTCATGAGAGTTCTTAAGCTTTGAAACTTGTAGTTTCTTCTTCTTCTTCTTTTTTTTTTCTCCTTTCCTTTCTGTGAAAGGTCAGTGTGAACCAATTACTCTGGAAATCTGTCTGAACTTGCCTTACAACTATACTTATTACCCAAACTACCTGGGCCACAGGACACAGAAGGAAGCCTCCATCAGCTGGGAGTCTTCTCTTTTCCCAGCCTTGGTTCAGACCAACTGCTACAAGTACCTTATGTTTTTTGCCTGTACAATCTTAGTACCAAAATGTGACCCCCATACAAATCAGCGGATCCCACCTTGCAGGTAATGTGCTGTGTTTCATTTTCTTCTTGACTGATGTTTTTATCCTATTAGTCTTTCCTAATTTTCTGTTTCCATTGAAAATGTCAGAAGTTTTGCTTTGGAATTCCAGAGCAAGAGGTAAAGGTAGGTATTTAAAAAGATCATGAAAGGCAATTTGTAACATGTGTGTGATTAATATCTGAAGTATTCAAAGCAAGGAGAGGAATAGCAGTTCAGTAATTTAAAAAAATCTCTATATTGAATAGAGCAGGACTATGTCAGCTGGAAGGGACATAGGATGATCACCTTCTCCAACTGCTTGAGGAATTCAGGGCTGACCAAAAATTAAAGCATGTTATTAAGGGCATTGTCCAAGTGCCTCTTAAACACTTGACAGGCTTGGGACATCCACCACCCTTCTAGAAAGAGTGTCCCAGTGTTTGACCACCCTCTCAGTAAGGAATGCTTCCTAATGTCCAGTCTAAACCTTCCCTGGTGCAGCTTTGAATCATTCCCATGTATCCTATCATTGAATACATGGAGAAGAGATCTCCATGTGGAGAAGAGATCTGCACTTCCCTACCCACTTCCCCTGCTCTGAATTCTGGCATTCAGAAAGCTGAGGCTGCAAAGTGGTGTGAGTTGACTTTTTTGATACTGAGGAGGTTATGAAAGGCAAGGAGGAGTCTGAAACTGTACCATGGTTAATTGATGTCAATCCATTAGTCCATTCCTTCCAGCTGCTTTACCCAATGGTAAATCATTTGGCAGAGGAAAACATCGACTCTTCTTCATGTAGTCTCCCCAAAAAAGAATGGACAAAAAACCAAACAAAAATTGGGAAGATTAATAATGTATTGTTTTCTCAAAAGAGCATAAAATAATAGATGCTAAATGGATCTGTTTGCTTGGTTTTGGTCATTGTATTTGTTGAAGCTTATTGCTGGAAAAAAAATGGTCCATTGGTCAAGAGTTGAAAGGAAAATGAGCGGAATAAAACTCCTTCCATGAAAGAAAGATAGATAAATTAACCAAATTAAATAAAAGGCAAGTTAAAAGTGAACTGAGAAAAACTGAAAAAAAAAAAAAAAAAAAGAAATGGGCATGATCCTACTGTTAAATATTTTTTAGCATAAAAGAACAATTTTCTCTGAAATGGTAGTAGAAACCACAAATGATTTTAAGTTTAGAAAATAGGATCTGAAAAGTGTAATTAAATGGGTGGCTGAACCTAGAAACAAAAGAATTCTTGGAGAGACATCATATCCTTCCAACTGGCAAATATGGTACAAGCTTCTGTTGCTCTGTGAACATGCTCAAGCCCAGGCTGATCTGTGCTTTGATTTTCCTTAAACTCTGAATTTTATTGAATTCTCTGTGGAGTCCTTTGCTCTTCTGTTTGCAGGTTTAAATTTTTTGTCCTGAAACCTTATGTTTCCTGAGGTAGCATTGCCAGACAAGGTAGCATTTCACTGGTACAAAATGTCTTTGATCTTTTTTTCATGGTTTTATGCCATCCTTTACAAGGCAGAAGATGTTTTTTGTAAGTAGGTACATTTCTTATAACCCAGGAAACGTACAGTAATTTTAAAATAATGTTTCAATAGTAGCAACATATCTTTTGGTATATGTTTTTTTATGTAAAGATGTGCTTAACCAATTTTTCCCTGATCTTTGTCTATAACTTTGACTAGGATTATTAACTTCCACTAGCTGGGAATTTCAAAGACTTCACTAAGTCACTTTGGGCAATTCCACTTTGTCTCCACAGGACATTATGTGTACAGTCAAAGGAACGTTGTGAGTCTGTGCTTGGGATTGTAGGTCTGCAGTGGCCAGAAGATACTGACTGCACTCAGTTTCCAGATGAGAACTCAGACAACCAAACTTGTCTAATGCCAGATGAAGATGTAGAAGGTAACTCCTACAAACATAGGTGACATTAAATTAAAGATTTAATTAGATTCCCATAGCCACTGATTTATTTGTTCCACATCTCCTTTGACATATAATATTTTAACTGAGAAAATTATTCCAGACTGAGTATCAGGGAACTTGGGTCATATAGTTTGCAGATAAAATGAAATGCTCATAACAAATGTATTAGAAGTAAGGATCAATAACCCTCAATCTGGAAAAGTCAGCATTTGAGATCTGCTGCTAACATCCCACCTGCTTTTTGCTTGTGTTTAAACTTCACATTTTTACCCAGTTAGATGATATAATGTCCACATCCATATCAACAGTCTTGATCTTGCTCAGAGAAAGCAATGAATGAAAGCTAGGTAGGAATCATGAAGGAATCATGAAGGAACCATGAAAAATGGGTGAAGCATATAGAGCAGTTAGTACTCTTTCTTCAGGAAAATCCATGTGCACATACATCACTGTGAAGGTTTTATAAAGATGTGATACCATGGTAACAAAATCCTCTGTTGCTGCACTTTTGAAACACAAGGTGATAATCTTCCTCTACAGCAGTGAGCTGGTGGAAAGGGATTATCCATTTTTACACAACAGTGTGCATAAAAGGAAAAGTAAAATTTTGGCACAGGGTGAGTTAAAGAAAAATGATGTGATTTAATTTTCTCAGGTGTCAAATGTCTTTTAACCTTTGTCCTTGGTTTTGAAACATAACATAAAATGGTTATATTCTAAATGTACAACTGCATACAGGACTAGTGTGTTCCATTGCTAGAGATAAATGCCTTTTGGTTATAAAAATTATAACCTAAAAAAAATTCTCTCTTTAAGTAGTGGGACTCTGCCTAGTAAGCTGATTCACCACTTATCAATCCTCTTAGCACTGAAACAGAAAATAGCCAAAAAAATCAGTTAAAAAGGATAGTGATTCATTATTCTTTTAGAAACAGTATAACTAATTAAGGGGTTAATTAGTTTCTCAGAGTTTAGGGTTCACATACTGCTAGAATTTTATGTTGATTCAGTGCCACATTTTTACTAACTACAAATGTTAGAAAGTCTTCCATGGAAAATCTGAAATATTATACAAATATTTCTGAAAAAGAACATCTAACAAAAGAAATTAAGATTCTGTGAGCATTTACAGTGTTTATGATTACAAAATATAGGTTATTTTCCAATTGGAGCTGCCATTGACAGAGTTATTACAATGTCCTGAGTTGCTTAGTTTCTCTTCCAGTCAGTGCTGAATCTGAGAATAGTGCTGGCCAGCCAAGAGAGTATGCACTGTAAATGTAGTTAGTTTCATAATGAATTCATAATAATTCATAATAATTCATAATGAATTATTAAATGTTGGCAGTATAGTCCACGTACCTTCAGTCATTAGAATGGTATTTTCTGAGGCTCCTAAGTTCACTGGTGATATTATTGGTACAACTGTTCATTGAATCCTAAAATTTGCCCAAGTAACTGCATGGTATTAATTATCTGAAGGCTTTTTCAAGAAGGAAAAAAAAAAAACAAACTTGGAGGTTGTACATCAAATTCAGTGACACAGTGTGAAAAAATGGGTGAGTTTTTTAAAACCATGTCACTAAAGCCTTCTCAAAACAGTACCCCATAAGACTCTGAGGCAGAACATACAGGTCAGCTAGTGGAAACTTCTAGGAGTTGTTATTAATTCAAATAGCCACATGACTGCCAAAATATATGTCTTTTTTTTTCTCCTGGGGGTGTTGTATATTCATTTCCACACAACCCGGTGGTTAGTCTCTACTTCACACACCACCACAATAGTGAGAAAATTATCTAGAAAATCCATGCCCACCATCTAAATATTGTATGGCAGCTATTTAGGAAAGCTTTGACAGTTCAAAGAGGGTAACATACGAGGGATAGGTCGATAGGTCTGGAAAATACTGATCCACCCTATTCAGAGAGCAACTATTATGAGCCTTGCCTGATTTAAACCATTTCAGTTTAGTATCATGTGAGCTTCCTATTCCTATTGTCTATTCTTCCAAAACACCCCCAGTGATGGGATGATTACAATCGGAGCTCATGGAATCTTGTTTCTCCCTGTTCTTTGTCACTGACAGAATGCTCCCCCAGTCACTTCAAGTGCCGTTCTGGGAGGTGTGTCCTGGCATCCCGAAGATGCGATGGGCAAGCTGACTGTGAGGATGACAGTGATGAGGACAGCTGTGGTAAATAAATTCAAAGAGCTGGATCTTTTGAACAGACATTAATTGAAGCATTAGAAAATTAGCTTTGTTTTTCCCTCACTTATTTGAACAATTTCACGAGCAAGTGTTCATACAAAGGATAAGCCCCTTTTCTGTAAGAAACAGATGTTTTAAAGTTGGTCGGGGTTTTTTCTTTTGTTTTGGTTTGGTTTGTTTGTGTTTTTTTGTTTGTTTTTTAAGACTAGAGGCAGTAAAAATACTTTAGCAAGCTTCTGTCTTGATTAATTTGTGATATTTGATTATTTAGAGTCTGCTATCTGTTTTCTGGGATGTTTGAGTATTCCTTTAGTAATAAAGATAAAAAAATACTGGAGAGGTAATTCTTTTGATATTGCTGGAGGATCTCCAGAACTAAACCATAGCTCCCTGGCAGCTTAGATATTGAATTAATAAACGTACTTTTAAAATTATACATGGTAATATTCCTGTTATGATGCACTAAGAAAAGATCTGTGGCTGAAATAGATTCTGTACTGCCAGGGTCAAGAGCCGTGTTTTTTCAGACCGGTTAACCTCAGCTGTAGGTACAAGGATAAAATAACCACAAAGTTTATTCTTCAGCACATTTCTGAGATTACTTATGGTAGAGATTCTCATTACTTTCAACTTAAGGGGATGCATTGAGCTTAAGAATATCTAACAGATATCTTGGTTGTTACTTATACATGTACCTGACGGCAGGACAATTTTGAGAAGAAGAAGGGAGTGTAGTATCTGTTTATGAGATTCAGGTATCACTGAGTTCTGCATGTGAATATGAATAAAAGACTGGAAAACATTCCAGCAGGGTAGTGCTAAGGTGCACAACCTCTTTTTGTAACAGAGAAAGGGTTAAGATGGAAGCACAAATGATGTGAGCAATACAACTATGGAAATAAAATACTTTTTTACTCATCTGCACAAAAATAAAATAATATCTAACACCTGGAAAGCTAGGCTAGAATTCATGCTTTTCAGATCCATTCTTTCTTTATAAAACCAAGTTGTTTAATGATTGGAGTAACCAAGCAGGGTTTTTTTGGCTAAGGCACAATGTATTCTCAATCTCTGAAAGTTTTCAAATCACACGTGTGCTCTCTCTTCTTCTGCCATATTCCCCTCCCCCTAAAAAAAAGAAAGCAAAAAAGCAAAAAAATATTATGACCACAGTGACACTTTGTCATCTCTTTATCTTTGAATCCATTGCCTCAGTTGTCCTCCCTGCCAAATATTCCTTTTTGCTACCTGTTGTTAATTCCTTAGAACACTGACTGATGTGTGTCTGCTAGGTTAATTTTATTCTCCTAGACATTAACATATGAAATATTACTCTAATATGTAACATTCAGTTCTTGAGTGTATCTCTTTCTGTCTGTAGTCTAGACAGAATGTCACTAGCAATCAGCAGAATTCTTATCAGTTTCTATAAATATGGAAGACTGTATCTGGTAGGAAATTATTGCTGTCAGAGTGACATTACATTGACCAGGGGCTATGCTCTTACTGAAGGACAGAAAGTCCTTGTAGAGCTCCAGAAGTAACTACCTCTGACTCATTCATATTCCATATGTGCAGAACAAAATCAGAACTTGATGAACCTTCCATGTGTAAATGGCTAGCTTATGTTTTATTAGATTTATCCTTTGGAATTGGTTTTATACCATGAAGTAAGTCAGCATTTAAATTAGAAACCTTGTCTCTGGAGTGTCTAAAATTACAGGCATTAACAAGCTCTCACAATGCAAAGAGGAGGAGGCTGGACAAGACTAACTACACGTTTTGGATGTTGAAGCTACTCTGGCAAAAAATGTCAGGTAGAAGAGTTCAAAGGGACAATGGTATATTCTGCCTGTTCTATTCAACACCCACTGTCTTCTGTCAGGAATCCCTTTCATGGGATTTTTGTGAGAGGAAATCTCAGCCATGCAATTGCAGTGAAATTTCAGGACTTCAGTGCTAAAAATTTAGACTAAGGTTTGGGCAGAAAATTTGACTGAGATTTCTGAGTGTAAGATTTCTGAGTGCATTTTAATAAAGTGTGAGAAAGGTACTTTCTGAAAATTATTATCATGACAGATGTAAAGAGAGTTTTGTGGTATTAAATATGCTTGATTGTAATTAATCGTATTAATTGACTGACAGTCAATTGACTGACAGTTGAAAAATGCCTCTGGCTGGGAACAGAAGAGGGTCCTGGAAGAGCACTAAAGAAATTGAGGACATAACACTCACACCCAGTATTGACCTTCACTGTTTTCTGAAATCTTACTGTTATATTTTAGAACTTAGAAAAATATGGTGGTCTTTTAGTATTAATAACTTAATAATAATTATATGGGAAATATAGATTTGGATAACAAATGGTAACTTGCTTCATATTTTGAAGAAAAATGAAGTTTAAGGTCATATGTGAATACCTGTCTCTTTCCAAAACCTGTTGGAAATGGAGGTAATATAAATATGGACAAGATTCTTACCTCTATTTTCACTTACATTTCATTGTCTTTAAATTAAAAATATGTGTCACAAGAATATTTAGAGAAGAAATATAAAAACTACCAAATGATAGATGGCTTCTACCACCAAAACAGTATATTTGAATGCTGAATGCAGTACGTAATGATTTTTTATAATGTCTGTGTAGCTGTCTATATTGTACTCAAAGCTAAGTTTTGAGAGTCATGGAACACGAGATGAAAGGGAAAAGCAAAGATGTATTTAATTAATTGTAAACACTGCTAAAAATTTGCAAAGTTCATAAATTTGATTTGTTTAAGCTTTTTTATTTTGTTTTCGTATCAGTTTCCTAACATGGATGACAATCTTTCATTTATATGGCTTTTTCAAGATGAACAAAATCAAGCACTCTGCACGTCCAGTTACATTTAAATGTGACTGGACTTTTCCAGTGATCATATGAGCTAGTAGTGATTCTCTGGTACATATTTGTAAAATACTAAAAAAAAAAAAAAAAAAAAAAAAAAAAAAAAAAAAAAACAAACCCACCAAAAAAACCCAAACCAAACAAAAAAACCCAAAAAAAGCCACTTTGAAAATTTCCTACAGCTGACTGACAGGAATTCAGTATCAAAGAACTTTGACAGACCTTTGTAAGTACTCCTTTTGAAATGGCAGGGGCTGGTCAGCAGGACTTTGAAGATACAATGCAGTATTTTCCCCACATAATAGTGAACTCTCTTGAAGATTCATACAGCCATTGGGTTTTCCAGTCTTTTCAAATTGGTTTGGTCTCAGATTATGGAACCAGGAAAATGGTTTGTGGTCAGTACTTAAGAGCATCTCTCTACCTTTCATTGTGTTCTGCATTAGATGCTGTATCAACACTTCCAGGAAAAAATCATGTATTTCTACCTTGTTCCATGGAGATTCCATGGTGTCATAGGATTTGCTTTTGAAAGACCAAAGATCTGGGTGGTATGCTTTTAAAGAAAACTCAGATTCAGAATTAGAAAAGCAGATGTATTACTAATAAATGTATTTCAAGTGTAATGGTGTATGGGTTTTGAGATAATGCCTAAGGCATTGCTTACAGATATGGATAACATAATGTAGATAATTATTTTAAAAGAACTGAAGTATTATGAAGTCTTTTTTTATTTTATATCCATTTATCAGCTGTTCACTGTGACAATCTTATTTCCATTTCTTGGTTAATGACTGTTCTTAGTATCTTTTAAAATTTATGTTGGAAGTGAAAATATTTTGGATGTTTCAGGATTATTAAGGAAGAAGAAAACACTTGATATTGCATGTAATTATTTCAAAGCTGTGCTTCTCTGCCTCCAGGTTGTGGAGAAAGAGGTCTTTGGGAGTGTCCTTTGAAGAAGCTGTGCATCAAACACACTATGATCTGTGATGGTTTCCCAGACTGCCCTGACATGATGGATGAAAAGAACTGCTGTAAGGTTTTATGCAGTTTGTCAGTCCCATACAGGACTGATCATGTTTTTGGGGTTTCAGGGTGCAAAATAAATGAAAGTAAAAAGTTTTTCTGCAGACTTAAAGGCTTAGTAATTCTCTAAATGTCCTGTTTGTTTTTTTCCGTGGCACCAATTTATCTCTTTCCTCATCCTGTGTCCTCTGTTGTTCTCATCCTTGGACTCTTGCTATCTCCTTGGTCACTTGAGTCCTCCCTCTCTCTCTCCCCCTCTTCATTCTTCTGTCTTCATGCTTCTTAATTCCTTGTAGCTTCTTGGCTTTTTTCCCCACTTTTCTTCAAATGCATTCTATACAGGTATAGTTTCTCACTGCTCTTTTTTCCCCACTTGTCTCCACGGGCTTTCTATGTAACTTGGAGGAATTATCAGAGAAATAAAGTATGGTGCACTGATGTTATGGTACAGATTAGGAGCAGTCTCCTAAAAAGCATGGAACACATTATTTTCATGTAAAGATTGTGATAGGCTTAGACAGCTTTCATATGAAAAGCCCACAAGTGATACTAAATAATAAAACCTTACCATTTCCAGGCACCTTTCCTTCCCTTTGAGTTGTGATACACTCTGCAGCTCTGTGGCACCAACCATCTTCTGTCTCCGTGATGCCCACCTGAACTTTATCAGAAATCTGGCTTGCTTTCTTGATTTTTGTCTGAACTGTGGCTGCTTTCACCCTTCTTCTAATTTTTTTGTCTTAATGTGAATTTCACTCTGATGTTTTCTTCCTCAGAGTGAAACATGGTTTTGTCCTTGCAGCATTTTGTGAAGAGAGTGAACTTGAATGTGCCAACCATGAATGTGTGCCACGAGAGCTCTGGTGTGACGGGCAAGCAGACTGCAGTGACAGCTCAGATGAATGGGACTGTGGTAAGTTTCTGCCATGGTGCAATATGCCTGCAAGTGATTTTTTTTTTGGTGGTGGTAGTAAACACCAATGATTTGGTTTAGAATACCATTGCAGTGGTGGAGAGCTGCTCCTTTGATGATTTAGATGAGGGGATTGAGTCCATCATCAGCAAATTTACAGATGACACTAAGCTGGGGGGGAGTGTGGATCAGCTGGAAGGCAGGAGGGCTCTGCAGAGGGACCTGGACAGACTGGAGAGTTGGGCTGATTCCAAGGGGATGAGGTTCAACACGGCCAAGTGCCGGGTCCTGCACTTTGGCCACAACAACCCCATGGGGAGTTCCAGGCTGGGCACAGAGTGGCTGGAGAGCAGCCAGACAGAGAGGGACCTGGGGGTTTGGATCGACAAGAAGCTGAACATGAGCCAGCAGTGTGCCCAGGTGGCCAAGAAGGCCAATGGCATCCTGGCCTGGATCAGGAACAGCGTGGCCAGCAGGTCCAGGGAGGTGATTCTGCCCCTGTACTCAGCCCTGGTGAGGCCACACCTCGAGTCCTGTGTCCAGTTCTGGGCCCCTCAGTTCAGGAAGGAGATTGAGGTGCTGGAGCAGGTCCAAAGGAGGGCAACCAGGCTGGTGAAGGGACTGGAGCACAGATCCTATGAGGAGAGGCTGAGGGAGCTGGGGCTGTTCAGCCTGGAGAAGAGGAGGCTCAGGGGAGACCTCATCACTCTACAACTCCCTGAAAGGAGGTTGGAGCCAGGGGGGGGTTGGTCTCTTTTCCCAGGCACCTCTCAGCAAGACAAGAGGACACGGTCTCAAGTTGTGCCGGTGGAAGTTTAGGTTGGATATTAGAAAGAATTTCTTTACGGAGAGGGTGATCAGGCATTGGAATGGGCTGCCCAGGGAAGTGGTGGATTCTCTGTCCCTGGAGATATTTAAAAAGAGACTGGATGTGGCACTCAGTGCCATGGGCTGGGAACCGCAGCGGGAGTGGATCAAGGGTTGGACTTGATGATCTCTGAGGTCCCTTCCAACCCAGACAATTCTATGATTTTATGATTCCTTTTATTACCCAAGGGAGGCTGGGAAAGCATGCAAGAAAGTGGGCAAAAGAGGAGCATATATAATCAGTAGAAGTGCTGGCATCTTGGAAACCTCTTTGATTGTAGTTGAAGGCATGCCATTTACAAAATTAACCGTGTGAAAGAATAGTGAAGTTGTTGTTCTTTTTCTTTGCAGTTACCCTGTCTAAAAACGTGAATTCCTTGATGTTCCTGACCATTCACAGGTCAGCTGCTGACAACCATGTTTGTGCTGATGAGTGGCAAGAAAATTTAAGCCATCTGGCCTGCAAGCAGATGGGTTTAGGGTAAGGTCAGTAGTTTGTAGCATTGATGAATTTCTTAGGACACCTGGAGTTAGATATGAATGATCACTGATGGCTGAAGTGTTAGACCCAGTGTAGAAATGGTTCCCAGAGAAAAGAGGTAATGACATTTTGTGAACTATGGCAGGAACAAAGGCTCACTAAAATCTAGGCACTCTGACCACTTTATAAGCATTAAGTGATTGTTATTAAAAGAGTGTTGAAAAAGTAGTTATGTTTTGCCAAGTCTTAATATTTGATTTTGCAGTTCTTGCTGGGCCTCAAAATTGTTTGTGTGATACTCTGTATCTCCCTAAAGAATTAAAGCAGACTTATCTTTGGAAAAACAGGAAAAATTCTCTGCATTCATTTGCATTCTGCAGTAAGTACTGTGAGCTTGGCAACCAGATATATTTAACTTGAATATCTCTAAACAACTTATTTTTAAAGATAGAGCTTTCTCTATGGAACTCAGGGGAAAAAAAATGTCTTTATGCATACTTCTTACTGGAACCACACTAAAATAACAGCTGCTTTATGGAATAGTTGATGAAAAATATAACTGTTGCATAAAAACCAAGTTTTCTGCTCTGGTATCCAGTGCTGTCTTATACTAGGAAATGATAACCTGGATGGTATAGAAGGATATCTTTTGTTGGTGGCTGATCCCCAAACTGGATGAAGAAGTGTCTTTTCTGTCTGCCCTTTACCCCTACATATACTGACATGCAATATTGTTCTTTGTGCCTTTCTCAAAATATGAAGGAGGATAAAAATCTTGGCTTAGAGTGTCTGCACTTAACCTGCTCTGTATTGTCTTGCACTGCAGGGCTGCTTGACACCAGTTCTTACAGATGCCCTGAAACCAAGACCTGATCACACACAGCAATTCTGTTCTTCCCTAGCTAGTTTAGTATATGTAAATATTATTGATGTTACCTCTATGCTGTAAATTTATAACTCCCTAGTAAGGTTAAACTCCTTTGATAATCTTAAAAAATAGTGCTTTTATTACTTTGTTGTCTAAGAACAGACTGATGGTCTTAATATTAATCTTTTCTTCTTAACATTTCAGTCTCATAGTCCTAACAGAACTCCTAACAGAACTGTTTAACTCTCCTGTAATGCTTGCTTCTTGGAAAATGAAAAAGGTATTAAAATATCACAAGACCTCTGTTTCTTTCCTTTTTTCAGAGGTGTGCCTAGGCTGAAATTGGCATGAGAGGAAATAAATACCTCCCTGCTTCTTCACTGAAGCTTCCTGGCAGACCTTTTCAATCCTGTCACTTTTGAGACATGTAGGAGACACACATAATTCTTAAATCTCACAAATCCGTTTTCTAACAGGGGCAGATACTCCACAAATATTTTTCTCTACAAATTCTTTTTTGTTGTGACAAATAATTGTGTGGAGGGCAGTGGAAAATTTTAGTTCAAACCTGAAGACTACAGCTTAAGTCTGACTGTAATACTAATTTCTAGTTTTTCCTTGCAGTACTTCAGAAAACCATAGTGTTTATCTTTCCTTTTCTTAATGCCTGGTTTTGTCAGTCACCCGAAGCTTGATTTTCCCAGCTATTCTCCAAGGTTTTCTTACGTGCACTGCCAAAACTCTGTAAATAAGCTTTGAAGAAGATCTATAAGAAAAATAAAGATTATAATGCATTAACCAGAACTAATTTCAAAACGGAATAAGGCAAGTTAACATAATTATTTAATTCTTTTGACATTGCATAGGGGTTTGGTGGAAATATCACAGCAGGTAACATTTTCTATATGGTGAAGTGGAAGATGGAATGATAGATTGGGAGTTTCATGCCACTGTGAAATCTGATTTATATCCATGACCTTCATTTGTTGGCCATTATCTCCTGCATACATTATTTATTGGACTTATGATAACAAGAAAGTCTGCATGTGAGGTTGATAATATGGGTGTATTTAATAAACTACTTTCAGTCACCATTGAGGGTACAAATAAATTAGACTGTATATTGCATACAGCTCAAAGAATGATGAAAAAAAAAAGTCTTTTTATGTACTTAAATATATATATATATATTTAAGCAGTGTTTTTCTTCAGATATTCTTAATGGGAAATACTTTGTTTTAGCCTCTCAGAAAACTAAACTTGTTGATATAGAAATTCTGCAGAACCCCACAGTTTTGTGGCTAAGCAGATTTCTTTGCCAATGATTTATGATTCTTGGTTTTGATTTAATAGTTCTTGCACTTAATCTTAGAAAAAAACAATGAACATGAGATATAAAGCTGAGACTTCTTAAGACCATAATGAATGGTAGCCTACGGTAGTTTTATTTTCTATAAACTATTTTTCACAACTGTCTCGTGCTTTGCCAGAGACAACTCTCAATTATTGTATGATGTGGCTAATCTTCAAAATATGAAAATTATGTCTTTCTCATAGCTTGTACGTATTTTTAATTCTTCAGCCTGAATTAATCTGAAAAAAATAAAGATATCAAATGCAGGTGGTTAAACTTAGGTTAATTTAGCTGATAGTGGCAGCACATTTTACAGAATAGCAATCTGTCTGTTTGGGAGGTAGTGTCTGAAGCAACAGGAAAGGTGATTCTATTCTGTCTGCTGAACAAAATTGAAGCTTTTTTCCTGCCTGCTGGCCAATTCTAATTCTGCAGATGATGCGTTTCTACAGTTTTTCACAGCACAACACATGTTGTGTGATGCATGACGCAACATCACAGGAAACTGCAAGTTCCAAGCATTGTCTGAAAATCTCTGGACTAATGGAGGAGTTAGTCTCTGGACTAACTTGAACTGCTCAAGTTATGCAATGTGTGTTCTTAGCAGTTCTTCTGTTTTCCTCCAGTGCAAAAAGAATGTTAGATGTGAAGTAAACTTCTGTTTATAATGCTAAGAGCCTAATAGGAACTCTTTATTCAAATCTTTGGTTTCATGGCTTACAGTCAGAGGGGACTATCTTACCACCTGATAGGACTACCTGCTCACCTCAGAATAACTTTGTTCAGAGACCTCTGACTGAGTCCCAGGTTTAAATACAGTAAAGCCCATCTCTTGCCTTTAGTTTTCCTGCTAACACAGAGAGAGAATGGGGCAGCAATCACCATCAGGGTTAGCTGTAGCTTGGTGCATGCTGCAGAGGTTGTGCTGCTGAAAATGAGCAAACTGTGCAGGTTTGGGACGTTATGGAAGGCTGAAGATTCATATTGATGTTTAATTTAAAAAAAACTCTTTAAAAAAAACCACTTCCATGTACTCTGAAGTCCATATTTTCTGTTGGTGGAGTGGTGATGACAAAACCATGGTCTGCTCACATCTGAACTTGGACAAAACAAGTAGTGGAGTTGTTCTGTCACTCTGTGGTACTATAGTGGAGTAGTTTGTCTCTCTTTCCTACATGAGATAACCAATGTTCTAATGATAAACTTCAGTCGTTTGTACCCAGAACGGAAGAATTTTGACTGTTCTTGTTCTGATGTAGCAATATCAGCATAAAATCACAGCTGTTTACCAAGTGACTTGTTTATAAACAGTCTACAGGAAGCTCTGCTACTTACTCTCCTGCTGCTCTTGTTCCCTGTCTTGACAGCTGCACCAGTTATGGCCCATTGGAACAGGCAGTTCCTTTTCCTCCCTTCCCCTGCTGTAGCATCCACAAAATGTGTATTTGTGGGAGAGAAAGGCCAAGCTCTTGCTGCTGCCTGGCTTTTTGTCACTCTCTCTTTGGTACAAAGTTCTTCAATAATATTTGTCAACTGAGCAATCAAGCTGCTGGACCAATAATCTTTTGTTCTCACATGAATTACACTTTCTAACTCCTTTCTAACCATTTCTGCAATAAAAACAATGGAAGTTTATTTTAACGTCTAATTTGCTTAAAAACATCATAAACAAAAAATGGAATACTTCTGTCCTACCAACCTCCTTTATTATCTCCAAGAATAAGTGAATCAAATTCCATGCCAAAGATGAAGTATTTGAGCTCACTCATTCAGTCTGGGTTTCTAGACCAGAATGTAAAGATTCATTATTGAAAGATACACCCGAATGTAAAGTATGCTTGCCCTATCCTGAATATATTTATATTTTCCATGGCCGAAGTGTGTTCTATTAGATCTTTAGAAGATTTAGAAAATCAGTGAAATCTTTAGATTCCATTTATTTTTTCAAGAGTCGCAGCAAATAACTATCAAATAAAATTTACTGAAAATAACATTACAAGTTGTGGTACATGTGGAGGACTGTTTTACTAATTCTGAGCAACCATAAACCAATGTTAAAATACACAGACTTTAATCAGGGTATTAGAGTTGTACTAGATTAAATCTGGGTGATTATGTTTCATCTTTCCTGTACATACGTAATTTAAAATGTAATTATTTGGATAAGGCTTTTTAAAAAGAAATTTCAGTTTGATAAATCTGTGCTAATTATGACAGTTGCTTCAAATAATCCTTAAGCTTATGGTAACTTATCTCTTTGGCTCTATGATTGGATACTTTTCATTCTTTGAGTAAAAAATAATTGTTATTAATGATTTAATATCCAACTAGCTTGGAGCTGTCTGAATATGCTCCTGGGCAACTGTCCCTGCTTGACCAAGAGAGGTTGGGCCAGATGACTTCCAACCAGAGGTCCCTTCCAACCTGAACCATTCTGTCATTCTGTGACTAAAAGAGAAAGATCTATGAGTACTGCCAACCAAAGAAATTGCTTTATTCTAAAGATAGATCACAAATTCTTTTTCTAACTATTTTATGTCACAGCTTGTAGAAATGGCATTATGAAACCTTTTTAAATTTTTTTTCCGTGGGGCTTTTAAATAAAATTTTTAGTCATTTTAACACTAAGCAAATACTTAATCCATCAGTCCTGGAATGTGCAAGTCAAAGTGTTTTTTCTGGGTAATGTGTTATGGCCAGTAGAACTATGGGAACGTTTCCTAGTGAGTAATAATTCTGTAAAGGCCAAAAGTAACTTTTTGTTCAGGGAATAATTTCAGCAGGGGAAAAAAAAGTTGGAAAGTCAAATTATTTTGCTTAAACTTTTTAAAATGAAACACTTAAATTTTTGTTTCAAAATTTTTCTTTGAAATGTTTCCTTCATTGTTTTAAAACTAAAAGTTAGTTAATCTTAAATAAAGGACTTTAAATTTAATTTGAAGTTTAATTAAGACTTCCATCAAAGTAAATCTATATTTTATGTAGTTTTAAATGTAGTTAGCCCCAAAGGGTTTTTTAAATTTGTCTACAAAATCATACTTTATGAATCCTATAGCTAGCAAAGCCCAAAATGGCAGTGAAAAAGCAAACATATACATTTTTTTTCCAGTGTAATTACATGTTAACTCATTCTTGTTAGGGTTGAGTAGCCTATCCCTTGAGATCTGAGAATTATTATAATCTGGAATTATTAGTTATGACTTTCCACCAAAATCTGTAAGAACCATTTAATCATGTTTTATTTTTTTGACAATGCTGTGAATATTTCTAATTTCAATTTTCTGTGACTCCATGTGTTTTCACATTAAAATTTCAGGTTTCTCTGATTTTGAAATCAAGGTTCTGATCTTTTACTCCATATTCTGTGGCACAGCCATGGCTTTATAGAATTCTGATCAAGACCAAGAACCATCTTAACCAGTAAGTTAGTACAGATAGGAAACAGATGCTATTCCAGCTTTGAAATAGCCCTAATTTGTTTTATATTGCTGCCCATACACACGTTATTCATTACCCTCTGGCATAACACAAGGCTTCATTTTCCAAGACTGATGTCACATGCATCTTAAAACAATGGAATTGTAGAAGCTGAACAGAGATATGTTACTGTTATTTTGAAGGGAGAAGGAATCCAATTTATGGATTACACTTTATTCTAACCTTTCTAATTAATACGTTTGAAAGAGTGGAATGGGGAGAATGAGGCATTAAAACCAAGGCAGAGACATGGTGGAGAGGCAAGGAACAGTAGATGTGATATATTTCAATCTTTCACACTATGTGAAAAGTAAGGAGTTATGGACAAAGATGAAATTAGATGAGACTGTTGATGATTCATTGTCAAATCATAAAGATAAATCAGTCTGGAGGCCAGACACATGCCAGTGGGGCTGGGGAGACAGTGTTGTTGTGGGTCAGTCAGATGACAGAGTGGAGGTACATCTAATAATTTCTCACTCAGCATCAAACTGGGAGGACTGGAAAGCATTTTGAAGGACAGGATGAGAATTCAAAAATCTGACAGGCTGGAGAAATGACCTGAATTAACCAGGAGTGTTAATTAAAGCTGCTCTAGGCCTTTTCCCTGTGTTTTACCATTCAGCAGTATTGAGAAAAGTTTGATTCCATCTCCTTTAAACTCCTTTTCAAGTAGCTGCAGGTTGCTATTGAGTTGTCCCTTAGCTTTCTTTTCACAAAAGTAATCAAGTCCAGTTCCCACAGCCTCTCCCTGTGCATCAGTGACAGAGGCCCCTAGAAAATTTGGAAGTCATCTGCATCACCCTCTCCAGTTTCTGAATATCCTCTTTAACTGAGGTGCCTCAACACTACACAGTCTTCCCAGTCAAATACAGTTTCACTTTTGCTTATCGTTGCAATATAGATAATAATTAAAGGGACTAGTCTAAAATCAACAGAATGATTTCTGAACAAAGCTTTTCTGTAATATGTAAAACAAAGGAAAAAGAAAAAAAGGAAGAAAAGAAGTGAGAGATAAAAGTGATGAAAAAGGTTCTTCATTTGACTTGTCTGTGATCTTGAAAGGTATTACATATGGCCACATACGTGACTTTTGTCCATATTGAATTAATTTATATGAGCTTCAGCAGGTCACTGAAGTAAAAAAGTGGCAAGGGAGCTAATTTTGAACTCAAAGATGTAGATTGATGTCTTAAAGCAATTAGTACCTAGAGCATTGTTGTTGGAGTCTGTAAGAAACTCAGAAAATCAAAATATTCTTCTGAAGAAACTACGAGTTGACACAGGTCTGTTCATTGAAAGATCCTTCTTCCCTTTTCTTTAGAATGTTTCCACAGAAGAAATTGTGTGCTGCAGTTCTGAGAGGGGTAAAGTAGAACCTGCTGTGTTTCTGGAGCACAGGATGGGCCTGGCTAAAATGAGTCCCCATTGCCCTAGCTCCCTCCTTTTCTCTGGGCATTTTACAGCTGCTGGTGTCGTGTCTACTGGCATAACAGCCCCTCCCTGGACTCTGAAATTCTCCCACCAGCCTGAATCCTTACTCCTCCTCTAGCATTTTTAGCTCATGTTCTCTAATTCTCTGGCAATTATTAATATGGTCTGGTCTCTACACAAATGCCAACCATTGTCTCCATCTTTCAACAGCTAGAAATGAAGCTCTTCGTTCTGGCTACTTCTAATTAAAATAGATGAAAGGAGCCAAGTGGTGGTCCTTGCCTATCCAAAAGAAAACACTGTATAAACATCATCCAGTGGGAAATTCTCTATAAAAGTTTATAGAAGGCATTCTAAAGACATAAACTAAGGCTTGCTGGGTTTGAGTGTATTATATCAAGCTGTGAATACCAAGGAAAAAAAAGGTAGCCATAATTTTACTTATACTAAGTATAATAGCTTGAATTAATAAATATAAAATTTCATCCAGGCTTAAGTATCTTATAGGTCGTTGCTCTGCTTTGGAAGTACATGTCTGCTAAGTGATGATTATAGCATGGCAAGCCATTACTCAGTACTCCAGGCTTCAGCAAAATCATCTGGTATCTGGGAAAATACATGTTTGTATCCAGCAGATGCCTGATTCGTGCAACTTTTTGCACATTTTTTTGAGTTACTTATAATATAGATGAGGCATTGTTTACAGCTACATAGAATATTGTTGTACACAGTTATGAAGTGGTGAACAGAACATCATAAGGCAGAATGTTATCTTAAGAAAAAGAAGTTTGTGTATGTTTGGTGGGAAAAAGAGTGGGGAACAAGTGATGCAAATGAAGAGGAGACTTTTTTGTGTTTGCTGTCAGAACGTACCAAATAATAAAGCTCTTTTTGCTGCAGCTTTCTCTAAATCAGGAAAAACCACAGCTGTTAAAAAATGCCTGTTATTATCTGCCTGCACATTCTGGGGAGTGTATAGTGGAATTATATTTGCTTAAACATGTTCAGAGAAGGTTTTGAAAAATAAGTCGTGTAATAGGCAGGATCCAGAGCTGTGACCTCAGAGTCCAGTAAATTCTGACAGCCCTGCTGAAAAGATTTCTGTATGGTTGCACTGACAGCACGTTGTTAATTTATGCATTCAGGTATGCAAAGGATGCTGGACTTTTGTAAGTATTTAAAAATAAATATAATAAATACTGAACATTGGACTTAAACTAATAGGCTGGCTGACATTACCAGGTACTGTCGTGCCAGAGTGGGTTCAGAGTCAACTTTCAGGACACAATTCAGTTTTCCTGAACTTTTCTCACTCTTTGCTGTGAACTGGGATTTAGAATTTGATCTTTGACTGGTGTTTGGTCCGTGAAAGTCCTTGCCATTAACAGGGGTTGATGGCTAATAATGTGGCTAATAACTTTCTTGTGGAAGTTTCATGATTTGTAAGGCCATGTAAAAAATGCACTCTTTTCCATTTAGCAATTGAGATTTACTTAAACAGCATTTTTCTCGATGGCTTGAGTTTACAAGGAAATAACTAAATGGAAAAAGTGGATATTTGTATTCTTGTTAATTTGCCATGGGAGGGCAGGTTTTGTATAGTCACTCATGATTTTTCTGCTTTGCAAAGCAGGCAGCTTGGGCTTAAAAATACTGTCAAGTGTTATTAACAAGACACAAACTCTGTAGGGTTAAATTTTAATGGATTTCTAAAAACAGGAATGTAAGAAAATATTTTTTCTTTTGTCTCTTCTACACATAAAGATGTAGTTTTTGTACTTTTTAATGGAAAAAAATATAGAAACAGTGTGCCAGCGCGTGCACTGGAGTAAATGCCACCAGAAGGCTTTTGTTGTTCTCAGTTCCAATCTGTTTCTTGTCAGAAAATACAATATTAGTGACAGTACTATTTTGGCTTCCTGGGGTGGTTTCATTCCCCTAACTATGACTCTGCCACATGTGGCTTTCTTTCAGCTCTGTATATTTGGAGTAAAGAAGAGGCAACAGGGCCTCGTGATTGTAACATAGAGACCTTAGAGAACAACTATGAATGTCTTTCATTTGTTTCAGAGGACCATCCAAAACACAAATTGTGGCAGCAAATGAGGAAGCACAGCATCAAAAATGGCTGAATTTGCACTCAGACTGGAAGAATAAGAATGCATCCACTTTACATGCACTTCTAGTGAATGGGTAAGTAACAGGGAAATCAGATTTCTTTCACTGCTGTGGGTAGTCATTTATCAATGAAAGACAAACTCCTTTTGTTAGCCCTTTTTTTCCCCAGGTATGTGTATAAATCCCAGCACATACTCATGTGAGTTGTTAAGAAACAGTCTATGATGATTTTGCTGCCTACTACAACTATAGTCTCTTGCAAGCACACTTTGTGAATTCCTGGGGCCCATTCTGCTACATCAGCAGTGTTTGGGTCACATAGAGGTGATGACCTTGGAACACCTGGACCAGACAGCTTCATTAAATTCTGGCTGACCAAGAGAGTCTAGAAAATATTGTACAGCAAAGCCTGCAGCAATCTCACCATCCTCTTCACCCCATATGGTTTGGATTCAAACACTTGGAGCAACCACAGCTTCTTCAGCAGAAGCTGTATCTACTGACACTGGTTTTCTTAGCAGCTCCTCTGGCTTCAGATGGTAGTATATTCCTTTTAATTAACTTGACTAAACAGGTTTTTGGTAATGAAGCCAGGATTTCATGGCTGAGATGCTCAAGGTGTGACTTTGAGATGGAAGAGCAAATGAACTTAAGCATCCAGAACAAAGCTGGGAGAGCCACCTAACCCTCAGGTGCAATTGCAGTCTTCAAAAAGCAGATTCATTGTTTCCATTGTTTTTCAAAGAAAATTCTGTCCTTCAGCTGTAAAGAAGAGGAGAATGGCCATTTCTCTTCTTTCAGGTGCCACAAATTAAGACTTGACAGACTGACTGTGCATCCCAGCTGACCTCTGAGCTGGATGAGTGCCCAGAGAGCCAGGCAGTCTGCAAAATGTGTAGCATCCACTCATGAAATAAATTGTAAAGCTGAACTAATATTTTGAATTATCTCCAGGCAGGCACTGGAAGCTGTGGACGATCTGGCATATGAAGCTCCTTATGTTTCTTTTTACAGTTTGGGGGAATTCTTAACAGCTATTTCACAAGCACTGTGTTGATTTGCAGATCACCAAAAATTACATCAATTAATTCAGATTCCTATCATGTTCTTGTTTCAATATTTAGACAGATGTGTCGAAGCAGAAGCAAAGTGGCTCTCTTTTGCACTAGAGAAGGTAAGAGAGAAGCACTAATAAAAATAATGTGGTTTTCAATATCTGCTGATTTTTTTGCAACAAATGCAGCCATTTAGCATGGATTCATTCTGAAATTTGACTAGATTTCTGCAGTATACAGCTTTTTTGTTGTTGGTTGGTTGGTTTTTTTCCCCCTGCTCTATTCAGTTTCATGAGCTTTTCTGTTTTTTTGGACTACAAGGCTGTGTAGTGCAGTGTCTTGCTCCCACAACATTAATTTTGCCAGGAGTCAGATTCCAAAAATAAATTTGATAAAACTTCCTGCTGAAAATATCCTTTATGACCAGAATGCTTATCAGGCTGATTGCCTGGGATTTGAAGTTGTGTTTAGTTGTAAAGGGAACAGAAGAACCTCAACTAGAAAATTACAGACCAAGTCTGTTGGCATAGCAGTCTGTGAAAATCAAACTGGTTTGAAAAATGCAGGAATTTTTCATCTTCAATAAAATGATGTTCTGCAGACAAGGAGGGCTTTGCTGAAGAACACTTACATTTTGAGTTAGCTGGACAAGGGAAAATTATTCACAAAGCATGACCTAAATTTGGGAAACTAATCAAAATATTTACTACTCCTATCAGGAAGAAAAAAAAAAAGCAATAGAAGCCTTTCAAAAGTGTTTACTTCAGACATACATTGCTTTAGGTACACTTAAAACCCCTCTGAATCTCAGTGAACACAGTAAGAGTCACAAGTTTCAAATATCCCTTGCTCAAATTAATTTCTTTACCACTAAATTCCCATGGATGTATGCAGTGGCAGCATATCCACCACAGATAGGCTGATTGCAGAATCTTATGCTGTTATTTTGTTCTCTAAATCTGGTTGAGTATTAACAGGAAAATAATAAGTCTGTCATCTTAAACATCCAGAATATAAAGTGAAACAAAACTGAAGGGCCAACTACTTTGGAAAGGCAACACTACAGCAGATGGGAATCTGATATAATTCCTAGTGGAAGTGGCATATAAAGTAGGATGGACAGGGTACTGGAATGTCTTCAGATCTTCAGATATTCTCCCATAGTAATTTCCATGGACAAAGCAGGCTTTCTGACATGTACCTGAGTAAACAATGTGACATTCACCTCACACATGGCTTAAGGAAAGCAAATATTTCTGAGCAGCTTTTCCAGAAGCAGTTCTTACGGGTAGTACAAAGTAGCCCAAACACGTTGCTTGCTGACAGAAAGACAAGGACATAAACCCAGGAAACCTTCCCAAGGGCAACCTGGTGACTCCAGAGAGAAAGGAAGTCAGGTTCCCAAACTTAGCTGGGTTAATATTTCAGGCTGAGCTGTTCAAAATTAGTAGCAAGAGAGTTACTGTTTGATAGAAAGGAAGGATGAAATTGGTTCAATGCGTTCGATATTGTGTGGCTGTTGCTTCTCTCATCTCCTGCACTGTTCAGTGCAATTGCATGACTCTGTTAATGTTATTCTCTGCCCAGTTTTCTTGCAAGAAGGTAAGTGCTGCCTCTGGGGCAATGATGAACTCCCTTCTGCATCTCTTTCTCACTAGACTGTGGCCGCCGCCCGGCTGCCCGCATGAACAAGAGGATCCTTGGTGGCAGGACGAGTCGGCCAGGGAGATGGCCATGGCAGTGCTCCCTGCAGAGTGAGCCAAGTGGACACATATGTGGCTGTGTTTTGATTGCAAAGAGATGGGTCTTGACAGTAGCACACTGCTTTGAAGGGTGAGAGGCTCAGTTTTACTGTTTTTCACTTGCACGTGTGAATTACCAAGTCCTCCCTCCTGTACTGAACACACAGGGGGGAGGTGATGACCACTGAAAAGGGGACATCACAGAGGCCTGGTTTAAGAGACTACAAGAGAAAGTAAATGGTATGAAACAGCATCATCTTAGATGTTCAAACACTTTATTGTCCATAACTGGTGTCCCTGCTGATGAAAGCTAAATGAAGATGCCCTGACTTTCAGCAGGACAGAGGAAAAGGAAGAAGAACATAACACTAACCCTGAAGCTCTCATGCAATTGTGATTTTAAAAAATCATCCTAGTCACCAGCATAGCATTGTTCCAGGGTTATTTCTGTAGCCATCAGTAAAAATAAAAATTAAATTTTTATTCACAGTGCACCTGACATATTGAAGTCACTGCCTTTTCTAATTACAAATGCTCCACTCCTTCCTTAGAATTCCAATGATTTAAACATCAGCATTAACCACTACTCAGTATCTTCTCATGTCTGGGGCCCTGTGGTGGATGCACAGTCTGCAGTGCAGAGGAAGTTTCTTGGCCATTGTCAGCTTTTTGGTATTAACCAATGTTTCTTTTTATTGAACCACCCTTTCAGAGGGAATTTTATTTAATTTCTTCTATCCTGTACCAAAGTTTTTTAGTAGGGTTTCTCAAGATAATTGAAATGTGTTTTTTCTGCTGTAGTTAGCAAGGACTTTTATGCTATACAGTTTTCATCAGTGCTTAATCCTGCTTCAAACTGCTACTAGCTCATTGGAAATTATTTTAGACTACATTAAACACCTTTCTTTCTGTTCCAGTCAGGATGTTCAAGTACCCATTCCAATCAGAGAGAAGTAATAACCTCAAACTTAAAATAGTAACCTAGATGACTTCCCTTCTAAACTCAGAGTGCTAAAACCTGAATAATATAAACAAGAATTTATCAGATTTGGGGTCCTGCACAAAGAATGTCTCCTCTTTCCCCATCTATTTTTAAATGAATCTAAGCAATATCTGGAATATTTCTTTACCTTAGAAGGAACTGTTCCTGATGTTCTGAAAGAAAGGGTGGGGTTGAGAGGTAAGTAAAAGTTCTCCCGTTTTTGTCAGATGCAGAAAGAGTGCCACCACTTGGAATTGCTCCTTAGGCTTCATTTGGGCTGCATGTTATCTGTGTGAGCTCAGATTATTGTGTGCAAGGAGTCTAGAGTTCGTATTCTAAATGCCTTAAAGATATTTTAATTTCATAATTCATTGAGGAGTTATACAAACATTTTTTTTTCTTCAACATCTCTGAAGAGATTTGAGGCTACATTCCCAGTGGCCCGAAATCTTTAAATTCTCCATTTGTATAGCCTGATAGAGCAGCAGCAAGATCACTCTTGATTCCACAAAGCTTTCTTAATATAATGTATTTAAAAATTTAACAAACCAACCATATAAGCCAACAACTAAAATAGATTTTAAAGTGCTGCGGTGGGTTAGACAAAATCAGTTTTGTGAAGGATTTTATGAAGTTCATGTGAAATTCAGGATAAAAAACATGAGGACCATATAACAATAATGCAGCAACAAGTGTTAGTTCAAATAGTCATGAATACTGGCAGGGGGCATAAATGGGAAGAGCTGCATTCAACACTGTGTCACTTGCTAGTTTTATTATTATAGTCTGGATAGTTTTGTCAAGATTTCTTGAAACCATTATACAAAAGCATACATGATATTAAGGTTTCTGTCCTGTAGGACAATACATTCTGGCTGTTTGCAAATTGCTTTTTTTACAGTGTTCAGAAACATAACTGCATATGAATATTCTTAGCACTTAATCCTGTAACTTTATGGAAAATCTCACAAGCTGATCATGATGGTAAAATGATTAGTGAAGTCTGAAATAACAGGATTTTCATGCAACTCAAGATAAAGATATCCTTATTTAGCAACCAAATCTCTTTACAAATTATAGACATTTCAGTTCTGTTGAGAACTGTGAAAAAGATTAAGATTTTCCTGCTTTGATTACACTTTGGTATTTTCAAAGGTGCTTAGTTACATGGAACCATCTTTCATCAGTTGTGGAAAATGATTAATTTTTTGAGGGTTTTTGGAATCACAGGCTAATGAGGAATCTGTGACTCACCCTGTGACCAGTTATGATCAAGAGATGACAGCCTGAAGTCTTTCATATGTTTGATGTTCAGCCTCTTACTGAACAATATTGTCACCCTGGAGAAATTTGTACATGCCCACCAATAAGCAAGAGCACCTCAGACTTGGATAAGATCCAAAGTATGTTTTTTAGAGCCTTTAGCATTTAATTCAGCAGCTGCATTTCTTGGTGGTGGCATTTCTTCTGAAGGTGTGAGCTTTAATTCCTTTGGTAACAGGCAGGAAGAAAATGGAAAGCATTGTCTTTTTGGTGCTACTTAGTGCTAAATAATGATAGTTTAAGCATTTGTCTTTTCTTGTAGCGTTTGTACATGCACTGCAACATGCAAAAACTCAATGAGAAAAGAAATTCTCAGGCATTTTAGCTTAAAAGACTGCTCTTGATTGGAATTTCCCATTTCCTTCCTTCCTTCCTTCCTTCCTTCCTTCCTTCCTTCCTTCCTTCCTTCCTTCCTTCCTTCCTTCCTTCCTTCCCTCCTTCCTTCCTTCCTTCTTTCAAAGGAGAGAAAATGCTGCTGTTTGGAAGGTCGTGTTTGGGATTAGCAATCTTGACCACCCATCAGGCTTCATGCAGACCCGACTAGTGAAGACCATTATCCTCCATCCACGCTACAACAGAGCTGTCGTGGATTATGATATCAGCATCGTGGAACTAGATGAGGATATAACTGAGACAAGCTATGTCAGACCTGTCTGTTTGCCCAGCAAGGACCAGCTGGTTCGGCCAGATACCTACTGCTACATCACAGGCTGGGGACACATGGGCCACAAAAGTAAGATGAATATTTTTTTATCATGTATACTCCTGGCAAAACATGGTAACCTTCTACTGACTTCATCAAACAAGCGATCCCATTACAACACTTTACCCATTTATATTATTACCCATTTATATATTATAAATAATATATAATAATATCTATGTATATTATTACTGGACCTTATTAAATATTAGGGAACTTTAACTATTCATGAAGGGATCTGGCTGTGACTAGAGCCTAGCTCTTTCAAACCAGCAGCCTGAATCTGTGCTCCTTAAACCTTACTTAGACAAGTGGCTTGGTTTTCAAAAACGTTGAGGCTCTAGAAGCTCCTATGAAGAAAGTCAAATGAATTGGTCACCATTTTACTGGTTTAGGTTGTATTGAGAACTGTACTGAGAAGATAGGAGATTATTGGGAGTGGCAACATTTCTCGTTTTGTGAAGGTGGAACACACTGAAAGCACTGGCATCCAGGCTGAATGAATATTTTCTTGAACTGAAGCTCTGTGTCAGACCTTGGACTTTGGACAGTTGTGTTACATAAATCTCTGTTTAGACAACCAATTCTGCACGCATCATATGCAAATTATCCTGGTCCCAGCCCTGTTCATTCTCTAGCTGTTGTCTTTTTCCTTTTGCTGTTAGACTATTTACTAGGGAAGGCTGCCCTTCTCTGCACGGGAGAAGGAATGCTTTTGCACCACTGGGAAATGGAAAAATGCCTTTGGTCTCTAGTGTGGTTTGTGCATTGCTTTGAAAGGTTTTATGTTTTAAAGCATCAAAAGCCATCATGGCTACTCAGCATTTAGTGCTTCATGCCCTAGGTTAAACAGCTTTCCTTAGAAGTTGAGCTTGGTCAGCTTTTTAGACTAGGAAGAAGTTCTTTACTGCCTCCTGAATTCACTAAAGTAATTTCAATAACCATAAAATGCTTCTTTCTGATACACTAACTCACATTTACCCAAACATAACTCAAAATGGCTGTGATTATACCAAGCTTTACCATGAGAGCAAAGCAGCACCGAGAAACAAGGAGGTGCTGTCATGGAACAGAGTTGAACTACTCTCTTCCACCTTCCTTGCCTTACTGTTTTCCACTTTTTAAAGTGCCACACCACATAAAAAAGCTCTCTCCCCCCTCCTCAGTCTAGCACTGTGACTGCAGGATGAATGGCACGTGTCACACCAGCCCCCATGTGCCTGGTCCTTCTCCAGAATGCAACACATACACTCCTGGTCAGGAACATGATGGTCCTGAATCCTGAGATGCAGCAGGGCAAAAGTCCACCTGCTTTCATTTGAGTCTTGAGCTAAAGGGGGCTGCTTCTCCCCTTGCACTTAATATGTATATTAAGTAATATGGGGGCAATCACACAGCACCTGTAGGATGGGCAAGGGATCAGACCCAGCCAGCACGGGGTTAGGAAGGGCAGGTCCTGTCTGACCAACCTGATCTCCTTTTATGATCAGGTGACCCGCCTGGTGGATGAGGGGAAGGCTGTGGATGTGTCTGCCTGGACTTCAGCAAAGCCTTTGACACCGTCTCCCACAGCATTCTCCTGAAAAAGCTGTCAGCCCACAGCTTGGAGAGGAGCACCCTGTGCTGGGTTAGGAACTGGCTGGAGGGCCGGGCCCAGAGAGTGGTGCTGAATGGGGCTGATCCAGTTGGCGGCCGGTCACTAGTGGTGTCCCCCAGGGATCAGTGTTGGGCCCAGTTCTGTTTAATATCTTTATTGGTGATTTAGATGAGGGGATTGAGTCCACAATTAGCAAATTCTCAGACAACACTAAGTTAGGGGGGGAGTGTGGATCAGCTGGAAGGCAGGAGGGCTCTGCAGAGGGACCTGGACAGACTGGAGAGTTGGGCTGATTCCAAGGGGATGAGGTTCAACACGGCCAAGTGCCGGGTCCTGCACTTTGGCCACAACAACCCCATGGGGAGCTCCAGGCTGGGCACAGAGTGGCTGAGAGCAGCCAGACAGAGAGGGACCTGGGGGTTTGGATTGACAGGAAGCTGAACATGAGCCAGCAGTGTGCCCAGGTGGCCAAGAAGGCCAATGGCATCCTGGCCTGGATCAGGAACAGCGTGGCCAGCAGGTCCAAGGAGGTGATTCTGCCCCTGTACTCAGCCCTGGTGAGGCCACACCTCGAGTCCTGTGTCCAGTTCTGGGCCCCTCAGGTCAGGAAGGAGATTGAGGTGCTGGAGCAGGTCCACAGGAGGGCAACCAGGCTGGTGAAGGGACTGGAGCACAGATCCTATGAGGAGAGGCTGAGGGAGCTGGGGCTGTTCAGCCTGGAGAAGAGGAGGCTCAGGGGAGACCTCATCACTCTCTACAACTCCCTGAAAGGAGGTTGGAGCCAGGGGGGGGTTGGTCTCTTTTCCCAGGCACGTCTCAGCAAGACAAGAGGACACGGTCTCAAGTTGTGCCAGGGGAGGTTTAGGTTGGATATTAGAAAGAATTTCTTTATGGAGAGGGTGATCAGACGTTGGAAGGGGCTGCCCAGAGAGGTGTACCTCCTGTCCCTGGAGGTTTTTAAAATGAGAGTGATGTGGCACTCAGTGCCATGGTCTCAGAACCACAGTGGTAGTGGATTACGGGTTGGACTTGATGATCTCAGAGGTCCTTTCCAACCTGGCTAATTTTGCGATGTATAATCTACCCTAATGGAAATATTTATCATATCTCAGAGCCATTAAGTATTTGTATGTATGTGTGTATAGTTTAATGCTTAATTCTGTTTTTTAGTGCCTTTCAAGCTTCAAGAAGGAGAGGTTCGCATCATTTCCTTGGAGCAATGCCAGTCATACTTTGACATGAAAACCATCACCAGCAGGATGCTGTGTGCTGGCTACGAGTCTGGCACTGTGGACTCTTGCATGGTAGGCTTCTCTCTGACATGAAACTCACAGCTGGGTTTCAGAAATCAAAGTGCAACGTTGTGTGTTGGGTATAGCATACTTCATCTATCACAGGAAAAACAATGGTTATGTATTTTTACTCAACTTTCATTATTAATATTGGTGTAGTCAGTCTCAGTTTATGATAATGAAATGCTGCTGAAGACTCTGTGTTAGTTAACTATTAGACTAATCTTTTAGTTTTTATGAGCCTTTTGGATAGATTATTATAACAAGGAATAAATAATGGCAACATTGTGTGCTGCTACATACTTCAGCAGAGCAGCCTGTTTTATAGCTGAGTTACTGATTAAAGACAAATCCTTGCAGGAGCTGAGACATAGATTTAACTGTAGGACTACTGGCCATGTGCAGCCCCTAAAGACTTTTTTCTTTCCTGTTGCAGGGTGACAGTGGAGGACCACTTGTGTGTGAGCAACCTGCAGGGCGCTGGACTTTGTTTGGTTTAACATCTTGGGGCTCTGTCTGCTTTTCCAAGGTTTTGGGACCTGGAGTTTACAGTAATGTCTCACATTTTATTGAGTGGATTGAAAGACAAATATACATCCATACCTTTCTGCTAAACTAACTCCAGATGCTGAGAATTGTGCTGACTGAATAACGAAATCAGCACTCCAACACTGAAGATTTTGCAGAAACTATGAAAAGGAGTTTCAGGATCTTTCTATTCTTGTTGTGGAGCTATGGAATATAGTGTATGTTAACGGTAAACCCTCTGCTGGTGAATATACTTTGGGGTAGAATTAATAATCCTTTTGACTTTTCTTTTAACTGTGCTGTGGTCCAAACACAGCAGAAGGCTTAAAAGAAAAGAAGTAGCCACTTTCTGCCTTTCAGTTATTCAAACCAAGCAGTAGCACAGACTAGAAAAAACTTTTTAGATAATGTATTTCAATACTGTTCAATTAGCAGCACATGTATTTTTACTCACTGTCATGAGGGCATGAACTTGGTGCATTCAGACAGCATGATAGGACATTTGTTCACGAGGGCAACACCAGGCATGGCCACACCACACGCTGGAGGGTGTGTGAGAGATCAAGTTTGTGTGTCCATGTGGCACAGGACAGGTAAAAGTACACGTGCAGGTCTCCAGGGTGCCTGTGGTGCTGGAGTGCCTGAGCTCATGCATTCTCAGAGTGGTTAACCTGTGTGGGCATAACCCTGACCCATAACATCCCAAGCCCAGAGCTCTTCTTCCCAGAGCCAGCTTGGGTATCTCTGGGCTGATGGAGGGACACTTTCTACCACTTCATTTTCTGAAGCTTCCACTGTCTCAATACATCCAGGAAACACCCTCATCTTAACAGCACTACAGGAATTAGCATAGTTGTCAAACCTCTGCCCCACTGGCTTTTCCCCCCCCATTTTATACAGTGTGTTCAGCCTATTATGTGTGCATTGAACATCTCCAGCTCTTTGAAAACATAACAGAGTTGGCAATGCCACTGCAGTGGTTTACTCGTGTAGAGCCAGCTAGTTTGAACATTTGATTGATATGGAAAATGCAGATTTGAAGTGCAAAATATATTTTTGATAGGTCTTTTCCGCTGTCATGTACTGAAAATTTAATTTTTCTCAGCAAGGTTAAACAATCAGGAGAGAGAAGAAGGCAGAAAGATGTCTGACTTATAGAAGACCTGGATTCCATCTCCAGTTGGGTTAAGGAAAGTGCAAAAGCTTCATCAGCAGAGGCTCAAAGAGCTCAGGTTCTCTGCAGGCAGAATGCTCTCTCTGTGGTAGGGAAGAGGCTGAGAGTCTGATTGAAAAGTATTACAATGCAGGTTGGCCCCTCATTGCCGTGTTAGAGGGGAGGTGTCTCATCAACTGCTGTGTGTGACATCCTTCACAACTTTGGGGAAGCCAGAGAAAGAGGAGTCAGGAGCCTGAGGGTTACAGGATGAATGCCACCTGGGAGAAAAAGCATTTAAAAACTCACATGGTTTCAGTGCTGTGCCTGGTCCCCTGTGAATCCAGCCCAAGGCACAGAATTACCCTCCCTGGTACCTCTGGCATGCCCCTGTGACAGCATGGCAGGGCCTTGTCAATACCAGAACTGCCATATGTGGGAACCTGCATTAAAAGAGAGAACTAAAGGACATTTCAGGTACTATTTATCACATTACAAATAACTGAGTGAAGGTTTACCTCTTATTTACATATCTTCTCCTTTAACATGCCTAACATTAGAGATATTAGACAGCACTCCAGACAGCATTATTAATATATATTCAATATTTATGCTATGGTTTCTGAAACTATTTAAGTGATTATTGTATCACCGTTTCATGGTCAGAAAGAAAACCCTTCAGCAACTTTGCTAGGTGTTGGGCTTGGGGTATTTTTTATTTTTTTTTTTGTCATATATATTAATGATTTTGGTTTTTACTTAAATATACAAATGCTCCTCTTCTTCTTCAGCTATAGATCAGAGAAAGCAGCTGTGACCATGTTTTTCCAGTGCAAGTAGCTTACAGGTGAAGCAGGTTTCTGATGCCCTTGCTTCAAGGATGTGGAAGCTGTAGCTCTCAGTCCCCCACTTTAGCTTTTCTCTGGGGCCAGGATCTGCAGCTGTAGGGCAGCACAGGCCAAAGTGGACTGCTGAGGGTTACCTGAGCTTGCAGCCCAGGGACTGCCCAACCAGCCTGCCCCAGCATCTGTCCAGTGGGTCTGCTGGCAGGGAGCTCTTTGCCAGAAGTGAAAGCAAAGAGGTGAAATGAACAGCCCAGCCTGCCATCTCTCCACCAGGTGAAATGGGTTAGCAGCTTTGAATTTTGTAAAGCTGGAACAGATACAAATCATCTCATGTAGAGATTAGCACTATGAAAGGATAATACGTAATTACACACTTTAATTAACTGGGTTTGGCCTGCCACCAGTTTCCAAGCAGTCCCTCCCAGGAAACCAGGGAGAGTCCTGCTTAAACACATGGTCCAAACCCCTTCCTTTAAAGGGTCCATCTGAGGAAATTACAGGCCAAGCCCCCCTCCCCCAAGATGGCTTTAAGAGGGAGTAGTTGGGGTCCTTCCCTTTCCTATAATTGTCTGACACAACATTCCATGTAAAGAGGAAATTTGTAATTTTATAAATGTATTTTTATACTGCTTTTTTTCTATGTGTGCATATGAAATAGGCAAACATACTCCTTCCACTGTGCCAAGCCTTTCCCTGTGTGCTGACACAACAGCTATGACCAGTTCTGCTGTTTCTCTTCCGAGTGTAGCCTCACTGTAAGGTAACAATTGTTGGCTTTACATCTACCACAGCTGTAGCTCCAAATGGAAGTAATGTCACACAGTCAAGCAGATGTGTTTCTTTCTAGTTGTACTAATAAAAATTTGCAATTGTTTTCCACGTAACTTGTCTGTTGAAAATGTGCTTTAATCTTCAGAGAGAGAGAGAGAGAGAGACTCAATGACACTGCAGACAGGGGAAGTTAAAACTTCAGCAGTAATGCCTAGAAATAGGATTTGCATACCATTCTGTAGCTTTTTTTAAACAACCCTGTTAGCACTGCAACACTTGTGGAGGTTCTGGCTCTCCCATCACTGGACAGCTTTTAGTTTCTTCTGCATAGACAGTTGTAATACAGAATATTACCCAGAACGATGCTGCTAACAACTACTCTGGACTGAAAAAAAATCTGAAAAACAAAAGCTGCCATCCATTTTCTCTGAAGACCTTTTGCTCTATGGCTTTCCTCAGGAACACAATTAGTTTGAAACAGCCATCTCCTGTAAACAGATATGCAGCAGTTCAACATCTACACACATCAATATCAAAATGAGCACCATGCAGCAGCTTAAAATACTTAAAATACTTAAAACTGCTTTTATTGGAGTCAACAGATAAGGTATCCAGGACCACGAGGGCAAGAGTAACATAACCAAAATAAACCAGGAATAAGGAATACAGAAGCCATACAGGAACTCAGCTCTGAGAGCATCTTAACACAGTCACCTCCAGAGCTTGTCCATTGGTCTCTGCAGACAGCATGGGCTGGTCTGACCCCCAGCAGAGCCAGGGCTGAGGGGAAGAACCATGACTGAGGTTGAACATTCAGCTCAAACTGTGCCCCAGGTACAAACCAAAGCTCACTGCTGCCAAAACATCCACTCAGTAAAGGCTGTGGCTGACTGCCACCTGCAAGTGTTTATGCAGGTGCGGCTGCTATGAAAAAAAAAAGAAAATTAAAAAAAAAAGATTTTTTTTTTCCTGTAAATCAGATTTTGCATATCAAAAATGAGTTAAAGCTGCTCCAGGTGTAGCTACAGAGCCTGGGGGAGCTAAGGGTGGCTGTGGTTTGTTTTAAACTCAATCAGAAGTGTAAATGTCATGCTTTCCTTCATGACATCTGGAGGGCACCTGTGAGATGATCTTAAAGAGCCTGTTTTGAAAATGGAAAAGTCGGGTCATGCTGTGCTGAAGTGACGTCTCCAGTGCTGAAAAAAATAATAAGGGAAACATTCAACTGCTGAGAGGCAAAGGGAGAGCTTGAGCCTTCATTTGGCACTGCTTTAGATATGGCCAATTGACATTTTGAGTCTTTTACTAAAAAGACTCACTTCTCTCACCTCCCCTTCAGTAAAAACCAGCAAGTGACCACAGCAGACAGCTCTTAGACATGTCTGCTCTCCAAAAAAAATAGGATTTTATGCAATGGGTTATTTTATCAGACTGCTTGTAAAAGTTCCAAAAGAACACAACCTGTAGTGGAAAATTTTAAGCAACACACACCATCTGTGAAACCACACACCAAGGAAAAAAAAAAAATTACAATGTGTGAGAGTGTGTGTTAGGTTGTACCACTTCAAGTGGCACAAAGTCCTTACAGCACAGAGACAAGAAGAGAGCAGGTCACAGGCTTTTCCCCCCTGCCTCCTTTTTACAGTGACAGGAATAGGAAAGAGCTGAGCTCTGCACTCAGGTCACTGCAGCAAGCCCCAGAGCTCCCCTGTGAGGGGATCTCAGTTTTCAGTGATTCAGTGTTCCTCAGTTATAGTCACAGAGCTGCAGAACCATAGAACAGCACAAATCTGTTCTCTGTGTCCACAAGAGAGGGGAGGCTGTAGATTTAAAGTGCAGAGAAAGACATTCAGGTGAGACATTAGAAACAAAACCAGTGTTTGACTTCAAGGGCCAGAAAAGAGTGGCCTGGCCTGCTTTCCCAGGGATCTTTGCAAAATGGGAACATCTCTAGGATTAATAAGGTGAGAGCCAATCCTGCCTTGGGGCTGTGGAGCAAAGCAGGTGAATTCATTGGATCCCAGTGTATCTGTTCTTCTATGATTCTGCCCTTGTACCAGCACAATCTACTGGCTATTTTGCATCTTCTTGGACAACTTCCATTTCCAGAGGCCTGTGCAGAAAGCTTTTTCACTCAGGATATACCTGGAGTCCACTCCTGGCACCACGACCCCTGCAGCAAGGAGGAGGCTACAAACATCTGAAACTCCTACCTGCAAACTAACATGCCTGACACCATCTCTTAGCATTTGACTGTCTGCCTTCACTTCAAAGGTCCTCACTAACCTCACGTTAGAATGTTACAAATATTTTGTCTTCCACTGAACCAAATAAATTCAAAAATTGCAGGAATGGCTGTCATCACTGGTTCCCTCCATGGTTTTTCTTCTAGAGGCTGAAGAGAAAGGTTATTTTTCTCCCCACTAACACTAGGGATGGAGTCAGCCCTAATTACATTCTACCTTTTGAAAACAGAACCCTTTTAAACTTTTGGTAAGGTGGTGAACTGTATTTGAATGAACTTAGCATGAACTCCCCTCAATATCTGCCCTGCATGGCAGCAGCTGTCTGAGACCTCACAGAGTTTGTTTAAATTCTTGCAGGTCTTAAAAGATGTGGAACATGTAATGTTGATCATGGACATGGAAAACTCACGGTTCAATTAAAAAGCAGAACCCTTGTCTCAGACACGGTGCCTAAAAATAAACACACGAATCTGGCAAATTTGAAAGCAGAAAGCTTGCAGAAGAAATAACAAAAAAATAGGCCCCTTTCTAATTGCAATACTATATTAGCAGCTGCAGTTTGAGGAAACTATTTCAACAGGTGCTCACAGACACGAACAATTTCCTAAGTTTTCTCAGTAAATTGACAAAGTAACTTTTTGAAAGTAAAAAGAGGCAATATTTTAGAGAGTCTGGAATCCAGAAACAGCCACAGGCACCTGTGCCAGTGTTTGTGCAGCGTGCAGAGCAATGGGAAACCAGCAATGGTGAGATGCCACCAAGAGAGACAAGCAACTGGGCTTGAATTTGTGATACTCAGTGTGATACATTCTTCTGCACGGCCTTTATAGATGCTTAAACTGCTTATTTTTAAAGCCTGGAGGAATGTAGAAACCCATGAAGTGGAGTAATGTCATCAGTTAGAATGTGCTATGTATAAAAGACCTGAAGATGGACTGGAGCTACCCACTGGAACTGGCAGACAATTCTGCAGTGCAAGCATGAGGTTGAGTTTCGAGCCAAGTCAGGCAGAAAACATCTGAGGATGAAAAGAAGTCTGTGGCAAATGACATAAAACAGCAGATGGGGACAAAAAGCAGAGATACAGCAGCATAATAAGCCATCAGTGAGAACAAAAGGCTGAGCTAGGATTTATGCTTTTTCTGGAAGGGGAAGGTGAGGGAGATGCATGACACACATCTCATCAGGGCCACTCATCTGGTGATTAGAACACTGTATACACATACTGGAGGAGTCTTGCAACAAGCCCCCCAGTTACACTACATCCCAGTCCTTCTGTTTACTTAATACTTCAGCAAGTGGTAAATCCCAGGGAATGGTAGGATTTGAGGACAGCAGCGTGTCACAGTTTGGACAGCTGTTTTGTCACCCAACCCCACCCAAGAAAGGAGATCAGGAAAAGGAAAGGACACCTGTGGGTTGAAATAAAACACATTTAATAGAATAATAACAAACATAATAATGATAATAATAATGATGATGAAGATGATGAAATAATACTAATGCCAGTGCTAATACAAGATATAAAATTATACTGAGCTCCAGACAGCAGTCATGAGCTGTGAGCTCCTGGCAGTGAGGCTGAAGGCCCAATGGTGCCATCACCACAGCTCCAGCCAGAACGTGACAGTCAGAGAGTGGAGGAGCAGAACTCAGGGATGGGACAATGAATGAGACAGATGGAACCCTTGGGTAATCAGCCAAGGTAGAAGAGTTTTTTTTATATTCCCCAAATTTCCTGATTTATAGTGAGGGTGCTGTTTATGCTATGGAATAGTTGGGTTGCCAGCTCGGGTCAGCTGCCCCGGGATATGCCCCTCCCATCCCACTGCACCTGCATGGATCAAAACTGCCCTCGACCTTGGTCACTCTGGAAATCTGCACACCAGAGCTGGGGATAAACAAAACCTGTGCAGCTTATCTTTTCTTTTCATGGAATTGGAATCCACAGTCCCTCAAAACTAGTTTCTCTGAACAGAAAAATGCTTTAAGAATTCTGTCCCAGCAAAACCAGGACACAGTACAAGGGAGCAGGTTGGTTTACTTGAAGTGGATGCTGCAAATCTGTATTCATGCAACACCCTGTCCACACCAACACAAGGTGTTATGCAATGTTGCATACAAGAAATAAGCAGCATGCTAAGTATACTGTGTAAAAAAATATAAAGAACAACACAGTCATTTAGATCTTGAACATCTTAATAAATTATGAAAAAGCTTTATAAACACAAAGCTTTTTAGGAAATATGTCCATCATCCACCTTGGCTGAAAAAAACAAAACCACAACTTGGCATAACCCACAGTTCTTTTGGGGTTTAAACAGTCAGCATTCCAACTTTGTGAAATACATGAGAGCATCTTAACACAAAACAGAATTCAGGCCTGCTTTGTGTGCTAGAGAAACAGCACTGCTGCCCTCTTCAGAAGCACAAACAGAGACATTGGCACATGAATTGTTACCACCAAATGTGTCTGAATTAATTTCCTTTGATGAAGTCAGAGGTACAGTCTTCTCAGAGTTCAAGTTTCATTTGTATTCCCAGACTCATCCTGAATGTCTGGTAAGAAAGAGGTATCCTCCATTAACCCACCTCCTGAACAGGCCTTAAAAGGTGTTTTAGATGTTGGCAAAACACTGGTAGTGCTTTCTTCCTCTGAAGACCCAGAAGGAGACTGGAACTCCACTCTAGAATCTACACTAGATCATCTTTCCATCTCTTAACTGCTTCCCTCTGCTTCACAGGGGTCAGTCTGTCAAGGTGCTTGGCTCTCAGCACTGGAGAGGGAAACAATGTTCCTTGGAGAACTCTCAGCACATATCTACAAAATAAACACAGTTTCAAATAATCTGTTTAGAAGCAGACTCAAAACTCTTTGCAGCAACACTAAAGGAAACAAAACACCATTCAAGTTACCCTGAGGCTGCAGCAGCCTCTGAAACAGCTTTTGCAGGTGCCTTTTTGTGAATGTGAACTGGAAGGCCATCAACTGCACCAGAACATGGTTTATAACTGGCATTTTCAAAGACAGGTACTGATCTCAGATGCCTCCATTTTCCTGTCCTGAACACAGTTCTTCTACAGACTATTTACTGCTGCAATGTGCACTTGCCATTTCAGTGAAGGGCTGGGGTGCCAACTACACTGGAAGTGGAGCTTCTGCATATAGCATCAGGCCTCAGAAAAAAAGGCATCAAAATCAGTGCACAATTTTGTTTCCTTGGCACTTCAGTGCAGATATAAGAAGTTACAAGCTATTGTGGAAAAATCAGGCCTAGAAAAATTAGTTCTTCTGACTGAGAAGCTGTTTATCACTGCTGTTTTGCACTAATATAGGCCTGGAAAGCTGGGAGAAGCAAGCAGAGCGTTGTTCTCAAATTCTTAACTTCTGCAGGAGCCAGAAGAAAGAATGAATGTGAAAACAAAGGCAAAAGAAACAATGCTTCACATGCAGTGTGAGGAGTATGAAGTGATGCTCCCAAATTAAACACTAGGAATAACTCATATTAGTACTGACTTAACTGGCAACTTAGGTTGGGCAAGGATTATAATCACAGATTTTTGCAGTGAATTTTCTGTCAGAGTATCCACCATTTGCTCCTCTGTACAACTGCTCCTGCTTTTGGACTGCATTCAAAACTCCAGTGGAAGCCCCAATCTCATCCCCTCAGGCCTGAAGGTTTGGCTTCACAGTCCTCATTGACTGGTGGCTTTTCAGCACTTTACAAAGGATTACATCAGAAATAAGCAAGGAAAATAAGTATGTGTGACAGCAGCAGTTCCATAACAGGCACTTGCACTTCAATTCACTGGAGCAGAGAAGCCTGAATCAGCCACAACAGCTATAAATCTTCTGAGGAATTGGCAGAGGGAGAGTGCAAATGACTCAAAGAATTTCACTGGCAAGTCTAAATACTTTACATTTAATTCACCATGAAAAACACTGTCTTCTTCAGAGTTGAACACTTGTACACTGGAAGCATTCACCAAGCTAAAAGCTGTCTCCTATCTATGCTCTCTACAGCCCTACCAAAATGTCCCAGAACAGCATTTATCTTATTTATTTGTACTGTAAGGGATATTGAATGTGTGTTTCTTGCACCTCACAGTTTGTCCTTCTGCTGAATTGAAGCATGACCCAATGCTGTCAGACACAATCCCTAGTGAGTGCAGCAAAACTCTGCCTGACATGTTTAAGACACAGAGGGGACTTCTCCAAAGGGGACTCAGGTATTTGATTGCTGCTGCAGGTACCTACAGCCACAGCTTTCCCACCTCCTGCAGCCCACACTGCAGTGCTTGATCCAGAAAGCATGTTCAGGCTATGCCTAACAATATAAAATACAGCCAGGTGAGGAGGAAACAGCAGTTATTGTCCCCAACACTTCTCTCAGTGTCTGGAGCAATTCATTTTCCAGTCCCATTCTTTCTGAAATGACACGAGAGGGAAAGGGAGACATAACACAGAAGAATGAATCAAGTAGCACCAGAGGCACTTTGCTAAGAGGCTGCAGACTTGAGTTCATGTTCAGTCAGTGAAAGGAAGATGGCTGTGGCTGCTAAATAGAGCTAGACCAACAGCTGGATGAAGTCTCTTTCACTGGTTTTCAGTTTTCCTCTGTTGGCTTGCTCAGATGTCTCCCTGCTCAGCATGCTGATGTCTGTGACCTCCACCTGATGCTCCTGCCCTTCTGGACAGAATGAGTTACTGCACTTGGACTTACATCTTCTCCAGTGAGGCAAAACACTTAAACTTTAAGCACAACAGAAACACAACTCAGGACCCCTTCTGAAACTCTCTCTCAAAGAAATCTGTACGTACATCCTTCAGTCTAAAAATTCTCATCTATTTCATGACAAATTTCAAACAGAAAAATGCTTTCACAAATATACACACACTAAGCACAGTACATCTATGTACAGTGCAAATTCAACTTTTATCACTAATTTTACTGATTTGTATATACATTACAAACTCTGGATCCAGAGCTTACTGTTTTTTCCCTCCAAGGACAATATTTAGTACAATATATTTAATTTAATATAGTAAAAATCACAACATAAATTATTTACTGAAATGTACTGTGAGAATATGTTACTAAAGAGTTGTCCTCACATGGGTTGGTCTGGTAGAACTATGAAATTTTCTTTACATTAGTGGCAAGGGGAGGAAGATGTCTGGCCAGAGAGCATATTGGCAAATGCCCTAATTACATAGCATCACTGGCTCAAAGAAAACTAATTTTGTTAGTAACAGCAATCTCCAGTTCTAAAACAGAAACACACCTGGGAAGCAGAGCAATGCAAGTTGTCAGGAGACAAATTAAGTAAAACACTGGATCTGTCATGTGTTTTTCCATGATCCAACAAGGATTTGATGATGGGTTGTGGGATTTGCAGGTTGCCCCGAAAGCCAGAGTGAAGCCAAAGTAAACCAGGATGCTGCCAGCTATAACGACTGCATGTATCCATGTCTGCAATTCAGAAAAGGAAAGAAGTCAAGTTGAGGCTGTAAACAGAAGGACCTGTAACACCTGTATGTGTGTACACATGCACAAACATGGACACACTCTTCCTCCAAGAACAGCTGCTTAATGCAACAAAGGAGAGATCTGTTCAGGTAATATCCCTAACTTTATACAAAGCACTCTGGGAAGAAAGGAGCCTTCTTATTTACAGTACATAGACTACCCAGACATTTAATTTTTTTATCTTACTAAATGCATAGCTTTTGATTCCTCTGTGAAAGACATTTTGGTGCCATTTGGCTTAGATGACCATCTCATCCACTTGAGAAAGCTTTCCCATGCAAATGGAGGTGAGATTGTCACATGAAACTACCCTATGTATCTTGCTTGAGACATTAACTCCTCTATATTGGAGTTTCCTCTAATTTTATACCTAAAGCTGTAACAGTTCCTATGGCAAGAACACTATCACTGGTCTGATGACTTGCCAGCATTCAAAAATGCCAAATAAAACCCATTTGAGTAATATTTTCCTCTTCAGAGTGTGGATACACTCAAGATACCCATGTATTCTCAGTGAAGACATTTTTATCACTGCTGCCATACTTCCAAAAGAACAATGAAAAGACTTAATCACAATTTGATATTTAATTTATTATGAAACAATAAAAAAAATATTTAAAATAAATTATGGGGAAAAAAACCCCCAAATATTAATTTGTGTCCTTCTACTGTAAATGTTATTACATTTTCTTTAAAATTATGCAAAACATCCAAGTATTACCCTTGAAAGGACTGTAAAATTTGTCTGTAATGCAGATGCTTTAGCTTGTTCAGGCATGATTAAAAACTGGAACAGCATTTCTGTAGCAAAACAGCTGCCTAATTCTGGCACCAAAACATACCTCTGAATGTTTATTCTGGACAGAGGGCAGATCATCAGTTCCAAGCACCTAAAATAAACATTTTGCTTTGCTGTCTTTGAAATGCAAGCTCTGGGAACTGATGAAGTCTCAGAAGATTACTGGTTGCTTTCACCGTTTGCAAAACTAAACTGACATCCCCAAAACCATATTGAGGTAGGATTCTTTCACTATTTACAAATAATTCCCAGGCCAAATTCTGTTAATTTTAGTCATATGAGTAATTCTATTGGCTCTGATAACAGGTGCATTAGAAAAGCTCACATGAGGAAAATATTTGGGTTTTGGCCCTTTTATACTTACTCAATTTTGTACATGAAGCTCTTTCTTCCCTGTAATTTTAGTGACAGCTGTATGCACACACTGTTAGGAATAAATTCTTTTGAAAACAAAATACTCACCATGGACTTGCACTCAATGAGAAGGTGAAACAGGATGATGAAGAGGGCTGCTGTGTTTATAGGGTTTCCAAAAGAATAAATGTCTATATCTGAGCCATAATATGTCTGTAAAGGAAGACAGCAGTCAGGGTAATACATTCTCTACTTATAGTCCTAATACACAAAGTGGCATGAATAGTTTCAATACCATACATATATTTGCCTGCACACAGTTCAGCTCAGCTCCAATGAGCTGTACATTAGTGTTAGTAGATATTTATACATAAGGAAGCAAAATCAAGGACTTGATTTTATTATCTCATTTGCCTGGGTTTTTAATTTGTCAAAATACATAAATTTTGTACTACTTACAAAGTAAGGCACAAAAAAGCAAACAAGGCTTTGGTAAAAAGCATCCAGCAAGGTTATCCAGAACGTTGAAGGCAAGTAAGCCTGCAAGAAAAAACAGAACAGCATTGAAACAAACTGAACAAATTACTGCATCCTTAACTAGCATGGATTTGGGTTTGGGGAAAGATTATCTGCAGAAAAATAATCCCAGTTAGAGGCATTCCAATGAAGAGGCAACACTTGTGTTATGATAACAAGATTAAAGAGGTCACTCCATACAGGTTGCCAACTGTTAGTATCTAAATCAGCAGCCAGATCTGGGAATTCTGATACTAAGGAAGGGAGGGAGATGGGGGACAGCAAATTCCCCTAGCAGCTTACCATCCCTGAATGCGAAGTCCCATTTTCTTCTGTCTCTACCTCCCTCTTTTTGGTCCACGTGCTTCTGACTCTTAATTTGTACTGGTTGACTCCTCTGTGTGGACTGGACTCCTCTGTGAGCTAACTTAACTTGATAGAATGTGAGAAGTCACTTCTCTGCTGGCATAACACGTTTCTGTTTTAATGAATTAAACTGCTCCTAGGAGAATGGGACAACTGAGCTGGCACAAGGAAGTTACAGTGCTGGTGAAAACCAAAACCAGGGAGAAAAGAAGGGGGAAGTGGAGAAGGAATGAGCTCTCTTCACTCAGAAGCAGCAAACTGCACCTTGAATTGTTATGAAACCAGAGGTGCATGTGCCCTGGTTAAGATATATCCCATTCCTTCAGGCACTAAATTGAGACACAGGTGGGCAGTCAAGTCACCCAGGACTTCCTCCACAGTTAGTGGAGAGAGATGGATTTCACCAAAAAGCCATTCAGCCTTTTCAAGAACTGAATTGTTCTCTGGAGGTGGTGTGGGAAACAACTGCCTGTCAGGGAAGTGCTTTAAATGACTGATGAACCCAAGTTACTGTCCATTTTTATAGCTTGTACAGAGCTGTGCACTTGTGATGCCATTGTGCAATATTTTCATACTGACTCTTATAAAGCATTCCCTCTTTCTTCTGTGCTGCACTTAATTCAGAACAATTATTTCACTATGCTTCCCTGGAAGAAAGGAAATAAGGTACTATTTAACAACTCCAACCACAAAGCAAGGCAATGCTGTGCTGGATAACATTCTCAGTGACTGAGAAAGCACAGATGTCCCCCAGCCAGTCTACAGAGGCACAGATTGGTACCAAAAGAGTACTGAGTTTTGCTCAAATATTTTAAACAAAGCCACATAAAATAGGGGTGTGTAAAAGGAAATGTGAAAGTTCACAAACAAACAAAACAAATTGTCCCCTCACCTTCTTCCCCCTCTAAACCAGACCTAGACTTCTGCCAGGTTTCACTGATGGAACTGCACTAGTAGTACACAACCTGGTGTAGCTATTTTTTTTTAAAGGGTTTGTTGGACTAGAATGGACTGGACTAGACTAAACTATTTATAGAGTATTGGAAGGAACCTAGAACGATCATCTAGTCCAACTTCATGGCTGGCCAGAAGTTAAAGCCTATTTTTAAAGGCATTGTCTAAATGCCCATTTAAACACTGACAGGTTTGGGACATCAACCACCCAACACGTGGAAACCTGCTCCAGGGTTTGACCACCCTCTCAGTAAAGAAGGGTTTCCCAGTGTAATTGAAAGGATATGAGTTTCATTTTAATCATATGCTCAATGTTTCCTCTGTCTGGACTACCACTATCCTTTCTCAAGCCCAGTACATCACTGCCTTCAATGCTATAATTAAAATATTATTTTAGTTGTTAATTTAATCCTAGAATTTATATTAAGCAAATTAGAAAAGAATTTACTGATCTATATAATTTTTATTTAGAAAATACCCACTGCTCCCTGTAGTTTTCTATGCTAGATGTTTGGACAAAATTTACTTCTAGAGCTGGTATGATGTAGAGTGTTTTCAGATGGGAGAAGAGTGCCAACCAATAAAATTCAGAACATATCCATAAGAGGAAAAGAACCCTGAATGCCAGAACTTTATTGAGGGTTATTTGAAAGGAATCTGCTCTTGTTCTTACCCATTCCTCTTTCCTTTGGAAGTTGAGACCCTTCCATGACAGTGAAAAAGCAGTATCTAGTCTCCTTACCTTTAAAAGTAAGCCCATACACTCAAAAGAAACCCATGCTGAAGCAGCATGTTGACAGCTGAGGCAGAAAATGAAGTGAACATGCTGAGAACAATGTTCATCTAGTACACTGCTTCACCTAAAGCCCTTAATGTTTTTTTCATGGAAACATCTGTAAAGATAGTGTGCACGGTTGAAAAGGGCCTACAAAATTTTGTTTGAAAAAAACCAGCTTTTGGTTTTGCACATACATTTTGTGCACAAGCCTAGAGGTTTTCCTAATAGTGAAAGTGGTTTTAAACCTCATGTTTGCATGATGTGAACCATGAAAGAACGAAAGATAAAAATGGTTCAAATTCTGGCTGCTTCAATTTGCTACAGGACAAGCATTCTTTAACCTACCATGGATTTCTGGCACATCCTGTAGAGCTGTGGGAGCTGCATGAGGATCTCTGCAGACACATCTTTGTCCAAGACACCATAAACAATGGGTGGCACCGATGTAAAAAGGAGATTGAAAAGAATCAAGATCCAATAGTCAGTCATTGATGTGCCTGAAAACCCACAGAAGAACTGGAACCAGAACAGGAGGTTCACATAGGCCTGAAAAGTCAGAGATGACACGATAAAATGTTACCTGTAGACAAGGGTTTTAAAAGCCAGGAGGAAAACAGATCTTTGATCTGTGGGAAATTAAGCATAAATCCTGTGGAGTTCACACCAAACCTACACTTTGGAAGGATATTAGATTAACCCAGAGCTTTACATTTCAAAATTAGACATGACTTGTTCAAACAGTCATGCCACCACCCCAATAGTAATATCCACTACCCACTATTCAAATAACAAAATGACTTTGAGTGGGAAAATCAATCCAAGGAGTAAGAGTCTCAGATCTATGCAAACATAAATAGGGAACAGAATTGTTTGCCACAGGCTTTTTGTGTCTTTTTGAAGTCATTTGCAGTAGAAACTAAAAAAGTATATAAAGCCCCTCTAAGCCCTAGAGCTCTCTCAAATATGCAAACTGTGATCCCCCTGGAAAGGGACAGCTACCTACCACATTCTTGTAGAAGAAGTAAAGCACCATGTTGGTAAGTCTGGTGTAACACCAGTGACCATGGACAAGCAGCAGCTTCCTGAGGTGTCTAAACTGGGAGACTGCAAAGTCACTTGCCATCACAGCCTGCAATGCACATGAAGGACAGGACAGAATAGATATCCAAACAGTTAAAGATAAGCTTCAGATACTATCAAGTGATCTACTGTTGATAATTCTTTTTTTATGATTTTTTTTTTATCCATAGTGCTTATGGTCCTACTCTCACTCAGATCTGAGCCCCTCCATACATTTTACACTAGCACACATAGCTCAGACCAACCCAACATGGGCAGGAATGTGTTTTCTGTTTTATTATTACCACACCACTGCACAGAAATCACTGATGCTTACACTGCTTATTTCCTGGCAGGACACGAATAATAGGGAGTTTGGTAACAGAAAGCAAGTTCTGTTTGAAGTTTGAACCACTGCAGCATTCAACTTCTGAATAGTCCTGGAAGAGTGCTAAGGCTTGGGTGGGAGCTAAGGCTGTGAACTCTTGCCCAGGTACATTAATGGGCTGTGGAGCCACTGGACCTCAGGGAAAAAATGTAACCAATTTTAAATGAAATCTGATGTCATTTGCAGCTCTCTTTTTATACAGTACCTGCATGCCTTCTTGGCCCAGTATTCCCACACCAATGTCAGCCACCTGGATCATACTGACATCATTGGCACCATCACCTACAGTAAAAAAGAAAAGATGTAAAATCAAAATTAACCTTTCATATTTGGAATAGAACCTGGAGGCAGCTTTGCTGCCTAACATATCACCATGGAAGTGGCAGGATAAGACAAATATACTATAACATCAGAGAGTTCAGAGAAAAACATTTTTATGGCCAATAATGCAGGCTACTGAAAATCCTATTGAAAACAGAATTATTAAGCTGAAGGCCTGACTCAACTGAGGGTGGTGAGACACTGGAACAGGTTGCCCAGAGAATTTGTGGATGCCTCATCCTTGGAAGTGTTCAAGGCCAGGCTAGATGGGGCTTTGACCAAACTGGTCTAGTGGAAGGTGTCTCTGCCCACAGCAGGGGGATTAGAGCTAGACAATGTTTAAGGTCCTTTCCAACCCAAACCATTCTATGATTCTGTGATTCTATATTCTCCAAGTGGATATTAGCTGTTCATTTTTTAAGGATTTAGCTGGTATGATGGAACAGATAATACAAGCGTTTTAAATCACACTCATCTCCTCTCTCCCTCCCTGTTTTGGGAGGTTTTGATGGAGAATGACAAGAATAACCCCCATCTCCTTTGGACACATTACATAAGACTGTGCATGACTGCTGCTCCTCTTGTTGCTTTAGAATACCATTGGTAAGTTTATGGAGTAAATTTACTAGTTCAGAAGACTAATATCTTACGCCAGAGAGAACTAAAATTCAAAGGACTCTCTTCCTTGTAAAGTAGATTTTGTGACAGACACAGAATCTTCTTGTGTCTGTCACAATAGAAGAAATATAGAAGAAACTGGATGCTACTTCTCTTCAGAGAAAAGAAAATAGCCACAGGACTCACCTACAGCTAATGTCATCGCCTTTAACTTATTTCGCACCAACCGGACCAGGATGCTCTTCTGCAGAGGTGTAGCCTGACAGCAGACTACAGCCCGACATTTTCCTGTGAGTTCCAAGAAAATATCCTGCAGACTGTCATGAAGGACGTGCTCTAAAGTCCTTCCATCAATAACCAGGCCTGTGCTGAACCCTGAATCTTGGGTGGAGAGACTTGCAGAGATACTCCCAAGTTTCTGACTCTTGCTTTTTTTGGCAGAAGTATTCTTCTGGATGCCTTCTAAAATTTTGCTCATCACCAAGGCACAGGCATCCTAATTATATACAAGAGAAAAGCAACTTATTACATACTGTTTGTGTTCTGGATCTCTTTTTAATTTATAAAATACATGTGGAGAAAAGGACAAATGGTGCCCTTGTGTAGCATTTCGCTTTAATCCATAAAGGTTCAGACATGAGGCTGAATAACTGCCTAAAGTCACAAAGGATGCAATCTATTGTTAACAAAAGGGTTTGTCATTTAACTTTGCTTAAGAAACTTGGCTTGGGTACTGGGAAAAAACTGAAGCAAATCAGAAAATGTTCAAAGACTAGCAGAAAAAAACAGCCATTTAAGACTTTGCAGTATAAATAAAGCTTTGGTAGACTTTTGCTCCCCACTTTTTTTTTGTGTCTGGCATTCAAAGCCAAAAGTGTGTTTCAAATCAGATTATAGGTGAGCTACAATGTATTACTGAAAGCGTGGCCTTGTGGAATTTTTTATCTTTTCAGAATCAATATAAAGTGCTGAAAAGATTCTTGATATCTGTAATGTGCGTGTGATATAAAAGAAAATACACATTCCTATATCTTCTCATTATTTTACTTTGAAATACAACTGTATCAAATCCTGCCTTTTTTATTTCAAAGACCAGTTAGAGGGAGAATGAACACTGCTGCAAAAGGGGCTCAGTTCTCACTGAGAACCTCATTCACCAGTAGGAATAGAGGAAGAAAAAAGTGTTAGCGAAATCCAAAACCCCAAGTTTTCCTCAAACACTGCTGGAATAAAAATCCTTTCTTTTTCACTGTATTTTCATCAGTTACCATTTCCCACAAAATATTTAGGGTAGATACAAACTGAATTTCTGAAGTAATGTAGAAGCAGACCAAAAAGGTAAAATGGAACATCATTCAGGGAAGTCTCACATTTCATGCCTCTGCTCTGAGGAGAGGTATTTCCTATGTTTGCTTTTTCTGTTTTAAGAAGCAAAACTGATAAAAATCAAGATCTGAAAAACAGATGGTTGTAAGAATCCACAAGGGTACACAATGATCAAGTAGGATTAAACTTGCCAATCAAACCAGCAGCATTTTCAACCAATATCACATCACTCAGTTACTGGGCAGTGAGGAGAAGGTGGCTTTAACTCTGGCAAAATTGTTGGCAGAGTAGTTTTCTTGAATAGTGCACAAATGTACTTTAATGAGACAATTCCTTCTCCATTTATGCAAGGTAAGCAGGGCTGAGGGAACATACTACATAAAGCAGCACAAAACTGGATTCAATAGATTTGTAAGACAGTGATTCTTACATTGCTGTAGCTCACAGCTGTTTGAAATCTCTAATAATGTATGAAGTATGTGAAGCATCCCTCTAACCTATCCACAAGGAGAAATTAAGCAGTCTATTCAATTAAAGTAATTAATTATCTAGGGACAGATGTTACACACATATCGAGGATTTAATATTCTGTCCTTATGGAAGCAAACTATCAGTTTTTTAGTATTTTCATCTTCGAAGAAATCATGCTGTCTTTTCTGGTTGGGAAAGTAGAGAACATTTTATTTTTCCATATTGTCCTGTGATACAGCCTCTGATTTTTTCAGCGGAAAGGAAAAAACAACAACAACATTGAAGAAATGTACTATTCTCACTCACCCTGCTCTGTGTTTTGAGAGTGAAGATTTTGTCATCTGGTTCCAGCAATTTACAAGCATAGGCAATGTTGACAGCTGTCTCTCTCTTGTCACCTGTCAGCATCCATATTTTTATTCCCGCTTTCCGCAATGCCTGTATGGTGTCTGGAACACCCTCCTGCAGGCGATCTTCAATGCCAGTGGCACCTTAATTTAGACAAGGAGAAGGATTAGTGCTGCTGTATTTCCAAAACCAAAAAGCTGCAAGAGTGACAGAATAAGATGGTCCTCTGCGTGTATCCACCTCCCCAAAAAGACACCCTTCTGGGACATGCTTAGGAATTCTTTCCTTCCAATTCTTTCTCTCACAGAACCTGTCACCTGCGAGGTTGTTGACCCTTGTTATAGCCTCAGAGGCCTCCAAGTCTGCACAAGACCTTTTTAAGCCAACTTTTCTCATTTTCACAGTTGTTTCATCCCATACTGGCTGTGAGACACAGACTCCCAGGCTTCTCACAACAAATATACTCCATTATTCCCACTCCTTCATACCTCAGGCTACCCCAAATCTTCTCTCATGTATCATTTCAATCCTTCCTTTCTGAAGACCCACATCTCTTTCTTATTCTCAACTCTTCTCCAGGATAAATTCTCTGTACTTCTTGTTCAAACCCTCACCTTTTCCACACCAAAATCCCCTCACCCTGTATCATATTTTTGCACACTGCTGCAAAGACCTGACACTCATCATCAGGTTCCTCAGCACTGCAGTACCTCCTGTCTTAGGCCCTTTCAATTCAAAGCACTGACCTCTGTGTTTGCCTTTCCTCCTGCCCCACTCTGCTAATTTGATACATTACCCCACAGGGAGGAAACATCTGCTTGAATACGTATCTCTTAGTGGTTATAGAAACTTTCAACAACAAAAAATACATAGACTTTAACAAAGAGACCCTCTTTTCAGTTGTGCACAGCAGGCAGATCTGTGTGCCCTAAAAACAGCTTAAAAAAAATCTTCTGTTCTGGTAACTTCTGTGAGGTAACATGACAAAAGCATAAAGAAGAATCATGTTTGAAAAGCTGAAGTGACAATGATTTACTGTGGCACAGGACATTTCCTTGGCTTTTTCACAATACAAATAGTACTAAATCATAACCAGGAGACATGGTTTGGCCTGTCCAATTCTCAGGCCAAGAGTTTTTAAGAAACTACAGCCAGTCACAGCTAGGATCATTCTGAAAGCTAATAAAAAACTTCAAAGTCAAGTCTTCCCTCCCATTGTGTTTCTAGTGGGGGACTCTAGACAGCAGTTTGCATATAAAGCAATGCCTGTCACATGGGTATGGGTAAGAGACAAAAGGTCTGGCAAATTTCTGATGCTACAGCAATTTCTTCAGTAAGCAGCTACCAGCAGGGCACAGAGCTCATGGCCCCTGGTCACCAAGAACTACTCCACACATCTTTTTTTTTTTTTTTCTGTCTTCCCCATGGCTGCCTGGCTGAATTACCATTTGACAAATAGTTCCTGCAGGAGCATGCCTGACTTCTCAACTCCATGTTACTACAGGAGGACACAGCACAAGCATACCTTCTGTGCCACAAAGGTGGCACAGCATCCAGCAGCGATGGAAAACAAGGCCAGAAGGGGTATCTCTGTGAAAGTTTGCCCAGGCAGGCCTGTGATTTGTGATTATCAAGGTATGTGCTTATTACAATGACACATAAAAACCCTAGAGAGAGTGAGGAAGAAATCAAATAACAAAAAAACACAGTAAAACTTTACCCTTTAAATGGAAGAGTGCCAGATGTCTTCAGTGTGTTTTACCTTCAGTACAAACTTGCTGTCAAGATTTATGAAAGTTCAGGAGTGACAATAAATTCTAGGTCTAGATAAAGCTATGTGTTACACAAGTTGAAGTTAACACAGCTCTCTGCAGGTAAATTCCAATTAAGAACATCATAAGCAGTTTCCTGGGAGTTACAACATTTCTTACCTACCAAGCAAAGTTAGTTCAGACTCAAGCCTGACAGCAGATTCCAGCAGCAGCTCCTCCCTATTGTCAATACTGGTTTCTGCTAAAAAATGGTGATTTAACCACTCTGCATATTCTGCATCACTCATCACCTACAGAGGGAGAGAAAATACACAGCATGCATCTATATTGCATTTTCAAAGGTACCTCAAAACTGTCTTCATCTAATTCTGCTGCCCACATACTGAATCTTTAAACACAGCCCCTGGCAGTACATTACTTATGTGCCCCAACATACCCATGGATTCAGCACGATGCTCACAGTGTTATATTGACTCACAAGCCAGGTTGCTGGAACCCTGCATGTCCCTGGAGCTGCCCAACAGATTTCATTTAGATGGAAGGTAGGCAGACCAGCAAGCATAGTATGCTCTCCCTACTGCCTTTTCCCTGTAGGATTGACACTGCCACACAATCTCTGCACAGCTGTGGACAGCTTGATTGTACACATGCACAGCTTGTACTTTTAATCTGCAGGAGGCTTTGCAAAGAGGTTTCTTGCCTGTTTTAATCACTATGGAATTTTACTTCTGAGCAGCTTCAAATGTAAAGTGGGATCTCGAAACACCACTTAAGTTTTGACACTGCAAACTCTTTGTGAAGTCAAATAAAACAAAATAAAAAAATCAGGGGTGGCTGCTTTGGTTTGCTATGTCTGGAATTCCAACCAGGCTAAGTATCACACAAGAATATGTCTTTTACAATGAGATTTTTCATGTGTTCAGCATCCTAAAATGACAACAACTATGGCCATCTAACACAAGTCAGGAATTGATTTGGTTAAACTTAGAAGTAACTCCAGAAAGAAAATAAGGATAAACAAAATGGGGCAAAGGAAGTGTCTGTTTTGAAGTAGCAATGCCACTCCACTGCTGATTGCTCCACTGGTGATACCACTCAGGCTGGTCACAGACTATAAACATTCTTAAAAATATGTATTAAAAGGAATACCCTCTTAGCAATACAGAGAGTGCGCAGTCCTCTCCTGGCATAGTCATCCAAATGCTTCTGTGTTCTCTCTTTAATCTTCTTTTGTTCCATTTCTGAATTATTACCTATTGTCAAGCAAAAAACCCAAAGAAAGCAAATTAAATAAAATTGAACATTCTCAGACTAAATTTGGCAGAAAATTTTGAAGGTCTGAATATTCTTTAAAAATACCAAAATATTAACAGGTTTTATTTTAACTATTAATGTATTTTCATGTTGGCACAATGTATTGGGGCTGCAGTTTTAGTGAGCATGCAGTGTGCCAGTCTGCACAAGCAGTGAGGGTGAACCTATGTGGAGCAAATACATCTTTGGATGCCATTACTATATCAAAAGTTTTTTCTAAAAGAAAATTAGTTTCTAAAATTAAGTGGGCACAGATGCCCAAGTAGCTTTAATGTCACTGTTCTAGTGGGAGGGAACTAAAAGGGCAGTTGTGGAAAATCTTATTAAAAAATAACTGTTACGGGGTGGACTATTTGGACAGACATTCCAAATGTAACTTTGGACATGCAGAAAGTTAGGTTCCAAGTTTGTCCTGAGAAACAAAATAAGGAGAGGGAACTCCAGGCATGAAATTACACCTTGGTACAATTACACATTGGTAAAATGACAGCTTTTGGAAGTATTATTTCTGCTCCGTGGTCTACAGAGGCTTTTTTGTTAGCCTTTAGGTGGCTAATGTTGAGTGAGTTAAAATCTGCCCTTGGAATTGGAAATATGCCTTTTCCTCACTGAGATCAGCCAACCATGGAACATACAAACCAAAATGCCTTTTGCAGAAAGCAAGCCTTTAAAAACAATTAACTTCTATTGCTTTCTAAATGGTAAAAAAACCCCAGCCCTTGCAACATCTCAACATAAGGATATTTAGGTATTTATTTCTAACATACACAGATAATACTTTACTGCCTTCAGTTAAAAATTAGCAGCTCTTTGCTTAAGTTACTGCTGAGAACACCATGGTACATCCCTCTTGTGCCAGACGCAAAAAAGGTTTACCTGCAAACAACAGGGCCCAGCAGGAGGCACCACACAGCTTTACAGGTAGTTTTATTGTACCAAGAAAGACTGAAACAGTGAGTAGTAAAGGGGAAAAATCCTCAAAAGACACTCTAACGTGACATCTGTCACAGATACCTCTCTTGCAACAGCTCAGAAACACTCCCACAGGTAAAGGCTAGGAAGCCAGCTATTCAAGCAGGTGACCTAACCTGGAAATACTTGAGTTGTCTCCAAACCATCTGTTCAACTGCATTGAGGAATGACAAAAGGTGAGCAAAGAATCAGAAGTTGTAGAGATACCTTCAGGTGCAGTTCTTAACAAATCCATCATGACGGAGTCGGCGCCTTTGGTGTACACCACCACTTGGTTGGAGACGGGATGCCGAACCACCACCGACATCCTTTTCCTCACTGAATCAAAAGGCAGGATGTGCAACAGCTGAAATGTTAAAGGTCCCACATCTGCAAAGTCCACGGTTACTTGCTCTGGAGTCCTGGACTGTAAAATGCATTTATAAGCCCTAGCAGCATGAACCAAGGCAGCTTCGTCTGGACTCTCAGCTTCATAACACAGTTTAGATACAGGAGACAATCTGGTAGATGATGTGGCACTATTGTCTTCACAGCCAGCACCTACATTCACCATATTTACTTCCTGAGGTACTTGGGAATTTTCTGGGCTGTAAATATTGTCAGGCTTAGCAGTACTTTGAGCAGCTCCATCCAAAGCAGGTGATGCCAGTTTCATTCTGAAAATAGAGAGTTTGCTCACAAAACTGGTGGGGCTTTCAGGTGATGACTCTTTGACACTTGGAACTGGGGAGGAACTTAGTCTCCGGACTGACAGCCTCTGGAACATCTGCCTGATTTCCTCAAGTGATTTAATAGGCATCCTACCCAGAGAAGAGTGTCTCATCTGGAACAGAACAGTTAGAGAAAGCATCTGTCTTAAATTTTTCATATTTCATTACATTAAAGAAGGACAGGTTACAGACTATGTATGTTTCTTAAGGAATGTGGTATTTTGAAGTTTATCATGAGCTTGATTGCTTGCATTAAACATGGCCAGCTCAATGAAACATATAACCACGTGACTACACTAAGCAGTTTCTTTAGTCAAAAATACTTCAGATCTGAAAACTGCATGCACCCCAAGTTTCATGCACAACTCTCATACAATACTTCTCTTTAGAACTGTTTCAGTAGTGAGTCAGTATGACAGTTTAACTTTTAAAAGTGGTGGTGAATGGAACTAAACACTTTAATCCTTGTTCTGAATTAGCAAGATACTTGTGAAGAATAAGCCAACTCCACACACCTCACAGCAACTGGTTACAAGTACTGTTGAAGACACAGTACCTTATCAGTACTTTCTTAATGCCTAAATTTAAAACAAAAGACAATTCTGCTCTCATTAATGTTACAAAATAATTGGCTTACTGTTGCTCAGAATGATTAGGCAGATAATAGTGTACAAACAAGGAACAAGGCATGCAAGGCTGACATTCATTTCTCATTACTGGTGAAGAGTTAAGATTAAGTTATTACTGGGAAGCATGTTCTCCTTTGCCACTGTAACGTATAAATTAAGGACAGACTCTACCTCCAGTTCTACCACAACTGCATGCAGATTGTAAAGTATCTCCATTGAGGTTCACTGCCTAGATGGCAAAAATCTAGCCCTACATGTCACAAGCATTTTTTATAAAAGACAAAGTTAGCAAATTAAAATTGTCAGGGGGGGAATGAAATCAAAGCTGAACTTGGGGAGGGGAAAAAAAAATCATAATTGCAATTTAAGCTCAAATTTTATTTTCTAAAAGTCACAGTCCATACACAAAGCAAAAATGCTGCAGACAAGTTCTTCAGCATTGGAAGAAGATGACCAGTATTGTGTTACACATTAACTCACTGCCCTCAGCAGTAATTCACTTCTTTCTAACAGGACAAAGCAATAGAGGACAAAAGGATAATTTTTTATATGTCAGCTAATTGTTTGTTAATTTTGTGATTAAACCAGAGGGAGCTCATTTATTTCTGAGGATGGTCAAACCCAAGGCCTTCTTACCTTCTGACGTGGCTGGTTGGGGACTGAAACTACGACAGTATTACAGATTGCCAGTGCAAGAAAGAAGTCAGTGATGTACATTCTCTCCAAAGATAACTTGCTGCTGGCTTCTTCTGGCTGTTGATAGGAGGGAGAAGAAATTTGACTGAACTTCTCCAGCAGTTGTGAATCTGGTACAACATCTGTCTCCTATTGATGAAACAAACAAAACTGTCTGTTAGGATGTAAACTTAATCAGTCTCTGAAGGTTATATCAGTTACAGATGAATGAAATGTAGAAGCTCATACAACTTCCTTCCTGTCAGATTGTGACTTGTTTATAGCAGGAAACAGAGAAACACTCTGGTGTCTTCACTGCCTTGTGCTGGCCCTTTGAAAATGTCAAACTTCATGACCAGAGAGGTGAACAGTAGAGTGCTAGTTTATGAACACTTCAACAGAGATTAAATAAAATGAATGCTATTTAGACACCTTCGGGTACAGAAGCAGAGTCTTTACCTCTCATAACCTCCACCAATTACTGGTCAATTAGATATTCCCCATTAAAAGCCAAACAAAAAATTAGAAACCTTTTAAAAGGGAAGAACAAACTGTTACCAAGATGAAGCTGTTAATTTTAGCTGTAGTGATCATGGATTCAACAGAAGAAGAACCAAAGCATACACCTTCATGACCCAGGAAACACCTGTAATATCAGCTGCAAACAGGAGACAGCCAAGCAATCTTTGGAGGTTGTGGTTTTGATGGAAGAGATTTGAGGAAAGATTTCTTAAATTACAATAATTCTGATCAAATGGGGGCAAAAAAACATATTCCTTCATGAGTTACTTCAGAAATTTAGCATCAAACCCAACAGCTTTTACTTACAATGGGGCTGCTGAAAGCAACATGTCCAGGATGGGGAATATCACCTGCTCCATTTTCCCTTCCTAATGCAGAGCAGCTACCAGAGAACTGATTCCAAGGCTCTCTGTTCAAAGGTTCATTCCCAGCTCTGCAGTTGTGCCCCTGCCATTTTGACATAGGGACTGAAGAGCCACACTGATGATCAGCTGAATCCTCATCCTCTGAATTTCTCTCTTGATAGGATTCTAACCTCTTTGCTATGGAAAGGGAAACAAAATTATTGTTCCATGAGAAAAAACAAACTTGGCTGAAGCTTCAGGAAACAAAAATTTAAAGTAAGGAATTTAGTATCTAGTTAAGAATAATCCACAATTTATGAAAAATAAAACTTGTAACAAGCCATCACAGTGACTCCCTGTTTGGGAAACTGCAAAACTTGTCAGAGAAGACATGATATACTAGAACAGAATGCATGAGAAAGCAGTGAATTGGACTTCACTGGAGGTCCTGAAAAACAAAAAAAAACATTCATAAAGAATGAAATATTCATTCATATGAATATTTTCTGGCCTCTGGCCAGAAAATTGGACCAGGTTACTTCCTGATAAATTTTCTAGCTTAATTATTTTACAATGGATCAAATTGCATGCCAGTGGTTTGATAAGTTCAGCTTCTAACAAGAACTCACTGAAACTGTGTTTATCACTTTTGTATTAGAAAACCCCTTACAGCTTTCCAGTTTTTACCTCACTGTAAAATCAGCAGGCAATGAGCATACACTAGCAGTGCAGTGTCTGCATCTACAGACAGCATGGAAAAACTATTCTGAGAGCTGTGCATTACCTATTTAATTCATTCAAGTGTGAATACAAACAATGACACCCTAGGAAAAAAATATATTAACATATAGTTATCTCTTGCAACACCATTAATTCCCTTTTGTTTTCTTTTTTAAAGTGGCAGTTACTGTACAGGAAACAAGTGACAAGTGGATACCTTTTAGCAGCAACACAGACTGAGTGCATGCTTGTAGAGGAAGTTTTGAACAACACTTGCCCTTTCCACTATGCTTCCAGGCCCTTAAGAACCCTGCATTCTCTGCCTTAAGTAACATATGTGGAATCTCTTATAACACCACACTGCTCTGCTGCCAGGGTTCAAGAGGCACACCTTACCTTCTACAGAACATGGCATGGGAGCACCTAATGGAGGATTATACTGAATCACACTCATTGCTGCTGTGTGGTTCCCTCACCTGTATCCCTTTGCCCCAGCAAAACAGATATAAATACAGAAATATGTGTACAAACTTTGTGGCTTGTATACAAAAGGCTGTAATGTATTGCACTGCAACTCTTACTACATTTGAAAATTGCTAGATTTGAAAATTGCAGCTCTATGCAACTGAACAAATGTAAAATAGGACTAAAATGAAGGAACCCCAAAAGTTTTCAAACTGCTTTGCAGGGCACACATAATTTCAACTTTTTTTTTAGAAAGAAGCACATGCTCATCCTCCATGTAAAAGGTAGGGCACTGGAAGAAATAATTATGAACATAAACAACACACTAATAGTTTTGGAAGGTAACTCTAAGTGAGCTGCTAGCAGACAAATGTGGTAGACAGAATTCCTCTGGCACAATGAGACCCAGATCAGCCACAGTTATATTTGCACTATTAGCTCTTTTGAAATATCTTTTCTTCCCTGAAGAAATTATCTGAAAATATATCCTACTTTTTTTTTAAATTGTTCATTCACCGAGTTGGAAACTTTTAAAATTTCTTCTCACTTTGCTGCTGTCATCCTTCCCAGTATCATTATGGAAATCCAAAGAAGCACCTGGACACCTGCCACATAAAATCTTCAAACTATATGCAGAAATTACTGTAAAAATGGTTTGTAACCATCCACTTCTGTGACTCAACAGAAGGGCTGAGTTTATTTATGGCTGTGGCCAGCAGCGTGTGCCTTTTTCTTGCAGCTGGCAGCAGTTCTATCTGGTAACAAAACCACCAAAACCATGAAACAGGGTTTAAGACACAGATATAAATACAGAAATATGTGTACAAACACATATTTCTGTGACAGCTTCATGTGCTCAGCTGTCAGCACCTCACATTGATCTCATATGGACTACTTGGACCACTCACCACCAAAACACCAAATGTCTGCAGCCACTAGCACTTACACACAGTTATGGTAATAAAAACTCTGTGGGGTATGACTTTATGGTAATAAAAACTAAGTAACAAAGTTGAATCTTCACATCACTCTGCCCAATTTTCTCTATAGTGTCTGGACTTGAATCTTCTCCTGGCTTCCAGAAAGGATTCAAGTAGGCTCTCATGAAGTGCATATTGAAAGATGCTACACCATAAGACAATGAGGCAGCAACTATCCAGCAACTGCTAGTTGATGTTTTGGCTAAAAATAAACAGCATTAGAGGATAAAAATAATTATACAAGATAATAAGATAAAAAGATAAGTATTGTAAGATAAAAATAAAAATACAACTATCATTATTTTTTGATGGAGGTATCTTTGCAGCCTTAATACACAGATGTACACACACCTGCTTGACTTGTACCTTAACTTTGCTGTTAAAGCTCTGACTTCAGCATGTATTTTTAGACTAGATGAGCAATTTTCCAGTGTTCTGGGTTCTGAATAGTGCAAGGAGAGAACCAAAATACAGCAGGCTTGACTTGCAGAGAGCAAAGAGTATTTTGTGATATCAAATATGTTGGAATTTACTAGCTGCAAAGCAGCACCTTACGTGCAGCTTTCAAGTCTCCTAACATACTGTACATGGAGGAATCCACACACTGAGGCAAGATGTGTGGCTATTAGTAGGATTAGGCTGAATTCATACTTTCCATGAGTGTGTATTGCCACACAAACCTCCTAAAGTCCACCAGATCCCTATCGAAACTTACAGTTTAGAGAAAAATGACCCATTTTCAACATAGGTTGAGTGTCTTACCATTTTCCTCATGGCAATACTCCTGTCCTGCAATGCTGCATCTCCGAAAAACCATCTTATTTTCAGTCAGGGTTCCAGTCTTGTCAGAGAAGATATACTGAATCTGGCCAAGGTCTTCAGCAATGTTCAGTGCTCGACACTGAATTGTTGAGTCTGTTTTCTCATGGTAAAAATCAATGTCATTCTGTATTAAATAAATTTGTCCCAATTTGACAATTTCAATTGATACATAGAGAGAAATTGGGATCAAGACCTACCAAAATAAAACATGGGGATTAAATGAAACCAAACTGTTTGGCCAGTTACAAGCATGAAGTAGCTCTACTGAAGCTGAAGAGTTACTTCGAGGATATAAATGAGATCAGAATATGACCCATGCTCAAAGCAGACCAAAGTTACCTGTAATAAAATGATCATTGTCCAGAACATATTGAATCCTGCTAATGTTGGATGAATTGATTTCCCATCTGCCTCAGGGATGTTAAAAAAAGGTATTTCCAAATACCTATTTAACCAAATTCCGTGGCCTTGAAAACAAGAATAAGATGAAGTGAGTCAGTTGTATGCAAGCTGCATCACAGTTCAAGGTCATGCTGTTATATTCTGCAGTTCTTTCCAAGCTTTTAAACTACCATTTTCTCTTGAGTTTTTCCTCAACAGGAACCCTATTAAAATTAATTAAGTATTGATGCACACACGTTTTAAACACCTTTTTGGTTTGACATAAAGGTTAGTGTGTTTAGTTTTACTCAAGCTCACTACTTAATCAAGTCCTAACATATCAAGTCCTTACAACTCCAGTCACACGAGGCCTTTCCCCACTCTGAGCATCCATCTCATGCCACCTGAACAAAGTCAAGTGAAAGCAGGAGTTTTGCAGAGCAGTGAAAGAAAAGATGAATGAATTGGAGAAACAGGTTCCAAATGCAAGAACTAGCCTCAGGAACATACTTCTTGACCACACTCCAGATTAAACATTGCAATATGAACTAAAAGCTGGCAGCAGCCCCAACTGCTAGGAAATTACATATGGGTAAAGGCCATTTCTGAGCTGTGCTGATAAAATTAATCAGCCCCAATTAAACACTAAGCACTGTAGACTGAGAGAGGGAATAGCAGGAATCTGATGGTTCTCACTTACCTATTGCACCCGTTAAAGACATCAAAATTAGAAGCAGAACACACCAAAGAATATCAGTGTTCACTTTTCTTTCCAGCTTACTGCGTTTGTAATGAGGGCCACTGTTATTCAGCAGTGCTTTGGTTTCATGACCTGTAACCACAACACAAGCTGAAAATCTCCAGCAGCAGGTATAAAAATCACAAGTGCTTTATATTTCTAAAGCTCTGGGAAATGGGACATTCCATTTGAACAGAGATTTGAACATAGGTTATAAATATGAGCACCCTAAGTACTCCTACAATATATTAATTCTGTCCTAAAGAAAACTGAACAAGCTCAGCCAAAATCTGTCATGTACATATTAACTTCTATATGTAAATAAAATTCATTCCTATAGAAACAATCTTATTCTTAATGTTTTCTATATTGTTTCTATTATTTGTTTGTAAATCATGCACCTTCATCACAACTCTCTGTCTGGATACATCATGTTGATCAGCTTAAAAACCTCAGCCCTTCAATACAGAACACTGGAGAACAGCACCACCTTCAGTTTTGGACCAGAAAATACCACAAGCAAGCCACACATCTCTATGTCCACTTCAAAACCTGACTATACAATTGCAACTAATAGTTGAGGACAAGGACCTGTCCACAAGGAACAGAACTGGCTTCCATGAATAATCACATATACCTGTTTTTTTCACTGTTAAAACAGAAATAAAATTAAATCAGACATGCATTCTTAACATTTCCTGCTACAGCTGCCTTCTGCTGAGCCAGGGTGGTTCACTAACCTGCATACACCACTATGCCTACAACAGCTTCTGTGTTCCTTACTGTGCATCCTCGGAGCAGTAAGTTTTCCTTGCTGAGACCCACTCGATCCTTGTTGGAATGCTCACTGAAAAAACCCAAAACACATTAGTTCAGGAGCAAATCCTGTAATGATTATTCATGCTTTGCAAAACCACTAGAGAGCAGATTTATCCAAGAAGCTGCTAGTCACTGGCTGCCATTCTGACCAGACTTTTCAGAAGAATGAGGTAATGTGCATGCAGATCACCTTCCAAAATTCAGGGATGTAGGCACTGGATTAAAAGTTTCTTCTGTTTACAAGCTTAGCATCTGCCAGTTAGCACGTGAGGAGGCAACACTACTGAAAAGACCTCAAGACAAGCACTAGAAATCTGAAAGTCTGTGACTTCTACTTGGATAGCCAACATCCGAAAAAAAAATAGAACAAAATACAAAATTCCATTTTCATTATAGTGTGAACATTTTTACCCCTCTGGCACACTTTCAGTACAGGAAGGCCCACTGTTTGTCAAGCTGGTTCCTCAGAAACTGAGATTTTTATTTATTTTTCTTTTCATATTTTTAATGTGTCAGTGCCCACAGGAAAGAATACAGACATCATAACTCCCAAAATACTGAAAATCAGTCACTCCATGATATAGTATTTGTTTTCTACTGCCTATAGAAAATCATAAACCCATAAGAAGAAAAAAATACAGATAGGCAGGTCACAAGGAGTTCAAGCAAGTCACCAGTGATTACACAAACCAAATCAAAGTAGGAGAGGAAGTCAGTCCTTTCCCTGTCCAATTCTGAGCAATGCAGCTCAATCCAGACCAAATACTGTAGATATCACATGGTATTAAGAGTGATTTCTAACAGCTCTTTCAAATATAGAATCACAACTGCAAAACAAGCTGAACTACCATGTTAGAAATATTCAATAGAAAATAAAAAGCAGTAGTGGGCTTTCCCAGTTCACAGCCAAGCCCTTCTGGAGCTCAGTTGGGCTGCACTCAAAAACAAAGTGGTGCAAACTGACTTGTATGCATATTGTCACAGCAAACAGTGCAAGCCCTCTGAAAGTGACACTAGTTTCAAGAGCCACCAAGCCTACTTACAGAAAGCCTCGGAAGCAACTGAGGTCATCATTAGGACTTTCACATTCTATTCTACTGGAAAATTTTTCTGGATCAATTTCAGAGACCTAAAGCCACAGGAAAAGTCAGTGTGAGAGATGACTCAGTTAATGCTGTCCACAGTAAGCTTGTAGCAGAAAAATTATAAAAGGTCCAAAGGTTTTATAAATCCTTGGAGGACCATAATTGAAGCTAAAAATCTATTTTTAATATACAAAACGACAACAACAAAAAACAAAAACACAACAAAAAACAAAAACACAACAAAAACAAACAATGAAAGAATGAAGATATCTGCTTTTCCCTCCAGGTCATTATACAGCACAGAATTCCCTTCTAAAAATTCTAATTTCTCACTCATGACATGATATACACCGTAAATGACTTCTTGACATTTACTTGAGTAGTTGTTTTCAGCTGGCTTGCATTAATAGATCTCTTCCTCTGGGTTAAGAGAACATGGCAAGATTTGCTCCAAAGTAACTCAAGCAACAAATTAGAAATATGTTACCTAGTTACTCTGTATTCAGATGGCATTGCTGAGCAAACAAGAATTAGGCCATCTAGTGGGCTGGGTTGCTTGTTTTTTTTTGAGTTGAGTATCTGTTATGTCAACTTAGACCACTAGAAATTCACAATGATCACCTGCTCTGAATATCCTCTCACCACCTGCCTCTGCTTTAGGTTGGTTTCTCCATCAAGGCCTGCTGTTTCAATGTAACAGATCCCATCGGGGTCACTAGAATACAAGAGCACCATGTCTGCAGGAATGATTTCGTTACGGGAAAGTCGGATGAAGTCACCAACGTTGACATTTTTCCAGCACTCATCTATGTATCTCTTCTCCTTCCTGAAATACATATAAACCCAGTAGTTTTTTACAAATGCACAAACTGAAAGCACAGTGAAACAGACTGTAATTAGAAAATGACTCTAATAGTTAATTTCTGCCTCCAAGACATTAGAAAAACCTCTGATGAGATCAGAGAACCACAGGATGATAGGGGTTGGAAGGGGTCTTGAGAGATCATTGAGTCCAATGCCCCTGCCAGGGCAGGATTAGCTCAAGGTGAATATAATAACAAAGAATCAGGTCTGAGGTCCAAGCCTTGTTTTTTCTGGGAATTACATTTCATGCATCCTCCTAGAATTATATTGAAATGACTCCATTTAAAATTGATCCCACTTGCCTCCTGTATTTTCATGATTCCAAGAAAGCAGTGTTTTCAGGATTTCTCTTTGGGTCACTGCTTTTTCTGGTGGTTATGCAATCAAGAACAGCAACTGCTTCACTAATGTTCTGAACATAAACACTTCTATTTACAGGCTTTTAAAATATCTTTTACATTAATTTTGAACATAAAATACCAAGATGCAACTCAGCAAAATCAGTAAAAGCTCAGGCCATCAGCAGTGAGTTGAAATTCTTTATGAACATGAAATATCCAGGCATGACGTGTGTAAGCTTGAACTGTTTTCAACTTTCCCTTTATAGCTGCTCTTCTGCCCTCAGATGAGATGAAGAATCTTCCTTTTATGTAATCACAGCAGTTTATTGGAAAAACATCCAGGTGCAGAGTGGTGACTGGGATAGAAGGTCACAAGCAACAAGGAGTGCTTGTTGAGGTAGCTGGAGGCACAGAGCAGGGAGCCACTGCAATGGGAGGGATGAAAAACCTACAGCTGCTGTTACAAATGCTGCACAGGTCATGAAAACTATGTGATGTACTCAAAAAATTCTCATTGATATGGAAATTCCATGGAATGCTAAGTGTAATGATGCTTAACTAGTCAAACTATCCTGGTTAACACAGTATAAACTCACACATTAACACTCTTCCATCAACCAAAGAACATTTTTTTTTTTTTTTTTTAGTAAATTTTACACTTATTTGATATCCATTCAGCAAAACTGGTGATTGAGTCTCAACTAGAGTGGTCCTTGAGTAATCTGCTCTGACCAGAGCTGCTTTGTGCAAGGGGCTGTACTAGATGACCTCCAGAGACTCCTTCCAACTTAAATTATTTTACAGTTCTACAAGTATCCTAAAAGTAATGATTTATCAATAATTTTTTACACATATAATCAAATAATAACAATAAACCAGAAAGATTGTTGTCTCTTACCTGCTATACACTTTGGTTAGTAAGTTGTTTATCTGTTTATCCATTTTGTACTTTGAGTAATCTTCCAGAGCATCTTTCACTGCAATAATTGTCAGAACTGCTACCAGAGGCAGCATTGTAATTTCTTTTTGGAAGGCTTCCACCAGAGGAACCCAGTTTAGGACAACTAGAAATAGGAAATACAAATTGGCAACTCTGAAACAAAGAGAAAATAGAAGAGTTAGCTGTGCTAGCAGTCATTTTTGTTTAAGTTTACTGTTTACCAGTTTACTGGCACTTAAGTTACCAGTAATTTAACTTCTAAGAGAACTTCAAAGAACTAAGAGAACTTAAGAACTAAGAACTAAGTACCTACAACTCTGTTTTCAGTCTCCAGTTAACAGATTACTCAGCTGCACAGTTGCTTGATATGTATGATCAGAAGATGCAGAAACAAAGAATTCTCTGGCATTTTCAAACCTGTCTGTCAGGCATGTGTCTTTCAGTGAGGCTTTGACAAACCTGCACTCTTTCAAGATTACAGGTCTTATAAAATTAATTTTATCATTTCTTGGTAGAGATGACATGTTTTTAAAAGGAAGCCAACCTACTAACTCCCTAAATAATTTTATAAAGCAGCAAACCTCCAAGCAGAAGAAGAATGAAAACTACTGGCAACAGAGAAAAACATGAGAGGAGAAATGTTTTTGCAGGAAATTGGCTGAAAATCCTACTGTGGATTGCTTTGTGGCAATGGTCCAAGAGCAAGGAATATTTCAATAACTTGAACAACAAAATGACTGGAAATTGCATAAACTATGGGGAAAAGGATGAATCCAACTCTGCTGATACTCAAGAGACCAAAACCCAGATCTTTTCAGAAGTGATAAGCAGGTCAGAAGGAAGAGCAATTTTTTAAAATCTGTCTATATACTAACACACACATTTAAATAAAAGCACTAAAACTGCTTCAGAAGAATTACCACAATCAAAAGGAGTTCATTACCTGTGAAACTGCTCAAATAAATTCCGTGGAATAAAATTCAACAAAGTGTACTTAGTAGTCCGGATTTTGTTGTTCAGGTATAGTTTTGACACCTTTTCATACTCTTCCTTAAAATGTCCTAAACAGGGTATCACTACCCTATGTTTGCCAATAGTTTTTGATGATTGATAGGACTTGTTATTTGGATTGCTGCTGCTGCTGCCTTCTCTGCCCTCTGCAGATATCAGTTGCTGCCAGCGGTATCGGGCCCAGCGGACGGGATCTGCCATTGGGCCTTGAAGTCTTTATAGTCCAGGGAGAGTTCTCTATCTAAAAAGATGTTAAAACACAGCAAGTTAAGACTTTTCAACTAAAAAAAATCACAGATACAGTTTTAAATAAGCCCAGGAAAAAAAGAGTTTTCATATTTTCATCATAAAAGTCAAAACACCCAGAGAGTGACGCGTGGTCAGGAACCTGCTGCAAAGGTTGAATTTTTCTGAATTTCATCCTCCCTTTCAGGATTCCAGAGTTTGACTGCTCTTTAAAATGAACAATATTTTTGTAATAGCACCTCACGTAAGCAGCCCACTCACCAGTTTCTCACGCTGGAGTATGGGGAAAAAGCAAACAAGTGGCATTTTGAAAAGAAACTTTATCTCAGACACTATTAAACTCAGGAGACAATACAGTAGCAGGCATCTGAGAACAGCCTTAAAAGTGAGGAACTGCCAGTACACGAAGTAGCTATCATGAACAGAAAAACCCTCCTCCCACTGAATTAGAAACAGGTTTCAAATTTTTTACCATGAAATGCTTTTCATGAAAATGCTTTTCATCCATTCACCGTAGCTAAGCTCTAGCAACCTAACCAGGAATTTGTTTTGCTAAAGACAGCCAAAGTTCGTGGGTATAGGTGACATTCACTTTATGAAACCATCAGAAAATTACAGGCAGAAAATTACTTTTACAGACATGCTTTAATAGAAGCTCAAAACTTGTTTCTTACCATGAGGTTTTTTACAATTTAAAGTGAGTTTTCACAATTAATAGTTGCTACATTTCTTGTGCTATTTCTTCCACAGAACAGCTCATATTTTATTTGTTTAAAACTATAGTTTGTCTGAGCCCAAAATCATCAGTACAGCTACTTCTTACTGTAGAATGCTTTCTTTCCATATGGTGTCTCACTAACTGCATATATTATAGTATTTTTAAAAAAATAAATACTCTTCCTAAACTCCCCCAAAAAAGCTGCTTCTAAAACCCAGAGTCCTAAATGAAATCTCTTTACTACAGACTAGCCTATGCAGTCATCAAACAAACCCTGATTCTGCCTTAAATCAACTCAGGCTCCTGCTCATGTGTTATCTCTTTCTATGCAGTTTACAAATGCCACTCTGTGCTGCTCAGATTCCTCCAAAACGTTACTGTAAGAAGTAATTTTCCAAGATATCAATTTGACACCATCATATCTTGTCTTACAAATAGCCCCTGATTTTCCCTTTCTTCTGTTACAATTACAGAAATCTTGAAAAACAGGCAGAGTATCCTCAGAGGGTGCTCTAGCAATGAGGTAGCATTAATGTATCTACATCAAACTCATTCTGTTCTTAAAAAGAAGATTCTGCAAACTTCCTAGAAAGCCTGGTCCACTGAATCCCTTCCCTTTAGCTAGAAAGCTTTCCCCTAATGTCTAACTGGCCTCTTCCTCTCATAAAATTAAGATATGAAATTCGTGTTTCTCTTTAGAAACTCTGAAAGCAGAAGAAAAATGACAGAGGGAAAAAAATCCTCTATATAGCATCACTTCTCAGCATCACCTGGCAGGTCCCATGGGAACTCATGTTCTCCTGAGGCCCTTCAGCAGTGCTTCCCCAGGCAATGCAATATGCAAAGGACCAGTCTGAGAAAAAGGTCTTCCTTTTTCCTTAGTGCTAAACCACCTGGTCCCAGTAACCACCAGACTACCAAAAGCAAGCAGCCCCTGCACTGAAGGCAGCTATGCCTAGGACAAAACAGAAACAAGGAGGCTGTGAAGATTTTCCAAAATATATGGTATCTTTTTTTATTATTATTATTATTCACTGAATGTGGCATCTTCATATCCTTGCTCTCTCCAGTCCACAATGCTGTCTCATGTTGAGTTTATCATCAACCAACACCCCAGTTCTTCCCCTCAGGGCTGCTTCTCAACCCACTCTCTGCCAGGCTCTATTTGTGTTTCAGATTGCCCTGAACCCCTGTGCAGGACCTTGCACTTGGCCTTGTTGAAGCTCACCTGGTTTGCACAGACCCACCTCCCAAGCCTCTCAAGGTCCCCTGGATACCATCCCTTTCCTCCAGCATCTCAACTACACCACACAGCTTGGTGCCAACAGCAAACTTGCTGAGGGTGCCCTCGATCCCATTGTCCATGTTCCATGTTTGGGGACAACAAAATGTGCTGCTAGTGGGGTCCCTGTTTGGCTATGCACAGCTCTTCAAGACACTGAGAGCTCCTAAACTCCAAATGATCTCTGATTCTAGTACAGGACTCAGGACTGAAGCAGAGAACACAGTATTGAAAATTGCAGAATTTCAAAAGCTGTCTGTCTGAGAAGAGGCACTTTTTCTTTTTTCTTTTTGGCATCACAAATTTAGACAGTTCAGCTCTTAAAAAACTGCCAGACTTCTAGATTTTTGATGGCATCCTTAAGGCTTGGTGATTTTGAGGAAATAACACTCAGCCTTATCTGTCTCTGCTGTGACAAATCAGGAATTTCACAAACAGATCCTGTGCAACGAATCTTTGTTTTAATTAACAATATGCTGGATTATCAGGGAAAGTTTTAATGCGATTTCTTCTTCATCCTGTTAAATCCATCAGTGCCTTTCAAGCTTCCCTCATTAGTATCAACCACACAGGGTGTGTCAATTAACCATAATTTTGCTTGAAATTTTTCCTACAGCAGCATGTGAGGTCTGTCTACACACTGTTACAACATGCAATGTCCTTTTGAGTAAGTGAACACCACAAAATTTTTCAAGATGACATATGAGGTGGATGTCTGAGAGGAAGTTAGATGTGTAGAGAAAATAATGTTTGTTGTTGTAAACCCATCAACAAACATCTGATGCTGGTGACTTCTGTGACCAGAAGCAGAAGTAAAAAAACTCTTTTTCAAAGCAAACCCCCCAGGCTAACAGCAATGCAAAGGCTTAAAATGGCAGATCCTGTTTGCTCACTGAATATTATAAAGGCAAAAAACCCTATATAGATAAATCAACTTTAGAAGCTTAATGACATTATCAGTACATGCAATTAAAGATGGGAAGGAAGAGTTGAGAATCAGGAAAAATGAAAGAGAAAAGCTGGCAAACCTCAAAACCTCCTAAATTCTAGATCTTTTTTTTTTTTCCATACTTTATAGCCACTTGGAGCATTTGATAAGTGGTGACCACTGTTTAGAAAAAAGTTGGGGGGACAGGGATAAGAGCAGTGGGGATTTTAATGTGACATGTTAAGGCAGAATTCCTCACCCCTGGATCTAGTGCCAAAGGCTTAAAAGTGCATTTGTGGTGTTGCTGAAGAGCCCTCACTGCATAGACATCCCTGACTCCTGACACAGCTCCAAAACCTCTGCCCCACCCTTCCTCATCCTCCTTCAGAGAAGCAAAGCTTAAAAAGGAACAGGAAACCTCAGATTCTGTTGTGTGCCTTGCCTATTTCTGCAAGGACCCACAGCTATTTGTTGTAACACCTTTTAAGAAAACTCCAAGCAACACTGCATAAACTCACATAAAACCACCACAACTGGAAACACTGTATGAGAGGCAACAAGAAATGTCCTACTCTCAAAAGGGTGAATCAGACAATGAACCAGCATCTTGGGAAAAAAGTATCTGGATTTCATACTCTGCCACAACGCCCTCTGACTCACCTGGGATTTCACTGAGGTTCTATTTATTTGCAAATGGTTTTTGGATTATTTTTTTTTTAAAATAATTTCCATTTTTATTTTAAAAGAGGATTTATGAGGTTTCAGACTTTAGAAATTTATTTTGCATTTTCTCCTCTTCTAATTTTTTTTCTTCTTCTCATTAAATCTGCATCATAAAGTAATGAGCACCTTGTCTTTGGTTAACTAGAAGGAGGTTGAATTCATCAGCTTCATGCTACATACTGTAAAGGATGAAGTTACCAAAGATTTTTTTCAAGCAAGTTTTCCAAGAAACCCCTTAAAACATTATTTCACCTTCTTCCCATGTCATTTCTCATGGTAAATTCTTGAGTTTTCCAGCTAATGAGAATTCAAAGTAGTAACACAAAATGCCAGTTGTTTCTTTAAACGCTGGCAAATAACCCACAGGATGAGTTTCAAAGCAGTGGTTTTAAAAAAAAAAAAAAAAAAAAAGGAAAAAGTTTATGTTTAAAACCCCCAAGAATAATGCTCACATATTTGAAAACAGGAAGCTTAAATGATCATACTCTAAGTTTCAAGGATGGTGTCACACAATTTAGTTTCTCTTCTCATTTTCACACTACAGACCCAAGTGAACACTACTTGATCTTCCTAAATGACAACAGGTGACAGTAGAGACAATCCAGATGTCTTATACACAAAAAAGCAAGTTTTTGTAGCAAGCTCACTAACTTATGATGAAATGTGGAGGGAAATATCTGACACTGGACACATTAGTTGCTTTATCTCTACCTCAGTTCCCTCATGTACTCTAATCCTTCCCTCTTCTTACAAAGCACTCTGAGATACACAAACCTGGAAGGACTTGGTGCCATCACTGTGCAACAGCTGGTTGTCCAATCTTTATACAAGCAAGACACAGCAGTGACATCTGTACCAGAGGACAGCTCAACACTGTACAGTAGCCACGTTTGACCATCCTATATCACCATTAAAAAAGTCTTAAATAACTTTCTGCTGGTGGTAATCCTTAGAAAAATCCCTGTTTTTACAAGGTCCAGAGTGTAAAAACAGGACCTTTTATCATTAAGCCAACTATCAGTATTCTCTTGTATGTATATTTCATGTCCAAAAATTGTGGGGTTTTTTTACCATCACTTGCCTTTCATTGTCTTCTGTAAGCTCCATCAGCTTCTAATTCTGTGATATATCAATCTCCTACCTCCACTTCTACCTTTCCTGCAGGGAGATGGAGCTGAGAACAAAAATTCCTTCATTCCAGTTATATTATTTTAGTAGCCTTTGGCAAACCATTTGGCAATCTCAGACCTCTCCCTTCCTAGATTCTTTCTTGAGATGGTCTGCAAAACAGATGGGCAGATAATTTAGCCAATGTTTATACTGCTTTAGAACTGCACCTTACAATTATGTTGTGGCCACGTGCTCTAATATCATATGAAGTGCCCTAACATTTACCCCAGCTTCTCTTGACCACTTCCTCCCTTCTCACATCCTCCTTCTCTTCTGCTAAGACCTAATAGGCAGTCCTCATTCTTCTTTCAGAAAATTATTTGTTAAATACACTGGGTAAATTTCATATTTCACAAGAATGATTCTTAGAAAATGTAAGAGCAATCAATAAAATTGCATTATCTTACCTGAAAAATATCTACTGAACCTAATAAAGAAGAAATGCAGACACTGAATCTCTTCAGCAACACCACATTTCTTAGCTCCCTACCTGAAGAATTCAGGATGTTCTGCAGGTCTGAGTTTCCAGGGTGGCTAGGGAAGATAAAAATGCTAACCCAGATGGAGGTCACACTACACAAAGCTATGGAAGAGTGGATCACCCTGATACATGCAAAGTCCCATTATATTCTCTTAGCATTGCTTGCACAGGCTCACTGGCACTTGCTAAATGTTAAAAACACCTCCTAATCATCTTTGAAAATTAGGAATGTATTAGACAACAGGGAAGTTCAAGGGAGCCATGGCCTAAAGATAAATTTACACTCTGAAGAACATTTATTTTCTCCTAAGTTTTTCTGCTTTCTCTGTAACATGCTATTTCACAAGTTTTTCTTTGCCAATGTGAAATCTGCAAAGACACCCTGATATGCTACATAGAGATAAGAGATTTGTGCTGCAAATTTACAGGACAAACAGCCCAAAACCTTCTGGAATCAAAACCTGGACTGAGGGGAAGATGTTAATATAGAAAGTAGTAATATTTTGTCATGCACACCTACCTACAAAGTCTGATTTGCCACAGAAAACACTGAAAACCTGCAATCTTTGAGGTGCTTTATTTGGGAAAGGAAATGTCTTGGTTGTGAGTACATGAAGCCTGCTCTTCACAACTGAAAAATAATCAGCAGCATTAAAACCCAGGAAGTGCCAAGGCCCTGACACAAGGTTAATCACAAGGTAATTCAATAGTAAACCATACATGCAAAAGCACTCATTAATGTGCTACAGCATGGGAGCAGTATATAAAAGCAGAAAATCTCCTCCACCCTGGGTAAAGTGACTTTAGGATACAAATCAGATGTTGTACCTACAGAACTATAACTGAATTCTAGGGTTAAAACTCAGATGAATCATGTATTTCTGCTATTTCATGTATTTCAGTTTCAAAATGAACTGAAGAATTGCTGTGATTTGTGCAAAATCTTCTACATTAATTTGAAAACTTCTGCATCATGCCCTCTTTTCATATGTCAACATCAGACTCTCTAAACTGTAAAACAAAACCTCCCAGGTTAAGTCTTACTCTTTATGACCATCTTTTCTCACAAGAATATTTGTAGCTTATGGTCATGCAGCATTTAATCACTGCAGATGCTTTGATAGGCAAAAAGTTCACATTAACTTCACAGTAAGGCTGAAGGTGTTGGCCATGTTAAAAAAATTATACTGGTGTTCATATGATGGGATTTTTTTGTAGTCAATGTGTGCTCCCTAAGTTACAGTAAACAGTTTTAAAGGAAATGGATCTATATTGGCAGTACAGCTGTTTTTTAAATATGCTGATTTTTTAAAGGGCCCAAACTGTATCGTGCAGACAAGGTCTGGGTTACTCATAGAAATTTCTAATAAAAGTACCTGTTAGCAAAAAAAATCCAACAAACTGCACTTGAGTTCCCCAAATCCTAGAATAGGCCTCTGAACAGTCATACTCTTTTAGTTTTCTAAGACATTATCTGCTCTTCAAGAATTCCAGAAGCTCCCAAGGCATCCAGGAAGGCTTTCAGGTTTAATGCTCTAAGGTTCTTCAAAGGATCTGGGAAAGGTGCTTATGGTTACAGTTACAAAAAGAGCATCACTCCAAACCCCCAAAATCTTCCACAGCTCACTTTAAATGAATAGATCAGGTTTGATTTTATCTTACAAGACCTTCTGGTTTTAAAGAGACTTTCCTGCCAAGACTGCAAGACAGAAACGTGGATGCTATACGTGTGGGCATAACCTAAGCTATTTAGTATCTAGATAAAAAACAGCAGTTAAGCCACAGAAGTACAGATTCTTATGGTCTCCAAGTACTATGCAGACAGCTCATGTCATGGCACGCAGCACTGCAGTTTCGCTGGTTTTTAGCCAAAAAGATTAAAGCTACATTAAGCACGCTGCAATCTTTTCTACCAAAAGTCTATCCTCAAAATGGCCAGGCTTTTGACACAGCCTTTTGAACTTAAAGCAGCTGAAACACCAGCTACAACAGATGTACAGGACCTGCAAGGGATGGTAATGCTGCACCTTAAATTGTCAGTGCTGTTGTGCTGATCCAGCAGATTTCTGTTGGAGGTTCAGCAGCAGCAGCACTCACTTTCTACCAGTAAAGCACCTTCCTCACAGACAGACCAGCTGCAATGAGAATGCTGTTTCAGAACACAAGCTGTGCATCCTGTTTTTTCCTTGGCACTCTAAGTTTTTCAGTGGAAGAGCCTGTTGGAGAGGCAGAGCTGAGGGTCAGACTCAGACTAGTCAGGTATTTGGTTTTCGTTTCATCCTCATGAAATCCTTTGCAGTCTTTCTACTTATTTTTAGTATTGCTGCTTGTGTCATTGGTTTTCTTATCTTCACATTCATGATCTTTTCACTTTGTTTCCAGTGCTGTTTATTGTGTACAGGTCTAAGATTAGGCTCAGATTGCACTGATTTCAACTGTGCAAAAGAGGAGTTGTGCATTGTTCCTTATTTGGAACACATAAATATGTTTGAATATCATTAGTGTGACACAAGAAATTATACTGGTATTTATATCTATTTTAAACAGCATACCAGTATATACTGATGGTTTCTGGCTTTAAATGGACTGAACGGGGCTTTTAGAAGTCATTACAGAAAACACAATTATGATTTTTTTTGACAAACTTCTATAACCTCAGGAATACAATCAGATATTCACCATGTAGCAATAAAACCTGCCTACTGCTTGGGGATATTTTGACTGGAATAACCTGTGATTCCACTTCAACCACTCGAGTTTCTGCACCACTACAGAACACGCATCTTGAGAGGATATTTCAAGCCTGGAAAAGAGATGTGTCCTACAGCAATTCAGGGCTCAACTACAAATGTGTATCTTGAAATTTTTGTTACTAAAAATGAAGCCTAAAGATACAGGAGATCAGAAAAAAAAATGCAGGGGTTAAGAATGCTCAAATTCTAACCCTACTAACCTCAGAAATATTTGAGACACTAAGAAGCAGTGCTGTGAGTGACTGAACCACAGAATGGAATGGCTCTTCCTTCTCCTACCACCAGCTCCTGGCTTTGTTCTCTCCTCAGCAACAGATCTGACACTTACTGACCCTGATTCAACTTACAGATCTTTTTACTAAGTCAAAGAAAACAACATTATTTGCTTTCCTGATCCAGCTTACAGCTATGAAAGTAGTTGGCACAGAGAGGTGGAACAAGAGTATCAGATTAGAATGAGTGTTTTAAAATACTTGTGTGGAGCACTCAGTCCTGATTTTGGTCTGATTTTCATTAGAAATTCATTCTATCAGCTGGGGCTATTGCCTTTGAAATCCAGATCTTCCAAAGTAGTGGCAATTAATAACGGGATCCTTGTCTGTCAAGGATCTTTTGCTCCTGTAAATATTAACTGCTCACAGAGTAAACACAAAGATTCAGTCTAAAAAGATGGTTTGGGAACAATTTTGGGAGCATGCAAATGACTTAAAAGAATTAAATTCCACTCTGGTATTGGGAAAACCATTTAGTGCCTCTGTGCTGCAAACCATCACTTATGAAAACGGGGATAATGACAGTTCTGCTGCCTCTTGGTGATGATATGAAGAAAATACGTTTTTAAAGAAGAGGTTTCTCAATACGATGGTCATTGGTGAAACATGAATACAAGTACTATTTCAGTATTCAAATAACAGTCGTTTTCACGAGGGTTTTGTTTTGTTTTTTTGGTTTTTTTTTCCTAGTAGCTCTTCTCCTGAAAGAACATTAATTTTCTTTAAGGAACTTTGCTTTTTCTTTCCCATCCTTGTGAACATTTTTTCATTACTAAGCCCAGTAATTATTATTGTGTTCTATCCTGTACCTGGCACACTACACACCCCTCCATACTTTCCTGAATCTTCAGGGATTTCCCTACAATTTACATGGACTTAAGCCTACTTCCTTGCCCTAAATCCATGAAGTACATGAAAGCTTACACCCTTTCCCTGAATCACCACTGTGAGCTATTAAAACAAAGGCTTTTGTTTCAGGAGTCAAGGTCTTAATAACTTTTTTTTTTTTTTTTTTTTTTTTTTTTTTTTTTTTTTTTTTTTTTTTTTCTGGTCTGCTTCCAGAGCAGCTCAATTGATGAGATTAAGGTAGCCAGGGGTGGCCTCACGGCCCAGGGGACATTTAAACTCACAACAGCACAAACCATCCTTTTCCACCGCCCAAGAACCGCTGAGGTCCCGGAATCTGCAGGGCTGGGGTTCAGCCCCCGCAGCACCTCCCCGGATCAGACCCCTCAACGCTTTCAAAATACCCCCCCTGGTTAGGAAGTTTCACTTCCACATCTAAGACCGACCGGAGGGTAGAAACCAACAGTTTGGTAGGGAAGACCTGCCCTTTTCACGCCAGCAATCGACCCCTTCACCATCCCCTCAGGCTGCGGGACGGCACCCGCCCGGCACAGGCAAAACTTCCCGGGCCGCCGGCAGGACCGAAGCACCCGGCACAGGGTCTGGCGGGCGGCGAGCACCTCCAGGGCGGCAGCCTCGCCTCTGCCCCATGGGGAAGGGGGCACACGGCTGCCGGGGACGGCTGCGAGGCCCCCTGGCAACCCTGTTTTCCTGCAGGCTCGCTTGTCCCCATGGCCGTGCGGCAACGCCAGCGCCTCCGCTCACAGCCCCCTCGCGAATCAGCGAGGGGTTCTCTCACGGCCGCTGCTTCCATGTTCGCCTTCGGTCAGGTCCCGACCCAGAAGACCGTCACAGGGGTCCTTCCTCCTGCCACACACCCGGCCCCGCAAGCGGGCTGCCTGCTTGTCCCCTCATCCCCCCCAGCTCGGCCCGGCGGGCTTACCGGTGGCACCGCGCACATCCCACCGTCATGGCCACGACGCCCCTCC
>JAAWXA010000013.1:15908942-15969801 GCA_038090715.1 Florisuga fusca
CATCTGGCCCTCTGCGGATGCGCCGCCCCCTCTGCCACCCCGGCCTTTCCTCCGCATCCCGGAGCTGCCGCCCTTCGCTGCTCCTGGACCTCCACACCTCACCTTTCCCCGCCTTCTGCCGCTCGGATTTTTTCTCGCCGCTTTCCCGGTCTAGTCTGGGGGGACTGTCTGAGGCAGAACCCGCCGGGATGGGCTGCGGGAGGGGGGACCCTGCCAAAGGCGGCTCCGTCTCACACCAGAGTTCCTCAGCAGACAGAGGCGAGGAGTGTGGCTGTGACAGAACCTGAAGCCCTCAGCAGTTTGTCAGGGAAATTGAGGTTCTTGGTCTTTCGCCAGGAAAGTCTGGCACTGAAGCACTGAAGGCAGCTTGGCCTGTCTAAACATCAATTTTTCTAGACAATGGGCTAATCAAGGTTAGCAAACACTCCTCTCTCGTTTTCTAGGAAGTAAGCCTCTGGCTAATGGGAAACTGCCCGATTTTTCTTAAGTAAATCACTGTCATCAGGTATGTCTGTGACCTGTTTCATCAATAGCCCATTTTGAAGCCCACACTGCCCTTTTTGCTCCTTCCTACTGCCTTTCAGAGCACTCCTAAGGCTGCCCCTTCCTGTGAAATGACATGGCCTTTTGCACAGAACTGAGAAGATTCCTACTCCAAGACCATCTGCTGAAAAAAAAGAAAAAAACCAAACCAAACCAAACAAAACACAAGGAGTTATTTGCTGATTCCTTGTTCCCTACTGAAACAGACTAGAGTTACCGGTACTCGTCCAATCCCTACAATGTTTCCTGACAAAAACCTGGGAGGGCTGTGCTGAACAGTAGTAGCTTTTTGTGATCTTCCCATGTGCAAGGCTTTGTTTTCCTCTACTGCCCTACATTTTAGCATGCCCTGCCTCCCTGACCACACTGAAACATTTTGGTTGTGATTCAGCAAACAACCGCTGATGTCCTCTTCTTTGAAGAACCCACAGAGCTTACAGGAATTTCAAAACATTGGCATGTCAGATGGAATAAAAATACATCTACCTGAAGGAAGTCCATAACTGCTGCCTCGAAGTTATGCAGGTTTATTCTGGGCATGAAAAGATATGGAGTTCTTCTGTTTCCCTGGCAGGATCCACCACCTTTTCTGGCTCTGTTGCTGTAGGAAAGTGGGTGAAACTTTAAGGAGGGCAAAGCTGCTGTGAGACTGTAGTAAGCCTGGCAGAAAACAATTACTTTAATGTTGTTCCAAAGAAGACAGTCATTAGAAATAATGCTTGACTGAGAAAACTCACTGATAGCTTTTCTGTGTAGAGATAACATTAAATGTCCTCCACATAGACATAGCCCTTTTTTCCCAGAGAAGTCTGCAGGTATCTTTCATATTAATTCCAGGACAGCACCATGAAAAGGGAAAACTATGGGCACGTGAGAGCGATTGATGATCCCAGGACAGCTGGAGAGCTTTTTGGTCTTCTGTTTTCTTCTAATCCTCTTATCTGTTCATGACTGCAATAACTCCACAAGTACAAGCATGAACTGCTCATCCAGCTGTGCTTATGTTGGAACTTGTTTGGGCCCATGAAAGAGAGGATCTTACATCATGGGAACTGTCAGCTAAACATACTGGCAGACTGAAAACTTTCCCATACAGACCTGGAAGGAAGAGGGAAATGTGTCACAGCAAGCCATTTCCTGAAGCATCTCAAGTTAATGAAATGCCAAGATCCTGGGTATGATGCCCCAGACATTACAGTACCAAATCTACATAAATAGTAGTGCCAGTGGGGATTTGGGTTTGGAGACATAGATAGTTATCATTACTGTCATGTGGAGGCTCCTGGACCAGCTTAGCAAGTATAAGGTGCATTCATATCAGGCCAGTGGATTTATCTGAGAGATTTGGCATGTGTTTACAGTATAATTAGTGACATACTATGATATCCACTCTGCTTTAAATATCTCTGAAGATGTGGCAGTGTATCAATCATAGCTTATAGCCAGAAATGAACTTGATTATCAGCCAGGAATCTACTCACCTTTTTTCCCCCTTAGCAGTAAACCCAAATAATTTAACTGTAGTAGAGATTTCATCAAAACCCTTAAATTTTAAATTAGATCGAATTATTATTTACAGGATCATTGATTAAATTATGCATTTAGAGTCCTAACCAATGTTATATGTAAACACCCAATATTTTGCCAGAGCAAATTAAAGCTGTGTGTTATTCATAAGCTCTAAGGCAATGTCTTACTACAAGATCCTCAGACCCTGACAGGACCCCAGTCTGACTGAGTTTACAGAAGGATGGATGGACACTGAGTAACACAGCCATTTATCTGTTCTAGTCTGCCCGTGGCTATAAACTTTATTTACCATAAACCATCTAAATCTGCATGGGATCATTGATTTCCTTGTGAGGAGATTGTGTTCATCACTGGAGTGAGCATTTTAAAAACATTAATTTTACTTCACAGCTCCCTGTGAGATAAGAAGTTATTATGATTTTCACATTGCAAATAAAAAATTGGAAAAAAGGGGTAATAAACACCACAGCATGAAAGGGTTTGCCAGTGATTCTGAGCCAAAAGATCTAACATCCATTTTTATATTTTTTTACAGTGCAAAATATATTCTGTGTATACTACGTACATTTTGCAAAGCTTGGGAGAGGTAGAGCAGGTATGTAAATATTATAAGAACTTTCCTGAGTTCTTCTGGGCATCTTCTGGGTCCTGGAGTGTATTTTGTTGTTACTGTAAGCATGTCATATATTTTGGTTCATAAAGTGACTGAGCTTTATCTTAAAAGTAATTAAGTATTTTGCTAATATTTGCTAATTTGCTAATATTACTGTATTGGAAAAATGTTCCAGAGTATGATTTCTGTGAGGGTTAAGTAGCTTTGTAGCTTCTAGACTCAACCTCATGCATATTTGCTCTTATACTGGCAGTGACCACTCTTTTCATGGTTTAAGTTATTTTTATTCCTGGTGTTTATACATCCACCTTTGTCTCGCTAAAGTAAACTGAATAAGGATGAATTATATCAAACCAGAGGAAGGCTCACTCAACTCAGAGTAGAAGTGTCCAGCCACAAATCTGCTCAGACCTTAGTTAATGCTGGATAAATTGCTGTGATGTAGCTTGTGTAGGTAAGTTTTAAGTAGTATTCACTCAAGCAATTCTCATTTTTTTGCTTGTGGTTTATACCACTCTTTAGCCAAATCCAGAGTGCCAGGAATCAGGAAGCTTGCATTATGTCCCAGTTCTGGAGAGCAGCTTTTTGCAGTCAGTAGCAGTTATTCTTATTCTTGTAGCACTTACTGATTTATCATTCAGTGTGGTTTGGCCATAATGTGTATGGGTCACTAAGATGATGTGACTTTTTGTTCTCAGGATTTTCATTCTTCTCTTTCTGCAGAAAGTAACTGACAGCTGGAATTAACCAAGGAATCTGAGTCTTTCACTTTTAAGGGGCTCTGACTTACCAGGACAAGCAGAAAAACCATCTTAAATGAGATTATCTTACTACAACTCCTAACACAGCAGGAATTTACCTCTTGTCTTGGTGTTAGTACTTTCTATGGTAGGGAAGCTGAACTGGTGCTCTCTAGTGGGACTCTAGCTTGGAGCAGTCCAGGTTCACTATCCTGCTGAGCTAATATGGGCCCATGGAATATGAAATCATAAAATTATAACTCTGAAGAAAAGGAGCATCATCTAGTGCTGCTACTCTCCATGCAGATGGAAAAGTGTGTAGAACTAGCTAAGGGGAATTTCACACAGGTGGCTTTGATGCACTTGGATAAATCACTTTATCCCCACTTTTCCTGTTTGCTGTGATCTGCAAACTTCCTGTGGCTAATCTTCAGCCTTATCTACACTTGCTATTGTAAATATTATTGTTCTGTAAACTTGTTCTTAGCTTGTTTACACTGCTACATTTTTATATGCATTTATGTACTTATGTGCCTTCCTTTTAATTTTATATATAAGCAGATTATCTGACTTGCTGACTTCATCTGGTCCACAAAAGAACCTTAATTCTGGACCTTCTTTTTATCAAACCACTATATCTCCTAATAAAATGGGATGAATCAGTGATTTCAAATGAACAATGTAGTTTACTATATACCATGTTGCTTTTTATCTCTTTGTGGAACATTATTGTCTGGGTTATAATTTTTAAAATTTTTTTTCAATCAACTTTTTTTTTTAGTTTTTCTAAATCTCAATTTCTGATGATCAGATTACTCCAACTTGCTAAAACAATTTTTTTCACTCTTTTAACATAGTTGCTTATTTCCATTTCTTGAACAAACAAAAATAATCCCACAGAGGGGATCTGAATATGCCACTTGGGCTTTTGATTCTCTCAGGTATTTTCCACAAGGGAAAACCCAAGGCTATTTTTTCATAAGACACTTAATCTAATTTTAGGAAATGTAATATTATATCAGAAGTGTCCTCAAGAACACACACTAATAAAAACACATTTCAGATGTATTTAAACGTTTTGGAATGTGAAACTTTGTGGCTTTATATCTGATCATCTCACCTTCAACAGCCAATGTCAACTAAGACAAAGTATTGACCAAGATAAAGCACAGACCAAGATGAAGCACAACTATGGTTTTAGCCAGCTTAGCAGAAATGTTACCACATGGATGTTTCTAATCAACTTGGGTACCCCAGAACATCACAGATCCATGATTAATTAATGAAAAGCCATGACCATGGTAAAGGCAAGAGAGATTTATACTTTCATGGGGATTGCAGGTCAAGTTCAAACTTAAAAGAAAGCCTACTGTTTACTTTTAACCAGTACTATGTATGACAATGTTAGAACAACTGCTCTTGCTAGGATTTTGTGTCATATTGTGCATTGCAATGAACATATGGAAACAACATATCCTGGATTTAAATTAACAATTTGCATTTTTCTCCTTATTTTCCTCCTTTTTGGTAGAGGAACTATTTAAAGAAAACTAGATTACTTTCCCACTCAGGATTTCTCCTGAAATAGTCTCCAAATTGTGAAAGGAAGATTTCTTCTTATATTCCTTATGGTGTCTTGTGGAAGAACAAGTAGGACTCTGTCTTCCCAGTGTGGAGAGAAATTATTTGGAGAGCTCTTCTTCAGAATTTGTTCCAGGGTAACTCTAAATAAAACCATATGCCATCTCAGCTACTTGATTGAAAATGAAGAATATATCTATTGATTTAATAACATGAAACAATTTCAAATATGGTGTGAGCAAAATGCTGATCAAAGCTAATGTCACCTGTATGATGAGATTTGTTATTTCAATATAGCAAATCCTATTTATAAATACATTTTCCTACCTTGTAAAAGGCTTTTCCTTTTGACTGAGACAGAGAGTTTTCTTACCTTTTCAGCTGGGTAGTAATGTTTTTGAGTGAATTAGAACATTTTGGGTTTTTTACCTGGAAAGAGAGATTATACATAGGCAAGCTGAGACATAATGGTTTTATTGGCATGACTCTGTTTCTCAGCAGTGACTAAGCCATGCAAAAATTGTTTTTCCATTGCAAAATACACAATGTGCCTCTCTTTGTATCTTTGTTGGTTTGCAACACTCTCACGCTAAATAAAAAGAGGAATTGCAGTAATATGATTCAAAGTGGAAATTGTCCCAGGAACGATGGAAGTCATGGGTCATGGTTATACAACTGCAGCAACAGTGTGAAAATTAGCAAGGTTTGAAAAGCTGAAGAGTTGAGGACTCTTACAAGTGCTTTGCAAAATCTACTTTTCAATTAAGACATAAATATTTAGTTATTGTTTTTTAGTTTGAAGAATATTTCACTTTCAAATTATATTTTTCTGGCCTCTTTCTCCCCTACAATGTACTTTTTTGTATTCCTCATTTGCTGCCTTTGATATTGCCATGTGTGTCCTAAGAGAAAAGAATTTCTATGATTCTGGGCACACACCTGGCTTGCTCCTGTGGTCATACTTTTCCCAAAACACAGAAGAACTGCTGTTTCTTATCTGTTATTATTTATAGGTAATAAACACAATGGCTAAAAGCCTCTGACTTAGTGGATTCCTACACCTCTTGCAGGAACAGACATTGTCTTAATTCTGCAGGTAGGGAAAATCAGATGTAAGATGAGGTGACTATGAAATAATACAGTGTTTGGAATTAGATCTTTATCCAAGTTCTGTGTGAAGCACAGGAGTCACAAAGTCTGTCTCAGAAAAGAAAAAATGGGAACACATGTCAAATATCCTTCAAGGAAGGTTATATGAATAAAGTGTACAAACAGACTCCACTTTCCTGAGCTTAGATAAAGGCATGATAGACAGGATTTGTTGTTTGATAAGAGTCTAGGAAAGTTTTCAATTAAGTCAGTTCAATTGTTATTTCCAATTGGAAAGAGAAAGATGGAAGCAAGAGGTAGCTGTGCCCTTTATATATTATTTAGAAGTCCAGAAATTATGTCCAGCACGATGTGCTGCCAAACTGGACACAGAATGACAAGACTGAGAAAGATTTAAATCCTAAGGCCATTTGTAAGTTTTTTGTAAGTCTGTATTTACCTTGCAAGGGAGTCAGAGGTAAAAAAGTACTATATTGGCAAAAACATTCTTAACAGGGATGTAGCTTTATCAATAAACTGCTTTTTCTTAGTTGGTAAAAATTGGCTTCTCTTTCTTTGATCTTGTTTGAAACAATCTCTGTCAGCAAAATCAGAGTTTTGCCAGCTATTTGACCAACAGCTGTTTTCATGACCTTAAAATATTATGTGACCAAAAGCAGCTCTCAACTCAGAGTCATAAAATAAATACTGTCCATGAACTTTTTGTGGGGGTGGAGGGAGATGTACCAAGCAGTGTGTTTATTATTTTAGGAATACTTTCTCCCTACTGCTTTTATGACATGTTGGTGCAACTGGAATATGCAGCATATTCCAGTGCCAGTAATTGTTGTTTACTAATAGGGCTAAGTGTCACCATAATCTACCCACAGGGCATTTTCTTTTGTCTTTTATGATGTCCAAAGGATTTTGAAAAGCACCAACACATTCTTAGCATTCATAATTAATATTAAAACCTTTAGGTTAGGCTTAGGTTAGGGAAGGGGAAGAAAAATTGGCTCGTGGTTTTACTTCATCTGCACTAAAAGGGAATATAAATTTTCTGTTGTTGCCTTTTTGCATCCCAGACATTTCAGTCATGAGATCTGCAAATGGTGAGCAAAATTTTAGACCTAACAGATACCTGGTATTCAGTTCACCTAGAACTCTTTAAGCATGAAAAAGGGGACATAGGAGAGTATAAACAGAACCAACAGATTTTTCCCTGTGAAATGGTAGGATGGGTTTTGTTTGGAGCATAAGCTCCCCCTGCTGCTGTTTTGTAGTGTCCGACATTGTACAGTAAAAAACCCTAAACAAACTGGATAGGTTTCAAGANCCAGGATGCCATTGGCCTTCTTGGCCACCTGGGCACACTGCTGGCTCATGTTCAGCTTCCTGTCAATCCAAACCCCCAGGTCCCTCTCTGTCTGGCTGCTCTCCAGCCACTCTGTGCCCAGCCTGGAGCTCCCCATGGGGTTGTTGTGGCCAAAGTGCAGGACCCGGCACTTGGCCGTGTTGAACCTCATCCCGCTGGATTAAAGAATACAAAATAATTTTTATTTGCCATTTCATCTATTTCTGAAAGGTTGTTGGTAATGCTAAAACCTGTTCCATAAACCTCCTCTCTGGCCTGGTTAGCATTCAACTGCTACTCAGGCAAAGCAGAAACGAGCTATTCAGGGAAAACACTAAACAGCAGCAGAGACTTCTGGAGTTACTATTTCTCCTTACTTCCACAATGCCTTTTAGTATTAGAGAAATTGAGACACTTGATAAGCCTTGAACTTTCTCCAGTGCCTCCTGTTGGAAACTCACCCTGCTAAGAGTGAAAAAGCAAAGCGGGAAAACCGGCGGAATGTAAAACAGCTGGCGTGTTATTGCATATAAAAATTCGTAAAATGTTGAGAGGCTTTGTTCGACTTAACCTGTCGCCTCGTTGAAGCTTGGGCCGAGCAGCGGGGTCACCCTCCACCCCCACTGCTCCCTCTCATCTGGGCCGGGACTCGAACCCTCAAACTTGTCGGGGCGGGGGAATGCGTCTTTGCCCGCACGCATGCGCCTCGGCGCCGGAGGGGAGGGGATAACGCCTGCTCGTGGGACTGCCCGGGAAGGGTCGGGAAAGGTTTGGGAATGCTGCGGGCTCTGGAGGCGCTCCCACCGGGACGGGCACTCGAGGTGGGCTCCCCGGGCGGGTGGTAATGGGGTCCCGGCGCCTCCGAGGCAGGGCGGCTCCCTGCCTTTAAATAGGAGTGTCCGGGCCGCTGCTACCGCGTAGCAAACTTGGGGAGGGGGAAGGGGAAGCGGGCGGCTGTCCCCAGTCCCGTCTCGTCCGTGTTTCGTTCCGCCCCTCGGGGCTGTGGAGGGCGGTGTTGGCCGAGGTGCCCTTCTCCGGAGCCTGTGCTGGAGGCCGTCCCCTTCCCCGGCCTCTCGGGGCTGCCTGCCGCACTGCGCGGCCTCTGGTCCCCTCCAAACCTTAAAATGCGCCGGGGGTGCAGCCAGCGGGAGTTTGATGGTTGGAAGTAGCCTTGAGCTCTTCGCAGCGTTAGTCTGCCCCCGCCTCAGGGCTCGGGTGCCGAGGAGGGTGTCCTGCCCGCCGGGCCCTCGGCTGCTCCCAGGGAGGCTCCGGCCATTCGTTCCCAGTCGGCGAGCTGCGGGCTGACTGCGCTTCCCTCTGCGGTGATCAAAGCACATCTCCTGCAGCGGGACAGCCAGCCAGGCTCAAGGAACAAGCTCAGTGCGAGAGGCTGGTGGGTTGGGAGCCCAGAGAGACATCCATGGGCACAGGCTTGGGGATTGGCACTTGGGATTGTGCTTCGCCTTCCCAGAGGCCCAGTGCAGGTGACCAAGCGTGTGGCAGCTCTGCTGAAAACTAAGTCTGTGCTGTGGTTTCTGTGGCCAGACTTGCTGAACTGACTCTGAGGACAGTTCATTTCCAGGGAACTAGAGGACAGAGTGGCTGGAGAGCAGCCAGGCAGAAAGGGACCTGGGGGTTTGGATTGACAAGAAGCTGAACATGAGCCAGCAGTGTGCCCAAGTGGCCAAGAGGGCCAATGGCATCCTGGCCTGGATCAGGAACAGCGTGGCCAGCAGGTCCAAGGAGGTGATTCTGCCCCTGTACTCAGCCCTAGTGAGGCCACACCTCGAGTCCTGTGTCCAGTTCTGGGCCCCTCAGTTTAAGAAGGATGTAGAGGTCCTGGAGGGCAACCAGGCTGGTGAAGGGACTGGAGCACAGATCCTCTGAGGAGAGGCTGAGGGAGCTGGGGCTGTTCAGCCTGGAGAAGAGGAGGCTCAGGGGAGACCTCATTGCTGTCTACAACTACCTGAAAGGAGGCTGTAGCGAGGTGGGAGCTGGACTCTTTTCACAGACGACCTTCAACAAGACAAGAGGACACAGTCTTAAGTTGTGCCAGGGGAGGTTTAGGTTAGATATTAGAAAGAATTTCTTCACGGAGAGGGTGATCAGGCATTGGAATGGACTGCCCGGTGAGGTGGTAGATTCTCCGTCCCTGGAGATATTTAAAAAAAGACTGGATGTGGCACTCAGTGCCATGGTCTAGCAACTGCTCCGGTGGGTCAAGGGTTGGACTAGATGATCTCTGAGGTCCCTTCCAACCCAGCTAATTCTATGATTCTATGATTCTATGAACTATTTATTTAAAAATTTTTTTTAATAGAATAGTGCATGGGCTGTGCTCAGAGCAAGCATTGAGATGGTACTGGTGAAGGGAGGGCGGGTTAACTGTCATGTTCTTAAGTTATATATTCCCTTGTTTCAGTTCCTTCATAAAATAATTGATGGCATATGTGGCCGTGGGTATCCTCGGTACCAGGATTATGGCAGTGTTTGGAGCTTGTCAGAGTGGATGGAAGTTTTAGAAGAAGCAAGGACATATTTCAGAACTGCAGTTGGAAAGAACTTAACTGATGAAGAGGTAAGGGCTTGTCACACACCCAGCTTTGCTGTGAGAGATCTTGCTGGAGTGATTATTCTTCTGGTCTTAAGAAGTTGTAACTACTAATGGGAGTAAGCCTAGACAGGTGGAAGGTGAACAGCATTTAGAGATACACTGCAAGGACTTTAAAAAGGAAAAGAAATTGACACTGTTTTTATTTTTTTTAACTAAATAGTACCTTTAAAATGCTGGTTTACTCAGTTAAGTTGATATCTTAATTACCACCAAATCAAACTTGTTTTCCTTAAAATACATAACCTGTCATTGCTGTTCATTAGTGATAAAAATAATTCACACTTGTTTGTCTTTTTTTCTTCATTACTACTGCACTGAAGGATTTAAAAAGTGTATGTTGTTTTTTTAAAAAAACATAAAAAAACAAACAAAAAAACCACAAACCAAAACCCAAACCAACAGCAACAACAAAAAAATCAAGAAACCAAAACAAACAAAAAAGCCCTCCAAAACAAAAACAGAAACCACAAAACCAAATCAGACTGTGAATGCAAGACTGTGTGGGACAGGGACTACAACTGAGGGCACTGCAATATGTATAAACTTTGCAAAAACTAGTTCCATTATCAGAAATGTTAATTCTCATATTTGCACCTGGTAGTAGCTAGGCCAAGCAAAGATACCTGTGTAGCCATAGGGAAAGCCCCTATATCAGTGTATATGTTCAGCTAAACTCCTGTACCTTGCCTCCACTATGATATTAAGAAACTTTCACAGCCAAACCTGTCTTGTTTGTGTGTGGGTTTTTTGTTTTAGTTTTAGGGTGGTATCTAAGAAGGCTGAGAAAGCCTCTGTTTTCTGGTGTCTTTTAAATGTCATGAAAGTTTGTTTTTTTTCTCTATCCATTGTTGTGGTAAGTAACAAAGACAGAGGGCAGTGCAAAAATGTGAGGTGGTGGAGTCCATTTTACAGCTTGGGTATCCACAGAACACAGTTACTATGAGTAGTACATGTGGTTGTTGTGGTTCATAGTTTAAACAATCACAATTTTATTTTTTTTTTTTTTTTTTTGTAGGCTGCTCAGCAGATCAATGAGTTAAATTCAAACTGTCAAGAAGCAATCACAAAGTGCCTAAAAGGCAGAAAGGAAGAAATCAGGAATGCTCTAGTGGAAAGAGTAAACTCTATCTCTTCTGCCCAGCTGCAAGATTTTGACTGGCAGTTAAAGGTGAGAATGTTGCCTTGATCTTCTTTGGAAGAAGTGTTCCACTGTACAGAAGTAACTCTTGGTATAGTCCCCTTAGGTCTGCTCTTTGTGGAGCATGATTCAGATCTTACATGTACCAGAAAACCACATACAAAAAACTTTCACTTTGTAAAAAACGCAGTTGTAAATTTTTTTATTATTATTATTTATTTTAATTCCCTGTTTTCCCTCTTTCCTAAGAGGAGACTGAATACAAATACTGTCTCTATCCAGGCCTCAAAATCAAAACAGCATACAAAACTTTCAGGTTTTCCTGAATAACACTCAAAGGAATAAGAAATATTTCATTTTTAGAATACACTGATTTAGGATGCATTACCCCGACTTCTCAATTTTTTTTAAATTCCTGCAGTAAAGAATTCTTTAATAATTAGTTGGAAATCATTTATCTTTACATTTATTTTGATAATAAGCCAGTCATAACTGTGCTGCCTGAAGTTGGATGGTGCTTTGGTGTTATGAAGGCAGCTGCTTCCAATTAAGCTCTATCAAAGACTCAAAATATAAACAGTGTGCAGTAATGTTGTTCAGCTAGTCCATGGGAGCTCTTAAACATATTTGTAGAGTTGTTAAATAGTTTCACATTTCAATGAGAGCATTAAATGATTTGTACAGGAAACAGCTTTGGAAATTGAGAACAGTGCTCACAATAGACAATATTTTGCAAGAGGAAATACATCATTTTGTGTTTCAGATGCAGTGTTACTAGGGATTGATCTCTTGCTAACTGCACTTACTCCTGACAAAAATATTGGCTAGCAGTGTATGACCTCTTGTGAAAAGAAACCATAAGCAAAAAACTTTATTCTGGAGGATTTGTAACATTTCTTTCTGTTTTGTGGTACAAATTTCTGCTACATGTGTGAACTACTGTATTTCTTTTGCTTTAATCCATTTTTAAATTTTTTGCTTTAACTCGTGATTTGTTTTTTTGTGTTGTTTTTTTTTTTTCACTTACTCTTGTTGAGCCCCAGGAATGACATTGTCTCTCCTCTGCTGTACCACATTCTGCTCTCTGAATAAATAAGATAGGTGTGCACAGTACATACAGTATTGCCAACTGATCTTTGATTTTAATATATTTTTAAGAACCCTGTTTATACTAGAGTATAAAAGTAAACCAAAAAAAGCACAATCAGTGTTTAAGCCTCTTCCTCAGTGTTTATCAAATTAGATATGACAAAGAATGTTTGATCATCTTTAGAGCTGAAAAACACACAAATGTGTCCTCTTCCTCCCAACTGCCCCTTCTATAAGATGTTTCTTATTTGTTGATTACCAAAACTATTTGGATACTGTGGCTTCAGAATTGATATACTTCACTTTTTTAAAACCACAGTGAAAGTGCATCCTTTCTTTTCACCTAGAATAAAATAGTGTTTCAGCCCAGGGATTTAAACAAAATGTTTAGACAAAATGTATTGCTACCAAGAGGGACTTTAGTAATTCTTGGTACTCTCAAACAAACAATTCCCAACAACTGGAAAAACAAACCAAACCCAACCCAAAAAGCTGCAGAGATGACTTCTGGGCAGGTAATGTTGTCAGGTCAGTGTTTCCTCTGGTGGTACATAATCAATATAAAGTGTAGATGTGGTGCTACAAAGGACTAAGCTTCATGGATTCACCTTACACTCTACTGTTTTATCACTCTGCATAGCTTGCTCTGTCCAGTGATAAGATCTCCATGCTGCAAATGCCACTTCTCAATCTTGATTTGGATGTGAGAGAAAATGGTGAAATTAAACCAATTTCTATAGAGATGAATAAGGAAGAGCTGCAGAACCTAATCAATGCACTGGAAGCTGCAAATAAGGTATCTTTTACTGATAACATCCTTTTTTTTCTGACTTCTCATGTATTGATTTTATTTTAACTGAAATTGTTTGTTCTGAGTGTCTTGCTGAAAACCCAAAGTGAATAATTCATTGTCAAAATGACTGAAGTTACAGAAAGCCTTACACAAGGCAGACTATCTTGGATAGACTTCTGGGTTTTTTTTTTTTTAGCACAGTTTAGTCTAGAATTTTAAAAAAATGCAATTAGAATACTCATAAGCATAATAGCCTGTTCAGAGCACCATTAAAAAGTCTCTTGAGAATAGGAGGAGAAGAAAATGAAATGATAAAATGTCAGATTAGACTTGATTTGTAAAGATAGGTGAGAACTCCACTTTTCCCCCTGAGTGCATGTGGGAGGGTTGTTTCATCCAAATTAATGTTTTATTTTCCATGATGCAGTAACCTGCAAAGATTCTATGCAGAAACCCAAGAAGAAAATTTCAAATGAAACTTTTATTTGGAATGTCTTGGATTTCTTAATAGAAAACTAAGGGAAGGTGAGGATTTTAAGAAAATTTGTTAAAGGGAGAAGTGTCATCTTGTAAGCTACAAAAGCCTGGAGCCCCTCCTTGGTCATTATGTGAAAACTGAACGAAATAGATTTATAGCTCATAAAGTTAGTATTTAACTGAGTGCTGTTAATAGTTTGAATTAAAAAAACTACACAAAGATTTTGTCTGCCATAGTGAGTGGCTTTAGTGAGGCTGATAGGAGGCCTCTGAATATTTATGCAGTTCCCAGTGAGGAGAATGCATTAGTCCAGATACAGATGGTTTTCTTATGAAATGAGAGCCTTTAACAACTGTCTTTCTCTTCTTTGTTTTGTTGGTGTGTTTTTTTTTCCCCCCTCTAATACTAGATAAAAATAGTTTCTTGTGATGAACTCTACAGTATGCAAATGAGTTCTTCCAGGGCAGACTTCAGGCTGCACATGCCTTGTGTTCTGTTTGAAGGTCTGTATGGAAGCTGTGGGATGTTGCCATCTCCTTGGTTTTATGTGCACACAAGGAGAAGTTCCCTCTAGAAATGGTCCCTCAGTTCTCCTTTTGTGTGGAAAGAATCTGACTCGACCTGGAAATTGCCATTGTACATTTTGATTATGGGGACCTAAGGAAAGGTCTGTGCAGTAAGTGCTAAAGAAAGCTCTTGGAATTGATAGTTGTGTGAAGATTTAAAGGAGAGCTGGCAGAGGGATGGTGTCTTTTTCAGAGGAAAGGCAGGTTTTTACAGTAGCCTATTATACTGTAACAGACAGCAACAAGTTGTGTTTCTAGTCTGCTTAAGTTTTGGTCTTGTGCAACTTTAATCTTATTCCTTTTCTCCTTTTTGAAGGTTGTCTTGCAGCTGAAGTGATGGGATTCAGATCATTGGCTGTATCTGCTGGTGATGGCTCCCCAGTTGACTCTGGGGAGGACAAAAAAGTTCTTTGCAAAGCCAAAAGTTGTTGATGCTGTAAAATACTTGAAGTGAGAAGGCTGTTACAACTTGTGACCAAATAACCTGCTAATCCTGTGATAAAAATAATAAAATTGTATATCTGTTTGACCAAAAAGATAAAATTTCAAGGTATGGTTGCTTTTAGCATCCTAAGAGTTACAGAACTATGGAAAAGTATCATGTGTCATATCTGTTTTGGTTAAATTTCAGCAGTGGCTGCACAGATGCCTAGTAAAACTGAGACATCTTACTGCATAATACATTACCCTTGTCTAAAGTGCCATGATAATGAAGAACATGACCAAGTACTTGTAGATTAATCTATTTATACTTGTAAATAGTAAATAAACACTTGATTTTTTTTGTGTGAGTAAGTACAGAGAATTGTTTCTTGATTTAATAATCACTAAACTCAGTCTTTTCAGATACTGGAAGAAATCAGCTGTACAAACAAAAGTAGTCTTCAGGAGCATGTTATCTTTTAAGTTTATTGAATCTGTTTAGTTCATAGGTCTATTTGTCTTGATTCCATTTCCCCTTCTAGATTTGGTTGCCTTATAGAAGGATGAACATGACATTATGGCCTTACCTGTTTAAATGCTTCTTGCATTGCATTATGCATACTGAAGGTATAACTTTGCTCTAGCTTCATTATACTCTGATAGCATATGTTGCTAAAAGGCTTTTGTAGACAAAAGACAATTTTTGGTAACTTTTTAAACTAAATTTTTATTGTTGGAACACTTTTTGTCACTTAGGTTGTAGGAACAGAAAGCTGTTCCTTTACAATAGCAGAAACAAACTGATTTATTTTATACGAGTGTACACTATCATATTTATTATGTTGGTTATGAGACACTTTTGGGCTGATCCACAGGTGGTTTTATAGATGTACTGTATGTTTTGAAAAAGCAGATACCTTGAAAGCCTGTCATATGGGTACGTGATGGCTCAGTGGTCATGGAAGCTCATGAGCGTGTCTGAGCTCCTGACATAATTTCATGTTTCCTGTGGGCTAAGAAGCATGTTTCCCTGGGGATCAACCCGTGTCCAGGGATGAACGTGAATTAAACAAGTCCTGCAGCCAGCCCAAGGTGTGTCTTCCAGATGGACAGGCATCTTCTGACTGCTGCCAGGGTGCTCCTGGAGCTGCAGTGACAGCTGCATCTTGTGTACCAGCAATGGGAGCAGAAGTAACACTTTCTGACTGGTGTGGCATTATCTGTTAGACATCTAAATACCCTCCATTCTGACCCAGCTCTGTCATCTGAGACTCTTAAGTTATTTATCTCATTCCTTTTAAAGTAAGAGGTTTTTAAAATTTTAACCTTGATCATGGTCTTTATAAAATGCTGAGTTGTAATGTCCGATGCCCTGAAACACTCTGCTGTCATTTACTCAAAGGGAAAATAACAAAATATGTTGCAGCCTCTATAAATTTTACACAGCTTTAGTGCTGTCAGTTAATTTCAAGAACAGTTTATAACTGGGTTCATCATCTGAAGAACATTATAGGTGTATGTGCATTCTATCAGTAATGTTAATAAATTTGTGATGAGAATCAGGTTTGGAGACTTGGGATATTGCAGAGAGAAATCCCAACTTGGCAAGAGTATCATCAACTTGCTTACATGCAGACAGAATACTGCATTTCCCTCGATGAAGCCTCACATGCAATTGCATTTTTATGTCAGTAGCAGAAGCAGTTGTTTCAAGTATGTTTATCACTTACAAATATGTTTATCACTTACAGAACTTGTGTAAAACAACTCTAAATCTTGTATCTAACAGATAGTCAGGGCACTGCTTTAGGTACCTGAGCAAAGAACTGGAAACTGCAATTAGTATGTACATGTCTGGCACAAACTATATATATGCATATATATCTACATATATGTTTATATAAAATATTTTTATGGCATTGTCTTTTTTATTATGATTTTCACTAACCAAGAATGGCTGCATTGCTACTAACTGTTTACCTTTTACTCATCTTTAGTTTTCTACATGTTTCTCATAAAACTTCTTTTAGGAAAAGTTCTTTGGTACTTGCAGGATGACTCCTGACTTCTTCGTAGACACTTACTGGATTTTTATAATTCCTAGATATTTAAACATCCACTGTAGCTCGTAGGAGGGAAATACATATCAGGACACAGATCTCTTAAATCAGACTTCAAAGACCTCACCTTGAGACTTGAGTTATCAAAATTATCATCATCATTATTATTAATTATTAAATATTATTATTAATAATTTAAAAAATATTATTTTTTGTAAACTGTGTTGCTGGTCCTACCCCAAATACAATACAATCTATCCAAAGACTGTTTGGGGTTGCCTTTATACCACAGGGGGGGAAAAAATTATTTATTGCCAGTATCTCATCTCGTGAAGCAGCAGTGATATGCAATGTTCTGTTCAAACTCTTGGGTTTTACTTTTTTAGCATAGCAGAGCTAGAAAATGTTATGACAATCTGCAGCAGGTCTGAAGGATGTTCAAGAAGGAACTCCAGACAGAGGATGTGGGAAAGCCACTCTCTTGAGGACTGGTGCTGAGGAAAGCTGGAATCCAGAAAAAAACCTCATTTCCACCTGGCAGCAGGGAAGATGTTCCTTCCCATTGCTGGAACAAGTAAGCATTGTGTGGTGACTGCTGGCGTTTTTATGCTGTGCCAGATTAAACACTTACTCACCCAAAACAAAGAAGTGAAGGGGCTATTTGTACTAAAGCCACCCAGGAGGGCTGTGGGGAAAATAACATCTAAATACAGTAATAGGTCACCACAGATAGGAAACGCTCAGGCTTAGCATCTGATTCTGTACAAATGATCATTTGTAGAAACATCCAAGTTCCCATCACTGTTTTGGTGGGAAAAGCTTAAATATTCTGGGTTAGAGAGACTAACTAGTCACAAACCAGCATGGTGTTTGCAGTCTTCACCTCTATGGGCTGCCCAGGTTTTAATTTTTAGTTCAAGTCTTTGGATTTAAGCAGAAGGAAGATCTAAGTGAGCATTTCCTTCTCTCCAGAGGAGTGCTGGAGCTGTGCTGTGTTCATTACTCCTGATGTTCAGTGGAGAAAGCAATGATGTCAAGGGTTGTCTTCATGTAAAATGGGTATTTTTTTAACTCTGAGGAGCTTTGATAGGTCAACCTTCCCAGTTTTCTGAAATAGCTCCTTGTGCTGTCTGATTAAATAATCTTAAGATAATTGACTTCAGTGTTACAGTGGCAGTAACAGTAGTGCAAGCATCATTAAGCAGCTGATAAGGCTCATCTTTTGGGAAGGCACCTCATAACTGTCTACAGTCTAAAGTGATTCACAGGGATGTTTCTTAAACTAATATGCCCTGACAGTTTATTATAAGCCAAGCATTCTTGCTTTAAGTGTTATAAATGAACTTGTTATATTTTAAAGTGAGTTTTACTTAAATAATTTTAGGCAGGATGATTTCTATATATCAGACTGCAGCCTTTGAATTTCAGTTTTTGCAATTCAGAGTGGAGGGATTTACATGGATCTTGAATAAATTACCTCAGAGAAGTGAAAAAGCTCTTATTATGTACCTGGGTCAAATTCTCTACTTGTGTGAAATGAAACTGGACTAATGGTGGTTTTCCACATTGTAAAAAACCCCCTTCAGAATTTATTGAAGTTCGTTAAAAAATATTCCTAAAACTTGTGCAGCTGAGGTTTTGTTATTGAAGAGTTAGGAATTCTATATATTCCTGTAGGAATCTGCAAAATGTACAAATTCTTAAAGGATCCACAAAAACACTTGTTATTAGTTTTATGTTAATGTTTGAACGAATTAGCAGAAGATATGTGCACACTAAAAGCTGTACATTTTTTTGTCTTAAATAAATCTTTTCTCAGTTAATATGAGGTTACCTGGGGCTTGCTGTTGGTCCTGAGCTGGAGGGAGCCTGTGCCCCAGAAAAAGCCAGCAGGCCTTAACTCATTCCACCCCATTTCTCAGTGATGAGACTTTTTACCCACATCAAGTATGTACTGCAGTTGTACAGAGTCTCTGATAATGTCTGCTTTGGATGGTGTGATAAAAAATGGGGATGGAAGAGACAAAGTTCTGTCTGCTCAGTTTTCTGGCCCACTAATTGGCCTCCTGCTTAGGCAGAGAAAATTTCAGTCCCCTCTGTAGGTAGGAAAGATGAGCCATATAAAGCCCAAAGTAGTTCTTCTTTGCTTGATGTAACACGTTTATTCTTTCAAATGTCACCTTGTTGTTCTTTAACAGGAATGGCCTTGATTTTATTACAAAAAGTGATCATCACTCCGAAGAAAACAGCTTTTTTTGCTGGTTAAAATATTCTGAGCCTAAATTTGTCTTTGCATGGACATACCACTTTGCATTGTTTGTACAGCAAATAAATTTTGTCTAAAGTTGTAGAAAGATGAAGAATTGTTGGGATTTTTTTGTCATTTGGACATGTAATGAAGAATATGCAAGAAGGATGTCAAAGCACATAAAGCTGACATTGTGTTAGTCGTCTGCTACTATTAACAAAGTTTAAATATTCTCCAGACACACGTATATAGTTACACTTCTTGTAATGGAATTTATATCCATATTGAGTGTGTATCTATATTGAGTTTATAGATTTTTAAATCTTTGTTTGCACTGGAACTACCTAAAGCCTAAATCAGCACAGGTACATGTGTAGGAATCTTCATCGCTGATGGAAAAGCCAAAACAAAACACCAAAAACCAAACCTGTGTTGATCACCTGGAAAGTAGTCAGTCAGCACCATGGGAAGAGCATGAAATCCTTGACAGAGGATGGTTCTCATACACTTAGTGCTGTCTGGAATGAGTTGTTACCTACTGACTTTTTTTTTTTTTATGTTAAATGTTGGGAGATAAAAGGTAAGAAGTTTTGTTTTGTCTCAATACAAAAATTTCTTTCTCTTAAGATGAAAGGTTCAGGGGCATGTTACTCATACAAGCTGTCTTGTTGGAACAAACACAGCAGTGTCATCACAGCCTGATCTGCAGAGAAACAGGTTATGCTCAGGAGGGATGTACTTACTCAGGTGTGGGTTTACTTGAAGGCTGAGCTGGTTGTGTGCTCCCTCCTTTTTCTCCTTCCAGTGGCCGATGAACAGGAAAATCCTACGTTTACCTCAGAGCCTGAAGCTGTCTCTGGCTTTCCATCCCAGGTGTTTTGTGACTTACAGAAGCTTTGAAAGGAAAGTGTGGTGCTGTGCAGAACTGGGCAGCACGAGGCCTTCCATCATCTGCCTTGTGTTGCCATTTGTGAACCCCTTAATGGCTGATGGTTGCTCACGTGTGTGAAGCTTTTGTTGTCTGGTGAAGGAATTTGAGCTGCTAGTTGTGGGAGTTGTGTGTCTGATGGGAATGAGCAATATCTTCACCTGCCATCAAGAGAGGAAGCACTGTTATACCTATTCTGTTGGTTACAGGTTCCTGTATGGGTAAGTGGATATGTGTTATGAGTAAAAGGGAAAAAATACCCTATAGCTGTATATACTCACAGCTGTGCTTCTTCCATGCTCCAAAAAACTTTCCCCCGCTGTGGTACAGATATCATCATACCAGTAAAAATCTCAAAATAGGATGGGGAGGGGCTGGGAGCTAGCTTCATGAGGGGTCATGTAACCTTGCTGTGTCCCACTGCTCCACTCCCATGCATTGCTCCTGCCAAAGACAGAACTACAGCTGTTGGGCATCAGCCTTTCCATGCTGAGTAAAACGAATGCTCACCAGGTCCCACATCATTATTTCTCCAGTCTATCAATATCCGTTCACACATCTTATATTTAAAATCACAAAACCTGCACTATACAGGCAGAAAGGAGTCTGCTCATTTCAAGCATTCTCAGGCTCAGAATGGAACTGCAGTCTAGAGAACACTTACCAATTCTGATACAAAGCATGTGTGCCTTCTGATTTATGTCAGAAAAAAATGCTGGTGTATTCATATGATGCTCTGAAAAGTTCCAGTGGGATTGTAAGCACTTTCCACCCAATTCTGAGTTCTTGACTCAGTGTAATCTTGGCCAGTGTAACACTGAGACTAAAGCTTTTATTCACAAGTTAGGGCTTTTTGTTAAACAAATATTCCTCCCAATACATAGGAATAGAGAGCTTACCTGCATCCTTATCCTTTATATTTTCCCATCCTTTCCTCAGTTCTGTGCACTGGGGCCCACACAGCCAAGGGTGACCTCTGAAGTGCTGCTTCAGCCTTCATCATGAACCCTTGTGCTTCTTCTCAAGCTGGGTTTTCTCAGGAGCTGCTGAGGCAGCTGGTCAGTGTTTGTGGGGTTTTTTTGGGTTTTGTTCTCTACCATATCACCGAAGAAATGGGTTGACAGGGTGCACAGCAAACCATAAAGGGGTAGTTCATGGACTTATGCAAGTGCTCAGTGATGTACTGCTAAATTAAACTTTTCCCTGTTAGAAAAATGTCCATAGTATTACTTCCTGGGGTTTGCCTGGCTTGGTTTTTAAGAGGGGGGAGCTGTAGTCTGCTCGAATTTAGCCTGCAGGGAAACCCCTGACCTCTATGAAAGCTTTTATAACTTAGGAGCATGCTCCTTCCATTCCTGCAAGCTTGCTGGTGTGGGCTTCACGCAAGGCTCACTGAGACAATAGTGTCTGTCTTTGCTTTCTGTGTTTTGTGAAGTTGCTGGTTGTGTGAAGAGGAAGTACATAACAAATATTTCTTTTCTGTCACCTTCTATAACAAAGAAACATAGAGCTGAAATGGTAAATATTTAACTTCTTTGTCCTTTATTTTTTCTGTGCTGCAAAGAAATGCCTGTTCTCAATATTCATTTGCATTTCTGTAGTTTCCTACTCTGTTTTTCTGTAGTGATTTTCTTTTTCTTTGTCTGTTTGTTTTGGGGTGGTTTTTTTTTTTGGTTTTTTTTTGGGGGGTGGGAATAAAATTAATAAAAATTTAATCAATAAAGTATCAAGTTAATTAATAAAAATTGTCTGCTTTAATCACAGGTCATTAATGCATCTGGATAATAACTCTAGGCACAGGTGTAAGGAATTATAGAGAGTTGGGACAAAATAGAGGTGGGACAAAATGGCTTGCTGACATTGTAAAGCATATCTACCCTTTGCAGACATGCTTGCATATCTTGCATTTGTAAAGCTTGTCTACCTTGAAGCACTGGTGGTGGCAGAAGCTCTTGGTTCCCACGGAAAGTTGTCAGGAGGAACATGGTACCAGAAATAAGCAACTGTGTAAGTAGAAGAGGCTTATTTGGTGTAAGCTGCCACATCTCCACTGAGGTGGGTAGGATCTCGGGTGTTCATTTCAGACACACATTTGGCCTGAGAGGGCAGTTTTTAACATTACTGAAACATTGATGCAGCATAATGGAGATGTCCTTAGGTATTTGAATTAGATTTTTACATTTCAATTTGGAGGCAAGATACACTAGGCCTGATCCAAAGACCATTATGGCAACTGGAAGTCAGTCAGGATCTCAGCCTAACTGCAAAGGAAGAGCTTTAGAGGCAGGCAAGGTGACACCTGCCTGTCTTTTTGACCACAAAGATCCTACACTGCATGTGGAAGAGCACAGTTAATGCTGCTGCAATAAGCTGTAGGAATTTGGTGTCACTGGGCTCAAAGGCAGCAAGTATTTATGTAATTCAGTGATTTTGAAAAGCAGTTCCCTAAAGTGACTCTGGCTGCAGAGGCATCATAATTGATCCAAAAAGATACCCGTGACACAACTGTGATCGGTGTGGAAGGCATACAGCTTTGCAAAATGAAGCATCCAGTGTTTCTTTTATGCTGGAAGCTAAGTGATAATTGAAGATATGCTCCTGAAAGAAAGAAGTCATAGAATGCCTAATGCCTAATGCCTAGTAACAGTTAGACAAGGACATTTCTGGGTTGGGAAAGAGGGGGGAGCTCTTTGAAGTGCTTACCTCTTGTAAATTCCCCTCTCTTTGATACCGTCCTGTAATCAACGATAGAACACTGTGGGAGCTCGATGTTATGAACTCCCACTACTGCTGACTCTCCTCCATTCCTGTAAAACTCAATATCATCAGCAGTGTATCCATCTGAAAGAAGCATAATTTGATTATTGATTTTTTTCTTTTTCTTTTATTACTCGGCTTAAATAGCTGCTGTTAAAGTGGAAGGGGCTGCTGTAAATCAGGAATTCAGCCTTCTGTTGTGTGCCATTTCTGCCACACAGAAGCCATGCAGCCTCCTCTGTACCCAGGGGAAGCTTCTGGGTGGGGAAAGGAACACAGAGAACAATGACAGAACTTAAGATTAAAGATCAGCTTTTAGCTACCTTTAATACTACTGCTTTTCATTAAGGCTTTGAGCTGCTCAATGCACTAATGGACTGATACAACAACAGTGAAAGTCTTAAACTCTTCAGGATGCATTCTGACAGTAAAACCAGGTTCAGTTCCTGGTTTAACACGTGATTTTCCATGCAAACTGTGACCAAAAAATAGGAGTTTGGAGTCAGTGAAGGCAAAGATGACTCCAGAAGAATTCAGGTGCCCATGCTACCTGAAAATGTCTGAGCTGTAGGGATCCCTTTGATGCTCACGCAGCATTTTATGTTTTAATTAGACCATGGCATCTTTGAAAATGTTGTCACCAAAGTGTTTCCTACTGACTTCAAAACTAGTGTGTTTTATCACTTTCCTTTTACAGTGATGCCGATTATTTATCATGTAATTAAAAATTAACTTGCCATTCTGCCACTGGGAAGGAAACATTATTGTTACTATTTCCCAAACCCATTCTGATTAAACACAAACGTGACTGACTTTCGAAAAAACCTCACAACTGGTAAAATTTTTGAACTAATATTTTAAACTGGTTCTAACATATTGCATTTTACTACTTTCTCCAGATATTGACCCAAGGAGAGAACAGTAACTAATCTTTTTTAAAGAGTTTTTTCCTTCAGGTGTTAGAGTTAAACAGATTTAAATCATATAGCACAGATGAAATAAAATCTTGTAGTTAAAAACCCCTTAGAAGACTCTACAGAGTTAGGCACTAATTCCTTCATATGCACCAGTAATGAAGCTTCTCACTAGGGAAATTAGACTTAAGATATCTTTTCCTGTGATAGCATCTGGTAACAGCCTCCTCTCTGGAGTGCTGACCACATGCAGAAAGGGTCTGTAGTTTCCCTGGTGACAATCAGAGAAGCTCTCACAACTTGCTGCCAGGCTCAAGGCACTGCTTGGGAAGTCTGTAGCTATTGAACCTCTGATGCAAACACACAGTGACTGGCTGAACAAGGTGAGGTGTTCACGTGTCTTATTTGTGAACTGCTTGGTGCCATCCATGGTTTGCTAACTATCTGAATTGCTCCTGACACCACACGAACCTGTGCAATATGGATCTCTGCTTTTTGCTGAAAACTTCTGTGCTTCCCATTTGTCCTGGTTTGGGCCAGGATAAAGGTGATTTCCTGGTTTCTACTTTTGCTTTCATCCAAGTTTCTTGTAAGTAGCTGCACTTGCTGAAATTAACAGCAAGTTTCTCAGTGTCTGCTTCTAGGACTGGTAGAAGTCAGATGCTGGGGACCTGAAATATTTCAATTATGTTCATAGCAGCTGTCGAGAGGGCTTGCAATTTCAACGGCAGAAGTCTCGAATTCTTTCCTTAAATGCATAAATCCGTGACATTAGTAACATTCAACTAATTTGATCACACGAGTTATCCGATTTCAGTTATGCCCGCTCCCTAAAAATCAGAATCGGCCTCTCCGCCTGCTGCCGAGCTACAGCTCCGTTCTCCAAGCACAGACCCGGGGGGACATCGTGCAGGCGTTCGGCTGCCCCGGTCCCGGCTGGCTCAGCCCGGCGGCACGGCGCTCCGACACACGGCGGACACCAGGGGGCGCCCGTCATCCGCGGCGGCCGACACCGAGCCGTGCCTGGGGTGCCAGCCCAATGCCCCCAGACCACCCCCANGATGAGCCATATAAAGCCCAAAGTAGTTCTTCTTTGCTTGATGAAACACATTTATTCTTTCAAATGTCACCTTGTTGTTCTTTAACAGGAATGGCCTTGATTTTATTACAAAAAGTGATCATCACTCCGAAGAAAACAGCTTTTTCCAGTTAAAATATTCTGAGCCTAAATTTGTGTTTGCATGGACATACCACTTTGCATTGTTTGTACAGCAAATAAATTTTGTCTAAAGTTGTAGAAAGATGAAGAATTGTTGGGATTTTTTTGTCATTTGAACATGTAATGAAGAATATGCAAGAAGGATGTCAAAGCACATAAAGCTGACATTGTGTTAGTTGTTACCTACTGACTTTTTTTTTTTTTAATGTTAACTGTTGGGAGATAAAAGGTAAGAAGTTTTGTCTCAATACAAAAATTTCTTTCTCTTAAGATGAAAGGTTCAGGGGCATGTTACTCATACAAGCTGTCTTGTTGGAACAAACACAGCAGTGTCATCACAGTCTGATCTGCAAAGAAACAGGTTATGCTCAGTAGGGATGTACTTTCTCAGGTGTGGGTTTACTTGAAGGCTGAGCTGGTTGTGTGCTCCCTCCTTTTTCTCATTCCAGTGGCCGATGAACAGGAAAATCCTACGTTTACCTCGGAGCCTGAAGCTGTCTCTGGCTTTCCATCCCAGGTGTTTTGTGGTTTACAGAAGCTTTGAAAGGAAGGTGTGGTGCTGTGCAGAACTGGGAAGCACGAGACCTTCCATCATCTGCCTTGTGTTGCCATTTGTGAACCACTTAATGGCTGATGGTTGCTCACGTGTGTAAAGCTTTTGTTGTCTGGTGAAGGAATTTGAGCTGCTAGTTGTGGGAGTTGTATGTCTGATGGGAATGAGCAATATCTTCACCTGCCATCAAGAGAGGAAGCACTGTTACACGTATTCTGTTGGTTACAGGTTCCTGTATGGGTAAGTGGATATGTGTTAAGAGTAAAAGGGAAAAAAATACCCTATAGCTGTATATACTCACAGCTGTGCTTCTTCCATGCTCCAAAAAACTTTCCCCCGCTGTGGTACAGATATCATCATACCAGTGAAAATCTCAAAATAGGATGGGGAGGGGCTGGGAGCTATATTCATGAGGGATCATGTAACCTTGCTGTGTCCTACTGCTCCACTCCCATGCGTTCTTCCTGCCAAAGACACAACTACAGCTGTTGGGCATCAGCCTTTCCATGCTGAGTAAAACGAATGCTCACCAGGTCCCACATCATTATTTCTCGAGTCTATCAATATCCGTTCACACATCTTACATTTAAAATCACAAAACCTGCACTATACAGGCAGAAAGGAGTCTGCTCATTTCAAGCATTCTCAGGCTCAGAATGGAACTGCAGTCTAGAGAACACTTACCAATTCTGATACAAAGCATGTGTGCCTTCTGATTTATGTCAGAAAAAAATGCTGGTGTATTCATATGATGCTCTGAAAAGTTCCAGTGGGATTGTAAGCACTTTCCACCCAATTCTGAGTTCTTGACTCAGTGTAATCTTGGCCAGTGTAACACTGAGACTAAAGCTTTTATTCACAAGTTAGGGCTTTTTGTTAAACAAATATTCCTCCCAATACATAGGAATAGAGAGCTTACCTGCATCCTTATCCTTTATATTTTCCCATCCTTTCCTCAGTTCTGTGCACTGGGGCCTACACAGCCAAGGGTGACCTCTGAAGTGCTGCTTCAGCCTTCATCATGAACCCTTGTGCTTCNACTGTCTACAGTCTAAAGTGATTCACAGGGATGTTTCTTAAACTAATATGCCCTGACAGTTTATTATAAGCCAAGCATTCTTGCTTTAAGTGTTATAAATGAACTTGTTATATTTTAAAGTGAGTTTTACTTAAATAATTTTGATAACTCAAGAGGTGAGGTCTTTGAAGTCTGATTTAAGAGATCTGTGTCCTGATCTGTATTTCCCTCATACGAGCTACAGTGGATGTTTAAATATCTAGGAATTATAAAAATCCAGTAAGTGTCTACGAAGAAGTCAGGAGTCATCCTGCAAGTACCAAAGAACTTTTCCTAAAAGAAGTTTTGTCTCAATACAAAAATTTCTTTCTCTTAAGATGAAAGGTTCAGGGGCATGTTACTCATACAAGCTGTCTTGTTGGAACAAACACAGCAGTGTCATCACAGTCTGATCTGCAAAGAAACAGGTTATGCTCAGTAGGGATGTACTTTCTCAGGTGTGGGTTTACTTGAAGGCTGAGCTGGTTGTGTGCTCCCTCCTTTTTCTCATTCCAGTGGCCGATGAACAGGAAAATCCTACGTTTACCTCGGAGCCTGAAGCTGTCTCTGGCTTTCCATCCCAGGTGTTTTGTGGTTTACAGAAGCTTTGAAAGGAAGGTGTGGTGCTGTGCAGAACTGGGAAGCACGAGACCTTCCATCATCTGCCTTGTGTTGCCATTTGTGAACCACTTAATGGCTGATGGTTGCTCACGTGTGTAAAGCTTTTGTTGTCTGGTGAAGGAATTTGAGCTGCTAGTTGTGGGAGTTGTATGTCTGATGGGAATGAGCAATATCTTCACCTGCCATCAAGAGAGGAAGCACTGTTACACGTATTCTGTTGGTTACAGGTTCCTGTATGGGTAAGTGGATATGTGTTAAGAGTAAAAGGGAAAAAAATACCCTATAGCTGTATATACTCACAGCTGTGCTTCTTCCATGCTCCAAAAAACTTTCCCCCGCTGTGGTACAGATATCATCATACCAGTGAAAATCTCAAAATAGGATGGGGAGGGGCTGGGAGCTATATTCATGAGGGATCATGTAACCTTGCTGTGTCCTACTGCTCCACTCCCATGCGTTCTTCCTGCCAAAGACACAACTACAGCTGTTGGGCATCAGCCTTTCCATGCTGAGTAAAACGAATGCTCACCAGGTCCCACATCATTATTTCTCGAGTCTATCAATATCCGTTCACACATCTTACATTTAAAATCACAAAACCTGCACTATACAGGCAGAAAGGAGTCTGCTCATTTCAAGCATTCTCAGGCTCAGAATGGAACTGCAGTCTAGAGNTGGCCAAATTTGGCGATCAGCCGCGCTGTCCCGCCTTGAAACATCAGACCCCAAAAGGGATGCGCCTGATCGCCAAATTTGGCCAGGACAGCAATTATCACAAATTAAAGGAGAAATAGCTTTGCGGCGGCGATGTAGTTAATGTCAGCAACTGTGTTTGATGGGTGGACTTCATACAGGGGATGACTTGGGATTTAAACACATTTGCTCAATGCTTCTGGAGGAAACGTGGCCTGGTTTCTGGGCTGACATCCCGAGCACTCCAGCCCACTTAATCAAATTCCCTAGGATTTCTGTGTCTGCTTTTGTTGACCTGAATAATAAATAGATGATTGCTAAGATTTTTATTTTTATTAATAAAGCTCCCATGAAAATTATTTGATCCCTCTAAGCCTTTGTTGGCTTGCTAGAGTCTTTTCCAGCTACAAATCCTGTAAAATACATTTAATTGTCCAGCTCAAGATATTAAACTTCTGCTTCCTAGAAAATAATATCTAGAAATGATAGTACAGTCCTTGGTGTGCCAAAACCTCTGTTTCGTTTCTTGGTGGGTTTTTTGTTTTTTGCTTCTTTTTTTTTTTTTTTTTTTTTTTTTTTTTTTTTTTTTTTTTTGTTGATTTTTTTTTTCCCTTTAGACTAACAGCTAAGAGTTTAAGTGAGAACACTAAGGCAGATGTACAGTGGATCTAAAAATCACCACAAGAAATAGCTTATGTATAAATCTTGCAGTTCACAGAAAAATGTTGCTGCCATTGTGGTACACCTTAAAATATTAGTGTATTAGATGTTGATGTCACCAGGTTGTTTTATTTCCCCCCATAGCCTTTACCATCTCAGATACCTCTGGGATAAATAAAGATCTATATTACATTAACTTAACAAATAAAGTTGTAGTTCTACAATTATTACCAGTTCCACAGGGATGTCCAAATGGAGACCCATTTTCCATCTGCTCCTCCAGGACAGGCAGCTCTGAAACACCCAGTAATAGGGTCCCTGCCCGAGAGACCTGTGGCTAAATAGGACATTTCAAAAGAATATTTCCATTTTGTGTGCTTTCTGTAAGGATATGAGCCTGGAATCCAACCCTCCTCCATCACTACTGGATCATCCCCTTTCTAACAACTTAGTCAGCCTTGCTGAATGTGTTCTTCTAGTATTATTTTTGTAGTTTCACACAGTTATCATTCCTATAACTGTATTTAAACAGGAAGATAAAGCATTCCTTCCACTCACTACCAAGATGGTCCATACAGTGGTAAATTTGTTGTTTCAGCTTAAACTCAATGAGGAACTGCAAATCTGAAGATGTGCTTTGGAAAGTGATGCTGCTAGTTAACATCAAGGTGGTAGAATTGCTTGAAAAGTCTCCCTGTCACCTCTGTTGGACTGGGTGTTTGTATCCAAAAGTGACTTTTTTTTTTTTCACTGAGAAGTACTTTCTATAGGCAGATGGCAGATTGTGACTGGAGATATAAGTCAGAATTTAGCCATAGCAAATCTGACCCAAGTGAAAACTTAATTAGACTGCTGGAGTACTGCAAATTGTCAGCTATCTGAGTATGTTTCTCAAATAAAAATAAATATTACATATGGGGCGATCTGCTCCATCTCAGTTGGAGACATCATTTCCTATCCATTAGACGCAGAAAGTAAATGTTATTGCAGCATAAAGTCTCTCTTGCAACATCCTGATCTAGTTCAGAGAGTGAGTTACAACCTTGCCTTATTGGCCAGATTCCTTTAATATTGGCTCCTTGTTATTATTAACATTTTTTTCACCTCTAACTTTTTAATTCTCATTTGCCAATGAAACCTGATACAAGGTTGAAAGTCTTTTGGGAGAGGAATTGTTTGGTTTTACTTAATATCTCTTTAATGGCTAACACAGCAGGACTTCTCAGTATCACTGTACTCTCAATAGATGGAAGCATTCAAGGTTTTTGGGTAAGCAGACTTGTACTGAAAATGCCTTACCTGCTTATTTCTCTCCTACTGGATTATGCCAGTGATTTCAAAGGACCCACTGACCCTATCACAAGCAGAAATACACATTAACATATTTTATCTAGTGTGGTTTTCATGTACAAGGGTTCCTCTTATAAGGCACATGGGTATTATTTTTCTTTCCTATTCACTAGTAAGTGTTCCATTGTCATTAGTTATAAAAAACCAAACCAAGGTATTATTAGGAAAGAAAAGCAAACGCAAGTTTCTTTGTATTTTCATATGCTTTCCAATTCATGTTATGCTATTTCTTGACTATTAAATGCAGTTTTCTTTCTTTCCTAAAAATAGCTCTACTCTTGGCTACAAAGAAGGGCCACTGAGATGATGAAAGATCGAGCTGCTTCCACTGAGGGAGGGACTGACTGAGTCATGAGCCCTCAGCCTGAAGGTGACTGAGGAAATGCTATGGCAAAAGTCTGGAAGATTCTGCATTAGCATCCTTTATTTTCCTCCTCCTTCTTCCCACCTAGAAGCCACAAATCTGTGGCTATTGCTGTCTGAGCCATAACCCTGGAAGTTCTTTCTGATTCGAGTCACTTTACAAAGTTAAAAAGAGAACACCACTATTTATAAGCACATTATGTAAACACTGGCAGCAGAAGTCCAGCTGCTAAGCATTCCATTAATTCAGCTCAGTCAATATTGCATGGTACACAGTTTTGTTTGTTCATATGGTAAACATGTCGTGCCCTTGAGCACTTTTTTTCAGTGGACTAATTAAGATCAACTTCTAAGTGCTCCCATTCTGCTGCCAGGCAGACTCCCCCAGTTTTGAATTCAGCTGTAGTACTTGGTGAAAAAGGCATTTGAAATCCAGGTCCATCTGGTTTGTTCTCCATCATCTCAGGCCAAAATCTGCTCCTCTTTAAGGCAATAAGACCTCTGTTTTCACCAGTGTTCAGGCTGCAGATGAATAGGGACATGTGTTTCTCTCATGGCAGCAGGGCTTATGCATGTACACCTACTATATCTGTTCAACATTTTAGTCCCCTGTCTGAGACAGTGAAAATCCTTTCAAAATTTTGATTACTTAATTCAGATGTTAAATTTTTCAAAGGTATGTAAAGAGTTAGATTCAAGGCCCATGTACTTGTGCTTCTAGATATACGAGAATGAATTTTTCATGGTGGTCTCACTCACTATTCTATGTAAATAGCTGAATTTTCAATTAATGAACAATTGTAGAAAGTTTTAAAGTTATACTGAGTTTTTGTGTAGATGACATTGAAATTACCTGAGTGAAAAAATTACTTTTCTAAACAAAACCAATTTCAGATAAAAATACCAAATCCTTTGACTTTTGAAAATGAAACACTGATCCTTTTTAGAAAATATATTTTACAATGCATATGTGTTGTACACGTACATTTTTCCTGCATGTATATATTGCCTAAATAGTTCCATGTTACTGAGGTGATAGATACACTTCACTGGGGAAAAGCCTTGCCTGAACTTGTCATAAAACCAAATTCATGTGGTTCTTTATGACACTGTAACAAGACCCTGAAAGGAAATGTAGGTTTGACTGTTGTTTTAAAATTTTGTCACCAATCTGCTTTACTTGTGTAACCATTGATAAATACTAATTCTGTGCTGCCAACATACAGGAGCAAGAAAGTCCTAGAAAAAAACCCCCAAAACTTAGGAAAAAGTACATCCAGCTGTACTTGGTAGTAGATTTATAGCTGTGTATCTCCAGACTGGATTCTGCTCTGAGTTCTATAGAAATTACTCCCCTTGCTTATGAATCTGGGATGGCATTGGCTTCTCAGAGTATATTTGCTTCTCCTAAGTCACTGAGATAAGTCACCATCATTTTAAAAACCTTGAGATGTACTGCAGTTTACAGCCTGAGTAAGCAGTGTACACCACCAGCATTTTTTGGGGATGCCTGGGGTGCTGAGACTGAAGTTTTGCTAGCAATAATTGGGAACACAAGAGCAAGGCTATGGTAGAAACTAGCAAAATTCTGTTACTCCTCAGAAGATATACATGGCTTTTCATCCATAGACTTAAGTACTATACAAAATCAATCCATCTCCATTTTGCAGCGAGATCTGAAGTGTATAAAAGGGAAGTATAGAAGGAACACATCACACTTTACTGACACGATACATTATTAATTTCACGTTGGCAAATCAATGTTAAACCAAAGACAGGGTTATGTAGAGAAAAGTTAGGCCTTTGTAATCTGTTATGATTGTACAGCCTGGGCTGAAAAATCAGAATTAGCAACGTTCATGCTCCCTTGGGCAATGAACAGAGTGGGTTCAGGAGCAAGGTACAGCCCTGCACAAAGGAGATGAATGGCTGTTTGGACACCACGGTGTCCTTCCTAGTGCCATGGTCACCAATTGTCTTTAAGCACTAAAGAATGAGTAGGGGATTTCTCTGGGTGAAAGCAGAGGTTAAAGTTAAAGAAGAGGGGGTTTTTTTTAGGTGGTTGATGCTCCAAGTCTGCTCAGTATCTGCAGTTCTGTCTGGAGCAGACATGGAGCACACCCTCAGTACGAGGTGTTCACAGAGAGGCAGATCCTCCACAGAGACAGAAGGTCCAACCTCTTAAAATCACAGGATGCTGAATAATGCTCTGGGTGCCTAATCTTGTTGATACAAATTCCTACCTGCACGAAGCGTGTGAAATATTTAAACCATGGGTTCTGCTGCTTTGACCCTAAAAGTGAATTCAAATGAGGTGGTCACGCTCTGTGTGGTTTGGATAACAAGTGATAATATGTTAAATAATCATCTATTTTCTCAGAAAGAACTCCCTGTAGGTAATTTAGTGTTCATAGGCACTTACAGAATATAAATGAATGAGAATGGAGATAGATTGCTGAGATTAGTCACATATTCTGAGTTAAAAGTAAGTCATTGGGGGTATTAGCCAAAACTGCCCCTCACTAGCAGGAGCAAACATACTGGATAGCTATCTAGCAAACTTTAGGTGCTGCTTCATTAGCTCAGATCTGTTTTTCAAGATCTGTGCAGCTTTTCCCTTTTCCCTGGCTCCCAGGACTATGGCTCTGTGGCACTGATCCTGGCATTGTGTCTATGTGAAACAAGTCATTGTCTAATTTTGGTGTCCATCTACATGGATGGGCAGTTGCCCTTTGTACAAGCCAGGTTAGCACTCCAATTGTAACAGGTATTTATTTAAAAGACTGAGGGAGACAAACAAGCACCTCAGAATGGATGTTTTCTGCATGGCCTGGCAGATCTGTTCTGGGCATCAGGGAAGCTTGGTGCTGCTCTTTCCGTGGAAGCCTTATGAACTCAGAGCTGCCAATCACCGGAAAAGATAAATTCAGTGAGCAATCGCATCAGTATGAAGTCATCAAACAACTGAAATGTTCAATGTTTTCTTTTTGAAATTTCCCACATACTGTGGGAACATAAGGACCAATGTTTCTTTGTGTTTTAAGTTCATGAGGAAGACGGATGGATAAATAAATGAAGAAAGCCACTAGAAGTGGCAGCAAAAAGCTAAAGGAGGAAGAATTAAGACCTTTATCTGAAGGATTCAATTCTGTTCTCAGTTCTTCAGAGCAGGTTCCTGAGGGCTGGAGAATTGTATGTGCCTATACTGCCCACTAAATAAAACTACTTCGTTAGTATTGTCCCAGGTCAGGTAAGAAATCTTTTCACATTAAGATTTGAGTAATTGGACTTTGTTTATTTGCATTATTGCAGAGTCAAGGAGCCATGGGTACAGATGAAGACACAGTGAATAGGCACTGAACAGAGAATTTCTGAAGATTTGTAATATTTGTAAACTCGGGTGCATTTGGGGCAAGGCTTGATTCTCACAAATGAAAATGAATCCATGAGTACCAGTCTTCCGATTTTTTCTGGACTTTTTGTTTGGTTGGTTTTGCTTTGTACGGCTATTCACACCTTGACAGAAGACAACTAAATGCATAAATTATCCTTATGGCTGTAACATCCTAGGACAACTGTGTTATGTTAAAGCATAAAACCCCCAGCTCTTCCAAAAATACAATATGACCAAGTGCAGAGATTATTTTTCCTACTACTCAGACTGCAGAAACACAGATGAATTTACAAGCACGGCTGTTTCCAGAGAACTCAGCTACTCCTCTAAATGAACCCTTATTTTTGAGGAGTGAGCCCAGCTTTTCCTTTTACTCTTCCCCTGGCCTGGGACCTGTTAGAGGCTGAAGCCTGAGACCTGGTGAGGTAACGCTGGGAAGTGGCTCTGCCCCAGCTTTTCTGTCTTCTGTGGTCACCAGGGAACAGCCTGGGCCCTGTATTGATACCTCTGAGGGTTCTGAGATGGCACTAAAATGAGAAAACTAGTCTGTGAGAATAACTTTGCATTCCTCTGTTTGGAACAGAAAAATGCTTAAGATGTACCAGGTAGGTGAGCTGGCTAATTTAATGTGCTCATGCACTGAAATTGTTGAGTGTCAAATGTTTTATATTAAAATCTATGTATCCCTATAGAGATAAGATATCCATCTTTTGAAAAGAAAAAGGGAAAGTCATGTAGACTATCGACATCTAAATGAATTCTAAATTTGTGTGTAGTGCAAAAATACATCGTGAAAGTAAAATAAGTAGTTTATAGTCTACTGGGAAAAGAAATCTTTCCAAAGTGTGGAAACAGAGCAGTCACTGTGGCTTAACACTAGTGGACTGTGAAGAATGAATTATTTTGGCTTAGTGACTGACTTAAAAGATGAGTGGTAAGGCATAGCTTAAATGGAGCCAAAAATACATTTTAAATTTTGATGTGACAAAAATGAAACATACAGTCCTATTTGGCTAATTTCTCCGTTTCAATATCAGCAAGCTATTTGTGAATCTGCCTCCAAGAGTATCTGAAAAACAACTTGCTCTGCTGCACAGCTCTGTGCCTGTCTTGTTTTTGCTGTGATTTTTAAAACTGCTGTTGTGGTTGCTCAGGCTGTAACTCAGGGCCAGGTGCCCTTTTAGTAGCTTTGGATACTTTAGGGAAAAGACATGGGTGAGTGGATCCAGCTCAAACCTCCTGCTGCCTCAGGTACCAGCAAACTCATGTTCATTAGTGAATTTTTATTGTTGTGCATGGATAAATTACTAGATATCTGACACCTGCAGACAGGCAAAAGAAAAGCTTTCTGGGAAACCTTGGATTTAAGACAGGTTTTTAATCTCTAATAAAAATATCCATCTTTTTTTTTGAGGTGTAGTTTCCTACATCCTTGTAGTTCAAATGTAATCATAACCTGGATCAATGCAATCTTTTCTCAGGGAGGGAGCTGTGATAAATCTGTTCAGATCTCATTCTGTCAGATTACTCTGTGCCCACAGAGGTTGTAATAGGTATGAAAACAGAGTGTCTAGGTATGAACACAGTTGTTTTTTTCTGGAAAAAAAACACGGAAAGAGTCACGTGGAGTGTTCTACTGATTCACTGCAATATCACTTGAAGTTGGCTGCACCTTCATCAGAGCACTGCATACTTTAGTGTTAGGTCTATTTCTATATGGCACAGGGACAGCCATAAAAACAATGGAGTCAAGGCAGAAGTGTCATTTTCTATGCTGTAGCTGACTTGTTTTTAATCTTCCTCTTTTCCCCAGCTTGCCCTCTTCAGTTCTTGCTTGTTCAGTTCTCCCACACAAGTGAAATGGTTTCTGAGAGTGCTGCTGACAGGAGTAATGCATGGCTCAGTGTTGCTGTGTCAGTCCCTGAATCATGCTGCAGCATCCCAGTTGTCATAGAGACACAGATTTTTGAGATCAAAGGGACAGTTCTGATATTCAGCTCAGACCTTTTATAAAACACATATTAGCTTGCCAATAAGTAAGTTACTTTGCCAGACTGGAATGCAGCCTGTCCCACCCTCTCCTGTGGCAGTGAAACACATTTCACTGAAGTTGGGGGATGCTGGTACAGAAACCCCAAATGGGGATATAATTTATTGTCTGAGTGGTGCTGTCAGCACAACTTTCCTTCTGCTGAGGGAAAGCCAGGTGCAAAATGAGTCCACAAGGTCTTGCCACAGTTATGGTCCTGGTGACTTCAAAGGGGCAAAGAGTATGAAAGTAATAACAGCATCCTGTCTTATCTTCCAGGTGCTATTGAGAGTTCAGCACCTGTAGCTGTAATGAAGGATGCTAGAGTGGGGCAGCTGTGTGCAGTCAGAAGTCTCTGACAGACAAGCCCTGGATGATTTAGCTGCTGCCCCTGATTGTCTGTTCCTTCTGTCTGCTCTGTTATCAGCTGAGATGTGTGTCTGCAGCTGCTGCCAGGGACAGTGGGCTTGTGCCAAGGCACTGGCTTGTGAACTGCCATGGCAGTTGTAGCCCTTGCCAGAGGCTACCTGGTACAGCAGAGCTAAGAGCTGGGGATTTATCATCTTAAATTGCCAAGCTTTCATCCATCAGAGCTCATGTGAGAGTGGCAAGCAGTCTGGGTAACCTCCAGCCAAGTATTAAGTATCCTTTGTCCCAGTATATGCTGATCTGTGAGAAATGGAGTCTTACAGATCCCAGCTCTGCTGATGAAGCACTTATAAAATCCCTTGATTTTACACACAGAAGTTTCCAGTAGCCATCATGGCATTAGACACTTAAACAGGTGTAAAGCCTCTGATATGGTCTCCTCATCTGCAGCTGCAGAATTTGGAATAAGTTGAACTGCTTGAGCAAAGCTGGGAAAATGTGTCTGAAGGAACATGTGTAGCCAAAATACTCTCATCCTCCTAAATGTATACGTTTCCCTGGTTGTCAGCTGTGCACACACAGCTTTTGCAGTCCTGTATGATAGCTTTGGGAAAGCTGGAAAAGCAATTTAAAAAAAAAAATGATCTGCTGGCTCAATATAAGCATGTATTGTCCCTGAATTGGCTGCTCTGCTGGAGAGGTTTGATAATAGGGCAGCATTTGATTCTTTGTGTTCTGCCACTTGCAGTGCCTTAGATTACTCACTGGTGAGTGTAACTAAGGAAAAATTCTTAGCACTTTAGGTTTTTGGGGATTGTCTTTGGCTAACTTCCACAACATTCCTGTGAGGTGTAATGACTCACTGCCTTTCTGTTCACAAACAGTGCTATGTTCATCTATTCTTTGAGTAGCTTAAGTGCAATTCATCTCTGGGACTGCCTGGTTCCTCTGGAGCACTCCTGTTCTGCAGGAGGAGTAAATCTTCCTGAAAAACCACGGGGGAGCTCAAGAGGAGCCCAGGTTTTGTGTGCTGCAGTATCGGTGAGCTCTGGTCCTGCTACAGGGCTGAGATGTTGTGGCCTCACTGGGGAACAGTGAGGGGAAAATGTGTCTCCAGCTTGCTTGGTTTAGAGGTCAAGAATCACCCTGGACAGGGAGGGGATGTGCTGAGATGCCACCTTCCTGCCACCCTTTTGGGATGAAAGAGATCCTGCAGCTCTCACACTGAGGGGGAGCTGGGGAGGGAGAGGCAGCAGCTCTCTGACTGCACATCCATGCATGGTCTGGCCACAGGCTGATCCTGGGGAAATAACTGAGGCTGAATTGAGAAAGCAGACATGGCTTCAAGCACATGGAGACAGGATAGTGCAGCACGTAACACTTCTGAATCTGAGTGTAAAACCTGCTAACCATCACGTTTTCCAAAGGATGCTCTTCAGAGAATCAATCACTCGGCAGTCCTAGTGTCCTCGTACATGGGACTAGATGCTCATAAAGTTCAGGTTTTTTAAGGGAGTTTAACAGGGGTGTAAAGAACACATGATCCATCCTGGGCATGGTCTAGTGCCTCAGCATTGCCTTAACTGCTAGGCTGTTGCTTGCTGTTTCTATTGTACTGTGACACTGCATGTAATTGCACCTGCAGATGTGCACCTCCATGTGAGCCATGCATTTGCACCTGCAGGAGAGGGGAGATCAGTTTAATAACTACTTCTGTTTACATTCAGGATAGGTATTTTACATGACCCATACAGACCTTTGAATTAGTTAATTATTTGCCCTTTGTATTTTTGCTTAAATTCCAAATGGTCATCTGCAATTTCTACCCAGCACTGAACACTCCTCATAAGCATGTCTCCTAATTTCTGTCTCGATTTACAGTGTTTCTGTTGATCAGATCTAACCTAGGGGGTGAAGAAAGGACCATCCACTTGGAACAAACATTTAAAACAACCAGTACAAAAGCAGATAGAGAAGTTTCTCCGTGTGAGTTGTAGTGGTTTAACTGACAAAAACTGAGATCAGGTGAAGATCAGATGTATCACTTCTGTGTTAGATTATGTGCTGCTGAGAGCTACTGGATTTAGGGTTATTAGTATTGCACAGATTTGCACATCCATACAGGTCTTTTTACTGGCTGTGTGGTCTGTTTCTTTTCTTTCTGTGTACATCAAGCTTGCATGATTACTGGCAGCACGGCGGATAAGAGTGTTGCTAAGAAACTAAATTAGGATTAAAAGAAAAATGTCACTGTTTCTACATTCCTGCTGAAGGCAAGTAGAGGACATGTAGAGGCAACCAGGTGTTGCCAGTGAGGAGGAGGAGGAAGGCATGAGCTCCTGTTAAGCCCACCTGTGCCCAGTTAGGACTGGTCCCAACTGCCCATGAGCAGAATTGGGGGAACAATAAAAGAGGTGGGGTGAGCTTCCAGAGGTGAGCTTGGTTCACTCTAGAGCAGCCTGAGGAAGAGGGTAGTTGACTTCAGAGTGTTAGCACTGAGACAGATGAACTGATTCTAAGGGCAACTTTTGGTTCTTGCATCTTGGCAAGAACACCTACTGGACCCCAAAACACCCTGGTCCAGGAAAGGATTATCAGCAACAAGGACAAGCAGCAGAAAAAGAAGGTGAGTGGCAACGGCAGTGTAGAGCACATCTCCTCCCAGCAGTGATTACCATTTAGTGATGGTTTCCACAAAGGGTACTTATCCAGAAGCTGGTGCTTTGGGTTAAACCATATAACTGTACAGAATATAAAAATGAACACCACCACTTTCCAGAGGTTTGAAACTGTTTGGCCGTGCACACAGTGCACAGTATCTGTCTTGTGGTGAGAGATGCTGCTACGTGTTACACAAGCAGTCCCTAGATTGCTTGACAATTACAGCACCATCTTTGTCCCTTTTGTTTATTGAACAGTTCTGCCCTAGGGTTTGAGGTGGGTATTTTAAATTTAGGGGGATAAGCCTTTCTGTCCAAGAGATATTTTTTTTAACTGAGAAAGTGTTAACAATTTGATTTTTATCCTATCTCTGTGGAGATTTGTGTACTGGCACAACAGAAAGTGGAACAGCTGAAGTGCTGCCCAGGAGCTGAAAGGAGAGGCTGGAGGTGGGAATCTCAAACTGGTTCTGTCATGGAAGGAAACCACACACATATTGCATGTGGCATGAACAGAGAGGCAGTGGTCACAGGTATCACCTCTTCATTCACACTCTGGTAACTCTTGAGGGAATTAATGGTACTAAGAGCAGAGTACTCAGAAAAACTGGTTTACTTGTACCTAAATGCCTAAGAAAGAAGTAGGCAGTCTGTTCTTCAGAACTCTGTTCTTCTTACAGGTATGATCAATGATTTTCAAGATTTCTACAGATGTAGAGGAGAAAAGCTCTGGTGCATTAGGAGAGGCACTTTAGATGGAGAATTCTCAAAGGTGCAAGTGCTCTTGATATACTCACTACCTGTCGGTGTGCAGTAGCAAGTAAACATATTAATGTTTTTGGAAAATCATTCAGTTGTTAGTAGAACTGATCAAAATACTTATCAGAAGCAATGTGTTCTGCCAGTTTTGACCTGTTACAAATAGGAAATAAAAATGTTGTTGATTTCTTTGCATTGGCTCAACAAGATTAACATACCAACATGTCTCCCTTTGGAGACATGACTTATTTATAGCAAATGTTCAAAAGGTCTGAAAAGCAATTTTCTTTTGGTGACATGTGACTGGACACATGGGTGACATGGTATTCTCCCACCCCTGATTGTGTTAGCATTTTAATTGCCTTTTCCAGCTGATGCTAAATTTGATTCTTGGTGAGGTCTCAGCGCTGGTGCTAAGTACATTCTCACTAAGTGTTGGTGGACTGGAGACTCCAAATCAATCATCTTGTAGTAAATATATTCATGGATAATTCAGTCTGAAGGCAACTTTAGTAGGAAGTTGTCTATTTTCATTGCTGTGGTACTGTACATATTTTTATACATTTCCTCTGCTGGTCAGGTAGAAAGGCTCCTGAAGAGATGTGTTACACACTTATTTTGAAAATCAAGATATGACTTGTTCTTCTAATGCATCCATTGCATTCCTTAGTGAGTCTGAGTCAGAAGATAAGCCAAAGAGCTGCAAGTAACATCAAGGAAACTGTTTTGTGCCAGAAAAAAGGCAGGGACCTCCAAAGCCCAAGGGTGGGTATGACAAAAATGCAGCTGGATGAGCGGCTCTGTAGGTCTCATAAAGTGGTGGTTTATGAGCCTCAGACAGAGTTTTGCACTACCAGAAAGTAACTGGGGGAATCAGTAAGGTGATGGACAGCACTGGAAAGGGAAGTTACAATTGCCTGCTGCCTCTGCTTCTTATGAGTGAGAAGAAAATGACTGTGTGTGGGTTTGCACTGCTTCAGTGTCAGGGTTTAACACTGGCCCGGCAATTAAACCGAATAAGATTTTTTCTGTTAATCCCCCTCTCCTCCCTGATAAGGAAAGGAGAGAGAATAAGGGAGAGAGACTTATGGGTTGGAAACTAAACTACACAACTTTAATGAAACAGGAATGATAAATAGGAAAAATTACTAAATATATACAAATATACAGGAAAAGATTGATCCCACGTTCCTCCCCCCTTTCCCCCAATAACTCTCACGTCACCCCTGAGGCTGCAGGGCAGCCCTGGGAAAGTCCAGGCTGGAATCCTGGGGTCAGGAGCAGTGGGGAGCTGGAGGAAGGGACACACAGATTCAGGCTGGCACGGATCAGGACCACAGGCAGAGGAATGGATGGAATCCTCCCAGGATGCCAAAGCAAACAGGGAACAGGTGAAGGAAGGTGGGACGAGAGGAAAGGGCAGGAAGGTGTTTGACCCTCGTGATCCCTCAAATTTATACTGAGTATGAGGTGTATGGGATGGAATACTCTGTTTGGTCAGTTCTGGCATCTATCTTGTCTCAGGCCTCCCCAGAGGAGGGGTTCAGGTGGGACCTCTTTACTCCTTCTGCAGGGTAAAATGTTCCTCAGAGCTGAGCAGTGTCCTTGGCTCTGCACACCAGTCTCTGGCAGTGACTATAAACATCCAGTGTGATCAGTCCTAGAAGCAGACACTGTCTGAGAAACTTGCTGTTAATTTCAGCAAGTGCAACTACTTGCAAGAAACTTAGCTGAAAGCAAAAGTACAAACCAGAAAATCACCTTTATCCTGGCCCAAACCAGGACATTCAGTCAACAGAGTAATGTAGGAGTGGACTGGGCTACCTGAAAGCAGATGTACAGAGAAAGTTGATGCAGGTTGGTCTAACACAAGTGTTCATGACATGCACACTGACATGGCCCAGCCTACGGTGCTCATGATGGGTCTGTTGAGAGGTTTTAATGGTGCAAAACCTGTGTGTCCTTCCAGAGACTTCCTTGTATGTGTTCAACAAATAAGCTACTGGAGGTGCTTGGGACTGCAGCTATTGAGGTGCTTCACGAAGAACCTTGGCAGCACTGTCTCTCTGCTTCTCTCTCTGAGATGCTTACTTGCAGTGCCAAAACACTAGGACCTTGAAAAAACCCACAATTTCTGAATTTCTAAAGAAGTAAACAAGCAGGTTCTATTCACAAAATGTTCTATAGTAAAAATAATTTTCATTGACCCCACTGTGAATATCTACTGGATTGAATTCTTTTGCTTGTTGAATAGAAGACTTGTTGTTCTCAACCTGGCAGAGAATTTCTGAAATCACTATAAAATGACATTCCAGGAAAAGGAGCCATACCAAATAATTATTGGAGAAACATTCAACATTGCTTACCAAATGATACATATAAAATTTAAATGAAAAGCTGTGCCCCTCGTGACTTATATTAAGTCTGTTTCTGCACTTAGAAAGAAGAAGAATACTTCATTATGGAGGGAGATTCTGAAGGTATGTGCCCATTTCAGTGATTTAAATAAGGCGTCATCCTGGTGCCATCAAGTAGAAACTGTAAACAAATATAAACACTGGGCTGAGAGCCCAATGTCTCATCAATGCTCTAAACTGCCTGCTTTTTCCAGTGCCTGAGAACTGCCACCTCACAGATATGTTCTTACGTTACATTTGTGTATACAGAACTGATGAAAACCTCTGCAACTCAGAACAAACTGAAATCTTCGCAGCAATTTCTAAGGCTTGGAGTGATTTGGCCTTCTTTGGTTTAAACTTACTTATTTGATATTTGTATAACAATACTATTAAATATTTCATATGTGAATGTTCCATTGTTTTGACACTATGAAGATAGAATAATTTGAAAATTATTAGATTGTTATCACAGAGAGTCTAAACAAATCCTTGCTGATAAGCCTGTGACACCTGGGAGGAAGGTTAAGCAACTGCCTGAGGATAGGAGTGCAATTATATCTTCTTTTAAAGATCCCTTTAAGAATGACAGTAACAGGGGTGCTTTTGAACTCACAAAAGTGAGTTAGAAGCTTCATTTTTCTTTTTTCATGGAAGATGGGTTCTTAAATGCTTATAAAACTTCTGATATTGTGAATAGGCAAACTTGGATTGTAATTTTATCAGCCTCTCTCTCCCTCTCTCCAACAATTTCTACCTGAGAAAGGCAGATAACCTCTTTTCTTGATCTGGATTTCATGCTGTTCCTGTTTCATGTTAATTAATGCCACAGGAACACGTGTGGAAGTTTCACTTTTGATGTGTTGAAAGTCAAGCACACTTACATGCTGCACTGGGGTGATAATTTTTGCTGTCACAGAACTGACAGAATTAAATGGAAAAAAAAAAAGCCACATGCATCATTACTGTGACATAGAATCATAGAATTAGCCGGGTTGGAAGGGACCTCAGAGATCATCAAGTCCAACCCTTGATCCACTCCCGCTGCCAGCCCATGGCACTGAGTGCCACATCCAGTCTCTGTTTAAATATCTCCAGGGATGGAGAATCCACCCCCTCCCTGGGCAGCCCATTCCAATGCCTGATCACCCTCTCCGTAAAGAAATTCTTTCTAATATCCAACCTAAACCTCCCCTGGCACAACTTAAGGCCGTGTCCTNATGTTATCCTGTCTACAAAATCCATCTCTCTACTTCTGTGTAAGGACCTGTGTATGAGAACCAGTCCGTGAAACTACTCTAGAATACTGTGTAAAGTGCCATGGAAGTGTTATATTTATGCTTTTCCTCGTGTTGATTTTTCTCTCATGAAATTGAATTGCCTGTGTCTTAGTGGGTAGAATAGGGTGAGCACTTCAGTGAAGGCAGGACCCCCTTTCATTTAGCTGTGCATCAAGTAGATGTTACTGAGGGCACTTAGAAGACACACAGTAATCATTTGTCAGATGCCTACTTAATAACACTTAAGATCATACATAACAATGTGCTCACATTAATCACAGATAAATGCATTTTAATGAGGGTTTCATAGGGTAATGTTTTGTTTCCAGTTACTAAGTCAGCCTTTCTGGTGATATATTTCACCTACATCAATCAGATGTATTTAATTGTGTACAGCTGTAGGAAACACTGCTCTTAACTTCTAGACCACAGGGCTGCAGAGGACAGCTGTTTCCTCATGGTCAGTGTGTCTGTATTGATGATTTCTGCAGGTTTCCACATCCTGCATAAGCTGCACAAGCAGTAGCAATTCGTTCTTCTTTGTTACGATATATCTCCTAATTAATTTTATTGGGAATCAGACTTTCTAGATAACAGGTACTTGTAATTGCAGTAGGAGTGCTTCAGGATCCAGCAACATTCATTACCTGTTGATGTAAACACTTTGAAAATACAAAATATCTCTCAAATCAGTATTTATTTTTTCTGCTCTTTTTTAAAATATACCAAACATATTCTCAATTAACAGATTTTTTCCCCAAACTTAACTAGCTTCTGTTTTCTATCATGCTTGACAAGCTCCTAAGATTAGACTGCTTATCAGGTTGTCTCCTGGTTCACGTCCAGACAAAGATAATAAATTTAGCAAGGTAACCAGGACTGAAAAGATGATAATAAATAAAAGAGAAGTTCCTGGGATGGCAAAATCTGGGTTATCTTTAGCAAGTCTGTGTGCCAGTGATTGATGAAAAGACAGAACTCCTTCTGTTGTATAAAAACTCCAAGAGGAAAAGGAGAAAGCGGCGGCTCTTCTTCTCCCCCTTCTCTCTCCACACTTCGGCTTCAACTACGAAACAGCAGCAGAAGAAGAAGGAAAAAAAAAGGCTGAGAATTTTGAAACAAGCAGGAACGGCGGTTCCTACACCCCCCCAACTCCAGCCAGAGACCAGGACTGTGGAGGGGACGGTGACAACATCTTCATTGTTCCCTCGTTTTCTTTCTTTTCCTTAACAACTCTTCTCTCCAAAGTAACGAATTGTGTTTACCCTTTATTAACAGTGATATTTTGTTTCCCCTTTCCTAAAATAAATCCTTGTAACTTGCTTCAGTTTCAAAACAATTTCCGTGCGTTTCTCTGAGTAGTGGCTGCTTTTTCCTCATAATCTAAATATTAAAATAATAACTCGGATGGTGACACCTGTAGTTCACAAATCTGCCTTTCAAGCTTTCTCCTCATGATAGTCTCAGCTGTGTAAAATGTTTAGTAGTGTTATGTTCTGGATAAACACAAACATTGTTGAAGGAGATAAATTAGCCCTGGATGCAATCATAGTACTTGCTGTCTTGATTAAGAAGAATAAGATATTTTATTGCCAACAGTGTCAAATCCCAAACTTATAACAGGTTTCACTGTGTCAGTGGAGAGAGTAACTGGTGGCTTACACGTGCACCAGGAGAATAAAAAAGCAGACATCCCAATGCAGGACACCAGGCTGGAGTGCCAGCAAAAAGAAATGCAAAAGTCTGAAGATAGGGCAAAGCTGCAATAACTGTGTTCAAGGGGATTAGTCCTGAAAATCTCTGGGCACTAGCAGGTTGTGGCATATCATGAGGCCGTGTGAAAGTTTAAGTGGAGGACTAATCCTACACTTGAAGCAGATCTATTTATATCTCAGACTATGGTATATTTCTTCCAGGCTTTTCATTTCTTAAAGTGTGTTTTAAGTTCCAGTGTTGGGGAGAATTTATTTATTTTTTAACATTGTCTTTTACCCTACTACCCTCATGTTCTCCAGATTTTTTTAAATACAAATGTTAAAAATGGGATTATGCAAAGAAAACAAGCTCTTAGGTGGCTACTTAATTTCATTCATGTCAGTACTCAGACATTCTGGGATGGAGTGAAATCTGAACTGCTAACAGATAACATCTGCAAAAAAAGCAAAATTAACTGGTTGTGTGGGTTGGGTTTTTTGTTTTGTTTTTATGTTGTGTCTTGGACTTCAAGCTATTTGATCCACTGCTCAGCTTTTATTTTCAGGTCTGACTCTCTGAATACTTTATTGTATAATCAAATTTAAAAAAAAAAAATATGAAAGAAAACACTGATGTTCATTATTTGCAAAACTGACTTCCTTAAGTAATACTATCAGAGGTAAACCTGCAGGGCAGAAGGTCTTGTAGGAACAAATGGTAAAGTTTTATATTCAGTAAGCAATTAAAATAAGTTCAGAATGAGTGCAGGAAGAGAGTTGTGGTTTAGTATTTACTGCATTTCATCAAAATAGTGTCAAAAAACTGGTCCTCAATTCTTGAAGAAGAAATAGAATCATTATTTAAGACAGCAATGACAATTAAACACGGAGATGATCAGAGCTAAGCAATGCAAATTCTATTCTGAAATGTTTCCTCCTTCCTTTTGGAGGACAGGTATCAAATTTTAATATGTTTGTCCTTTTTATCTCAGTCAACAGAGCATAAATTATAAATGTATATGAAGATACGAACTGGGATGGACTAATTTTTTTTCCCTCAAAAGCAAAATAGGATCTTCAAAAAAAGTGACTTGTGTGACTTAAGTCACACAAAAATCTGGGCAGGAAAAATGTTTCAGACTATGAGTTTTTTACTGTATTTTACTGATACTCTGCTTTGGTGTTTGTTTGATTTGCCTCTCCATCTTTGTAGAGCAGTCGCTGACCTTTTGTGCTGAGTTGTAAATAACTACCATGTGCTGCAAAGCAGGGAAGCTGTATCTTCATCTCTGGCAACTCAGGGTGCACAAACTATTGAAGATTACAGTATGAGAATCAGCTTTGTGCTGCCATCTATTCAACTCTTGCTAGACTGAACTGACTGTGGATTTGAAACCTGCTATCCATCTGCTGTTGATTCTTTGTCACTTCTTTTCCCTCTCAAAGGTTGTATCTACTTTTTATTTTATTATTTTATTTTTTTTTCCTAATAATGAAGGGCTGTCTGGGGGGGAAAAGTCACTGCTGCTCTTCCTTCAAGGATCTCAGATTCAGAAATTTCCTAATTTCCTTGAAGCACTTTGAAACTTATGGTCTTTCTTATAAGGGCTTGCAGTTGTAGGGCCTTGCATCCATGGTGCTGTGACCTACAGGACAATCCTGTGGGCTGCCTAAGAGCTGCCTGTGGCAAACAGATGGCCTGGATACTGTACCACCAACACCACCTTGAGCACTGGGCTAATTGTCAAAAAAATATATGTGTTGGCACATATATGTGTGGGAGAGTGGTGTTACCCAAAACACTGAGATATTCAGGGCTAAATATCCACTTTTTCACAAGGAAATGTTATTTATCGTCCAAATTAAGTCTCCTGTTCGCCAGTGTTGAGGTGAAAACTTGATGGGAAGGACCAGATCTTTGAATATAGAGAGCTGCAAAGTGCCTAGCACAGTAAAGTACTATAACCTAACACAGTAACATCCACAGCAGGAGGTGTTCAACCCTTACAAGGGGTCTGATTCCTTGGAGGAAGTCAGGATTTCTTATGCTACACTATATATTCATTCTGGCCAACTCATTTTGTATTTTGTTCACGTAGAAGATTGACTTCTACAGCCAGTGCCAAGTAGAAGTCTCTCAAAGGGTAGATAATTTTCCATTTGGATGCTGTAGGCATTGAGATATTTTGACGAAGGGGGCAACACATTTGAGTTTTCTTGAAAGCTTTATCCTGGCACTCAAAGTCATTGTCAGCAAATTAAGCATGGATATTTTCCTTAAAAAAACCTCTTGCTGAACAGGCTGAGTTTTAGCTGCCAGAACTCTGAAGCAGAGAACAGTTACACAGAAGTATCACAAAGCAGGTATGGAATGGGGAGCTTATCCCAAATAGGGACAAATAGGTTTGCTGGCTTCTGCCTTCCCCAGGAGGAGACCCTGAAGCTCCAGAGCTGCAGTGGGGAAGGAAGAGACCTGGTGTTAAGGACTGGGACAAGAAAGGTAGTGGGAGAAAAGGTCTGTAAGAAAATATTTTGTTTTGGTTGAATTAGAACCTTTTAAATCCAAACCTTAAGCCAGATAGTGACGTTTCATAGATATTGTAAGATCTTTTTCTGTTCAGTACAGTGCACCAGGAATAATTCAGAGTGAGGATGAATAAATTGCTTGTAGAGATCTAGAGATATTAAAAAAACAAAACACTAAAATGTTACACTGTAACTACTTAAATATTAGCAAAAAACCTCCCTCTTTGCTTGTAATCCAAATTTTAGTGCAATGAGAATTTTTATAGCACGGCTATAATACCATGAAAAAACAAAAAATTATAATATAAATCCCAAGGGAACTATAGCTATACCAAGGCAAAAAAAGATGATACTTCAATAAAAAGTGCCTGAGAGTTGGAGCTGAAATTTACTGCAAAAAGTAATGTAGTCTGACAGAGCAAGGCTGTTGCAAGCCAAAAAGAAAAAAGAGAGTGAGCCAGATGGGAAGTGCTTAGCATAAAGGAAGGTCCAAGAGAGAAGTCAGATAACTGGTTTTCAGTCTGATTTTAATTAAAATGATGGTGCTAAATCTGTGACTTTTTTTCAGTAGTTCCATACAAGCCTTCTAAAAAAAAAAAATGGAATTCAAGAAGAGTAATGTTACCACTGAAATTCCTAGCTGCTGATAATATTCAAGATTGATATATCCTGCTCAGGAGAGAACAGAGGTCTGCTAGATGGCAGCAGTCATGTCATTTGGTATTCTCATATTTTAGATTGTTTGTTTTATTTCTTTCAGAATAAAACCAAACAAGACATCGAGTCATGTATTAGGTGTATGGGAAAGGATAGCATGTGTGTGGTCAGGTGTCTCCCTTTCTTTGGCAGGATGGAGACAACATCCTCCACATCCAACCTGGCTTGTAACTGGAAGGTTTCAGGATGTGCTTGGTATGGCTGGTAAAAAGCAGATAGTACTTCTGTTCCCAGAAATTTCATATTGACCCATCACTATCCAGCTTCCTTGTAACAAGGAAGATCTTCCTGGATTTTGGGATTTTGGAGGTGGTGGTAAGGCTGGAAGGGAGTCCTGTCATTTCCCTAGAGGCACTCTGTGACTCACCAGCAACTGTGACTTCTCCTGCACCTTCTGCATGGCAACATTTCCCATCCTGATGCATCTCAAACAGAAACCTGCAGTCGGGGGAAGAAATGTGCAGAATTTTTTGTATTCCTTGCCCTCTTCTGATGGATTTTCCAAGATGGGGAAGTCTGTTCTTTTCCAGTGGTTGTAGCTTTACCTCTGTGCAGGTAAAATAGGTGAATGACTTCAGTATTAAATTAGGCTGAGAGACAGATCTAGTGGTTTTAAATGAAGATAAATGAGGTGTTGCAAGTTTCATGAGTGGCATGGAAACATTCAGAGTTGAGAAGCTTAACAGTTTCTTGATTTTATGAAATGTGAGGAACAGAATGATTTGGGATGTGGCATGTCTCGAGCACAGATCCTGTGAGGAGAGGCTGAGGGAGCTGGGGCTGTTCAGCCTGGAGAAGAGGAGGCTCAGGGGAGACCTCATCACTCTCTACAACTCCCTGAAAGGAGGTTGGAGCCAGGGGGGGGTTGGTCTCTTTTCCCAGGCACCTCTCAGCAAGACAAGAGGACACGGTCTTAAGTTGTGCCAGGGGAGGTTTAGGTTGGATATTAGAAAGAATTTCTTTACGGAGAGGGTGATCAGGCATTGGAATGGGCTGCCCAGGGAAGTGGTGGATTCTCCGTCCCTGGAGATATTTAAAAAGAGACTGGATGTGGCACTCAGTGCCATGGGCTGGGAACCGCAGCAGGAGTGGATCAAGGGTTGGACTTGATGATCTCTGAGGTCCCTTCCAACCCAGACAATTCTATGATTCTATGATGTCCTCTGCCTCTGTTATGCAGTTACTGTTATTGAAATCCCAGGCTCTCAGTCCTTCCTCGGGGCTCCCAGCACCAGTGTGGGGCAGGAGAAAGGGCAGTCCTCTGGGAGAGTAATGGGGAGAAGCAGGGGAAGGACTTCTTCCTTTTGCTGCCTGTGTCTGGCTTCTTTTGGAACTACGAACTGAGCGGGGACCTGTATTGAAAAAAAGCTGGTAGAAAATACAAATAAGTGCTAAACTTCTGTGGGTTTTATGGTAATGGGTGCTTGGCCAGGTTAAGTGTTTACCCTGTGAAATACGAGGCTTTTTGCTGCTAGTAGGTGAGTTCTGCTTCATTTGTAGCTATAAGGAAGAGGAAATTTGTAACTAATCAATTGCAGAGAAATTTGACTTGAGATTTTTTTTATAACTTCATGGTCCTGTATTGTTTCAAACGACAGTCTCTGCTCCTGGGAGAATGCAACAGAGAGGGAAGGCAATGTTTTCTGTAGAGGAAAGAAAGGTAAGAGGCAGGAGGAGCCCTGATGCAAAGGAAGCTTCCCCTTGAATCTGTGGTTACTTTTATGACCATATTTCTTTATAATGAGCTTGTCTATGAAATCTATTAAAGACATATATGACCTAGAAAAGGTTGCAAGAGCAGCAGTAGATGGCTTCTTACAGTGTGGCATTGTACTGCTTTATGTTTGTAACTGACTCTAAGACCTAATGCTCATTATAATGTGCTTTTCCTTACTTGGAGAGAAGATACTAAATTATCAAACCTTTACAGACCACTCAAGAAATTCTTAATCTAAAGTGTGATTCAATTCTGAAGGTTTTTTCTCAGGCCTATGGTATTCACCATTTCCTTGTGTTCTTCAATGCTGACCAAACAGTAAGTAAGCACACCTCATTTGTTCCAGATAGATGGTTGAATGGGAAAATTAATAATTCCAGCCAGCCAAGCTGGCAGTGTAATTATGTCTTGATACATATGTTGGGAGGAAACTCGAGTGCATCTGAAGAAGCTGAGCTGCTGCAGTTAACTCATCTACCATGTGTGGTCACTAATTTAGTTGGAGAACTGAAAGTAAAATGAAAAATCTTACACTGGGTCCTTAATGAGAAAATCTTTGCTTTTGACAAAATATTGATCTCATGGGCAGTGTAAAGCTTGAACAAAGAAATCAGATGGCCTTTTGCACATCCCTGACTTGTGAAGAATGCTGACGTGGTATCTATGTAGAAAACTCATCGGTGGTCATGCACTGTCAATGGATCTGACTTGGAAAATCTGATAAATCAGAGATGAAATAAATATTTTAATTGCAATTGTCACAAAAATGACTCTGTTATAGTAAGTCAATTTAAGTCATGTATTACTTCAAACATATGTCCCATTAAAACAGCTTATTCATTCTCCTAACTTTTCAGTGAGCATAAATTAATTATAACATTGAAATAAATTTGGGACAGCAAGGTGTTTCTGTTATTCCAGTGAAACTTTTCGTAGTTCTTCTGCCTTCATTTTCTTTGTGAATTGTGCTGCTGAATCAGTTAAATCATAGGAATAAAAACTGAATCCTGAGATTCATTTTAATTGGAAAACAAGATTTGGAACACAGCAGGAAGGGAAAGATTTTGGACTGGTTTTCTTATTACTGCAAGTACTGCCTCATGATATTTCTTTCATAACCTGATCAACATATGTCTTAAAGTACTTGGGAGAGCAAACTATTAAACAGGAAATCTTGGGGGAACCACAGCTGATAGTTAGCTCTCTAATTTACAGCTTGAATAGATTTATGGCTGGTGTGTACCCCTTTGCCTTTGGGACAATACTGTCCTGTGGCTTACACAGCACTTCTCCCTAATATTGTTTTTCCCCTTTTGGGACAAGAAGCACATCTCCTATCAGTAATTCTTTTGCTGGGTCAATCAAAACTCTCTGTTCTTGTAAAGCAGAAATGTGGCCTTCTCCAGATGCAGCAGCACTAGATGAAGAGGTTACCATCCTCTGATTCATCTTTCCTTCCCTGCAGATTAAAATCCTTTATTATCTACCACAGAGTTCCTGATGCAAAACACTTTGAACAGCCTTTGTGAATCCGTTTTTGTCGACTGGTGGTTAAATTGGGTAAGGTGGTAACTAGTTCAATGTCTGAAATAGGAGTAAGAAGTGTTTACCAAAGCAGCCTTAATCTCCAGCAGAGAAATGGTGATGGGTAGCTTAGAGCAGACTGGCAGAAACCTTCTTAAACCAGCAGTGTTGGTTAGAAGAACGTCTGTGTATACGTGTGGGATCCTCTGTGTGAAGATTTTATCTGAGTTTGTCCTTTTCACCCAGTTCCTCAGCTGGGCTTGCATAATATGAAGCAAGTTAACAAGCCCCAAAGAGGGAGCAGCTTAGTTATACTTAGAGCATCCAGTTTCTCCTGACTGCCAAGGCTGATGAGTCATATGCAGATTTTTGCCTGCGTGGGTCACATCTTTCAAAAGAAAATTGAGTCTGTGCAAATGAGGTATTTTTATCCTAAAAGATCTCTTAGCTAAATCCAATACGGATAACTTTGAACTGGCAGCGGGTGGATATTCTGTATTTGAATGTGTTGGGGAGGGGAATATTTGGAATATTTTCACTGGTTTTGTCTTTCAGTCGTGGTGGTTGTTTTGCAAGGTGCGCAACAAAAATGTCTTATAAAGAAAGAAAAGGGAACAAAAATTGGAAGCAGTTCTGGAACAGAACATATTTATTTGTCTATCTTTAATAGAAGTGAGCACAACTGGCTCCCATGTTGAAGGTTTGTCCTGTTCTATTTGCCTTTAGACTTCCTTTCTATTAAAAATGTATTTATTTTTTAAATTTTAACGAATGATGGTCACTTGTGGTCACTGAAAGCTGTGAGTGCCAGTGATCGAGCAGACTGATACCTAGTTGTGTGGCATCTTGAATGCACAATATTTGTCACTGTTCCTCTGTAAATTGGACTTCCCTGATAGAGAGAGCACACAGGCTCATTATATACAGTGTCACTTTAGAAATTAAATACACATTTCTTTAAATTATGAAATATGTATGTCCTATAGGTAGCACACTTGTATAAATACTCTTCCTGTGGTATCTTGGAAGACACTATTTTCCCTGACTGGTTGTTTTTTTTTTCCTCTTTAAATTTATTTATTCCACAGCATGAACTTTAATTTTTGAAGTTTAATAAAAACATTGCCTGGTCATCCAAGTTAGGTACTCAAAATTCCCCTAGCTATTGTAATTTCCTCTTGGCACTGAAAAATTTTCAAGTGGGTGAAATACAAGAATACAACTTCTACTAGATCAATGCCTTCTTCCTGGGTCTACTTTAAGGATCTTTAGAAGGAGAATATTTACATACAAATTTTAGTTATTGTTACATTTACTCAAAATGAGTGCATGCCTGGCATCGTGGGAAGAAATATGGGATTTCCTTTTGTCTTTTATCTCCTCTTTCTGTGGCCAGGGCTGTTTTTGGGGATGGTCATAGCTCTTCAGTTTGGGAAAACAAAGTTCCCTTGTACTGATAACATTTCCTACAGCTGACTCAGTATGGCAGAAGGCTGAGTTATTCCCCATATGAGTGAAAAGTCACAGACATCACAGTGTGGTATTCAGGCAGCTATACTTACAGTCATGTGGGCACACAGGCCTTGGAATTTTTTCAAGAAAATGCTTTGCTATTTTCACTGGCATCTTAAAAATCAGCCTGACATTTCACCACTAAGAAATAATAGAAAAAAGGGATCAGAAATGTCATAAAAGATCACTAGTAAATGAAAGCTCATTTTTATACCAGATATCAGCTCCATGCTCATAAAAGACAGGAACTCCCATTGCCATTGAGAAGATATTTCCAATGAAGCAGGAATTCAACCACTGACATCTCAAACCTGAGCTTACAGGAAGAGCTGCCAAAAATCCTCAAAAGTGAATCTAGAGACCAAGCTTTAGGGCTGTACTGTTCATAAGAAGAAGAGTGAAACTGTATGGTACAAAAGACTTCTGGAAAAGCTGGTGCTTATAACTCCACAGGGTTCTGAACTTGCTGGAATGGAGGAGGCAGCAGCTAGAGTATGAACTGAAATATTTTGGGTGAGTTTTGCCAGGAAAGAGTACCAAAGGATTTCTGAGTTCAGAGCAATTGTTGTAACCTGTACCTAACCTGGGATTTGTTGCTTCTGTTTGACCTAAAGAGGATCTGTGTGCCTGAAAACTTTTGTCTTCTTTTGGTTTTGGTTTTTTTTTTTTTTTTCTTCTCAGTTAAATCAGGAGATGCAGTAGAAATACTACTCTTCCATAAAAGACAAAGATGAATTCTGACTTTTTTTTTCTTTTCTTGCTGCCCTAAAACGTTTTAGTACTTTTTTTTTGTTGTTTATTTGCTTGTTCTGTGTGGGCTGTTGTTTCTTGTTTAGGGTTTGGTTTTGGGTTTTTTTTGCTGTGGTGATGGTGTTGTTTTCAAACCTAATTCTGCTTATTGCATCTTGAATGATAGCCACACAGACCATCGACCAGTATGGATCGTTTATATCTAACACACAGACAGACCTTTTGAATCTTTATGCATTTCACAGAAATAGGAATATTTAAAAATATTTAACTAACACCAACCAAATACATTTGTTATGCAGAGAAAATGGATTTTTCTCCAGTGCAGTGATAGGAGTACGAGAAATGAAGCATTTGGTGACTCTAAGGCTGATAATATAGCATATGTAGAGCAATTAAATATTACTGCAACATCTGGGGCACAGCTTCAGACACAACTCTTCTCCTTGCTTGTTTTCTAAAGGCAGAATCCCAGCAGGGGGCTCCCAGGTAACACTCAGAAATCTTTAGCAGTCAACGTGCACTGCTTGCCCCGACTTGGATGAGAGCTGAATACTTAAAAACTTCCTTGAATTTGAGTAAATTACCTTTTACAATATTTTTTTTTTTTTTTAAAAAAAAGCAATTTACTTAAATGAGGTTTTGGTAGCTAAACCCCTTTGGCTTATCTTGAAGTGTTTCAGTGCAAATTGTTTTTTATGCCTTAGATCTTTTTAAAATCTGTCTGGTACACGTTTTGCACCAAGCAAGGCTTAACACCATCTAACATGCTAGAGAGAGCTTGGAATTCTTATGCATTTTAGGAATTTTCTGCAAACAGGTAAACTGTATGCCTTGTATCTAAAAGAGGAAACATTAACTGCATCAAGAGCACTATTACCAGCTTCATGTAAAGAAAAGATTTTTAAAAAGGAAAAATTCATGTAACATCCCAGAATCCTGCCAAAAAAATTAACAGTGCTAATTTTATAGATGCTTCATTTATTTTTTCCAGTGAAAGATTGAAGACCTTGTAAGAAGACAAGTAGGCCAGTAGGCAACTGTATTTGAAATTATGCTAGCTGGGGTCAGTGGAATTATTATTTGGAAATAATCTGACAATTTTTTGTTCTCCTGCCCCTCCCTCTATTTGCAAAATGCCCAACTAGAGATTCAAAATTATTTCCTAAAAAAGTTTTCTTCAAGGACAGAAAAATGTCTTGCAAAATAGTCTATCAGCTAACAAAACAGAAATAGCAATTTATTTTTTATTGGACTCAAATTATGTTCCATAGATGCTTTCTGATTGAAGAAAATAATGGGAAATGGGTATTTTAAATAAATCCTTACCAACAAAATAAATCTGTATATTTTTCTTTCTGTCCCTTGATGAGTAGGAACATACTAAAATGAATAAATTCAGCATTGAGGACTTATAGTTGATTTACTTGGGTTACCATCAGACTTTTAAAAAATTCTTAAATGCTATCTCTCATTTTACCAAAAATAGGTAAGTTTAAGGGATATGGTCTATGGTCTTTGAGGAAAAAAAAAAAAAAATCCACCCTGGCAGCTAGTTTTAAACTTTTCACATCAACTGATAAACCCCAAATGAGTAAGATTTCCACACCAGATTTATTTCCCAGGTTCTTCATTTACACAAATGCTTTAGGAACAGTACTGGAAGTAGATTTATGTTTCCAATATAGCCACTTGATCACACTGTCTTGTTTAGTTTACAAATCCATCTATCTAAAGATTATGAAAAATGCTGCATTTGCAGTCCCTTCAGCCCGTGCACTCTGAGGTGGTTAAAGTGGCTCTGCTGAAAGAGAGATTGGCACCAGAGCATCAGCTAGTTAAATTTCCCAGGGCTGAGAAGTGCCAAGAGGTCTAAACTTCCCCAAATTTCTTTTTTCTGTGCCATGATGCATGGGAGATGTCAGCTTAGCCTTTGTGTGTAACTCATCTTCTCAGATGATAAACTTTTCTGTCTGGTCCATGTAAGTGATGATAATATTAAGAGGCTGTATATATATATTTATATATATATATCTATATATCTTTCTGGAAGAGTACAAGTATTTTGTTGGACTAAGCCTATTGCTATGCACTTGGCCTTGAAAAATTTGTCTTTGCAATTTTTTTCATGAACATGAAGAACTGGACATTTTTCACCTGTGGCAAGTAGACAATTTTGCAAAAAGTAAGCTCAGAAGGGAAGGTAAGTGCATGCTCTTACTGGTCTGACTCTAGGAAGAAACTGCATATGGAGTTTTTTTTGCATGTGGTTTGCTTGGTTGGTTTTTAGTTTAGTCTTTTTTGGTGGGGGTGGTGGTTTTGTTCTTGTTTTGTTGTTGTTATTAGAAGTCTTGTTTGCTTGGGGTTTTCAATGGAATTGCAAGGACCAGAGCCAATGCTTCTGTCAGCAGGATAAGTCCTCGTTGGTAATGAATTTGGAGGCTGGGGCTGCTTTGTTGTTCTGACCTGGGAGCAGGCACCTCAGCAAAGGTGAAACCAACCACACTGGGTGTAGCCAACACTGTACCTGAGTTGGAGGAGCTGAGGCTCATGTTGCTGCCTGATGAGACCAAGACATTGAGTCACCTCAAACTCCCATTTAATCCCTGTGTAAATCTACCTAGTGTAGTTTTAACTGTTGAGAGAGTTTCAAATTGCCTTGTTCATGGGTTTGGCTCTTATTTTTATCTCCTAGCAGCTCCAGTACTTCTGATAGTTCTAGGTTCGAAGAGGTCTAATTCTATTTGTAATCCAGTCAAATAGGCCATCCAAAACCACATAAATTGCTGCTAAGGCTGACTTCCCAATGTAACAAAAAGAGGTCAGACTTGCATGTTAAGGTGGGATTGCATTTCTAATGCTATTGCAATACTTAGTAATCTGCCCTGATTGATGACTTTATAAATGAAAGCATTTTAGTTGTCACACATTTTACCTCTTAAAATGAGGCCATTTTGGTCTGGCATTATGAGACTAAGTATGTTGGTTCTATAGTAGAAGTGTCAAATAGAGCAATGTACTATTGTATTTTACAGTGATTCATTTTACGTTTTATTCAACTCAAGGACTTGGCTATTTTCTAGACTGTGAATTCTCTTGCAGATACTTCTAAATTAGGCCAATGATATTTGAGAAGAAAGGCCAATCCTTTCTTCTAAGAGAGGATACTTGTAGAAGAGTGAGGGTTAAGGAGAAAATACATTGCCTCAAAACATTTTTTTTTATGCGTGATTATTTGCATCTTAACATTGTACTCAAAAACCCACTTCTTAATCTGTGTTTAAATTACTTAAAAGTATTGTGTTTGATTGCCTTAGTGAATTAACCAAGTCAGGGTTTCTCTTGATGCTGATACCCTTTGGTGATGCAGAACTCCTCCCATTCACTGAGGCATATTGCAACATCAACACCAGCCAACATTCATCAGCCTGGTGCACGTCTGGTAAAATATTTAATGCACTACCTAGGACCTAAGTTTACCTGCCCGAGACTGACACTGTATGGAGAAGTTACAGATTTCCCCCCTCTGATTTCTGTTGAACAAGTATTTTCACTCATGTCACTAATTAACATCAACGTGAACAAAATGTGTGTGAAGTTGGTTTCGAGCAGCTAAGAACTTGCCTTTTTTCCCTCAATAATAATCATTGTCAGCATGCTCAAAATTAATAGCATACAAATTAGAAATCTGCAGCAAGGAAGACTTTATTACTGTCCCTTTAAAATTTTTATTAGAGGGAAATGGGTTTGCTTTTATTAATTGCTTTTTTAATGAACTCCAAGACCTTGAAAACACACAGACTAAGGTTTGTAGCAAACGTATGTTGATATGAAGTGTATGTTAGCATATTAGATAGCATTGTTATGTACCTGTGCATAGCATTATATTAAAAAATACACCAAATAACCTGCAGTGCTGAAAAATACATACCAGCTCTAGAAGTTAATTGGCAGTGGTTTTTAGAAAATATTTTGTTTTTTTCTTTCAAAAACATGAATATGGGGCATAACTGTAGTCCATTTGGTTTTCCTTGCAAAATACAAGCATCCAGAAATGTGTTCAAAACTTAATATCCCAGGGAAAAAGCAAATATATATATATATATATATAAATACATATATTTGCAGATATAAAGTTATGCAAACTCAAGCACTAATTATGTAAGAGCACGAAGATGAACTATGTGCTTCTGCAACTTCTTTATGCTACTGGCCACTCCAAAACAGGAGTCACACGGCTTACTTGTGGAAAGCTTGCAGGGATTTTCTTTCTGGTTTCTTCATTATAAGATATCTGTGTACCTACCAGGCTATTGGGCATGAACTTTTATGGTTTGTGAGAGGATAAAGATAAGATGATAAATATACAAAAGCTCCGTTCACATCCGATACCTATCCCCTAAAAGCAAGTAAAGAAAGAAATATTCATAAAAAATTACCTGTGCTATTCTTGGATAAAATGATTCTCAGAGTGTATATAAATTTATTTGACATTCTTCTTGAACAAAGGTGCTTTGGTGTTAATTTCTGCCAGGAAATTTATTTTTCCTTAATTTCTGTCTCCCAATAATTTTGAGGCCACTATAAATGATATTGTTTATACACACGAGCGATGAGCTTTGGTGTGAATAAATTAATTTTCAAAACAATTAAAGATCATTCTATTTAGAAGTGTAATTTTTATGCAGACTGGGTTAAGAGTGGCAGAGTAATAACCCAAAAGTATTGGAAGACATTTTCACTTCTGATATGAGGGAAAGGGAGGACTTGCTCAGATTTAGGAAGAACATAGCCTATAGATAGAGAGTAAGAAAATAATCTAAAACCAATTTACACCAAGACAGTAGGAGATGATGTGCTGCATAGAAAATAGATGATTCATACTTTGCAATATCCTTCAGCTTTAAACATTTGTTGAATGATGTCTGACTATTTTTTTATTGTTCCTTGGATTATATTAACGTGGTTAAATAATATTTGAAGAGTATTCATATATGTAAATAGGAGACATTATTTCAGTAAGCTGAGTTTGATCTAGATTAAGTGTTTTTTCAATAAAGCCTAGTGGACTTTGCTCTACAAAATGCTTATAATTCAGTTCTGTAAAGTGCTGCACTTGATAGCCCCAAATTAACTACAGGAGCTAAACCCTGTGTTTAAATTCAGCCCATGAAGCCAAGTGTTGTGACTTCACCAGACTGTTTATGTACTTCACTAGTGATGAGGAGAGCCAGCACTCACACATTTCAAGCAGAGTCAATGTTACATTTTTGAGTGATTTTTGTTGTTTGGTTGAGGTTTTTTTTATACATTGTCCATGGGACTCAATAAACCTGAAGTATTCCCCCACCTTGGCTGGCTTATGTACCCATTTGAAAATGCTACATAAATATGGAATAAAAATTAAGTTGGATGAAATTTGAGGAAAAAAAGTTCCAAATCAAATACAGGGAATTGTTTGATCATTCAGGAGGAGTTTATGAACAGCTGCTCCCCACGGAGCTACGTGATTCTGACACATCTGCTCTTCACTGGGAGTAAGAGAGGCAAGATTTGCTCCACGTGGCACTGGGGGGATTTCACTTTGCATGCTGTCAGTGGTGAAGAGAGCACCTCTTTTGGGGAGAGGCAGCCAGGGGCTTCTCCTTGGCTGTTTGTGGGGCCATTCTTGCTAAAGGATGACAGCAAGGCTGTTTGAGTTACTCTTGGGACTTCTTATCCTGCCCTGGCAGCTGGAGAGGACCCAGTCTTTCTTCCTTTCTCTTATAGTTACCAGTCTTCCATCTCCATTTGTGATATTTATTAACTACCAGTTTGTCACTTTTATCAACAGAAGCAGTATTTTCATTTTGTGCACAGAAGCCCACAAGCAGTGGAAGGTTTTCTTGTTTACCTCCAGCAGTAAAAGTCTTCAAATATGATGCCCTATAGGTTTTAAGGGCTGTACTAACTTTTGATTTGATTTCCTCAGTTTTGGCTGTGTGTTTTCAGTTTCATTAATTCTTCATCAAATGATGTTAAAGAAATAAAACCCTGGGTTGATTGGTGTGTTACATTATGTGTAACAAATGCATGAGGAGTCAAGTGGTAGTGAGTTTGCTTTTCACTTTTTATACAGCACGACACTGACACTGCATGAAAGTTACAAATCCAACCACTCCAGAGCAAAGAGGTGCCTGAAGTGAGGTTTTCTCTTTGATTTCCAGATGTGGCTTAAAACAGTGAAGCAGCCTCCAGGGACAGCTATAGAGCAATGTGGCACATAGAGTTTCCTCCCAGTGCCCAAGTAAATACTGGAGGAGTAAGCCAATGATAAATTGAGCTTCCACTGAAGCAAATGGACTGAACATATTGGTCCTCAGTGATTTATCTTCCTTATCATCCTGTAGAACCCTGTCCCTTCCAATCTTTGTACATTAAGTAAGGGAATAAGAAGCCACAGTTGGGCACGAAATGTCTTGAGAGGAGCTGGAGGAGGCAAGTTTGGGGAGAACTGTTCACATCTGAAGAGGAGAGTGCAGCTAAGAGAGCAGGGAGTGTAAATATGGGTTTCAGCATCTAAGATGGAGAAAAATCTGCAAAAATGTTTCTGAAATCCCATAGGTGCATTGGGGAAGTAGACCTTTGTGCTGTTGCTTCTGTGTTGTGCCACTGGCAAATGTAGATGGCTACAGGAGGAGACACCCAAGCTGGGGAGGTGACAACCATTAAAAAAAAAATAAAATTGAAAAGTACTTTTGTTTAAAGTAGATTAATGCAGTGATTGCTAGTGGTGAGCTTAGGAGTGGCTAGGTTGCAGTTCCTTTTTTCATTCTATTTATTTTTTTTTTCATGTCTGAATATAATTACATCTCTTTCTGCTTCTGAAAAACAAAGTGAGCAAACAGTTTCTGTGAGATTCCTCTCCATATTCTCCCCCTCAACTAGAGCATCTAACTGTTCCACAGTTAGATTTGATAAGTCGTTCACTAAAAACGAGTGATGCTGAGGGTGTCTCATTCCCTGCCACTGCTTCACTGCTACTGCATAGAGCTATGGAGACAGACTACACCTGTACTGCCTTCTTGTGCTTTCAACAGTATTTAGCCAAGCAGATCCCTCACTTCTGTGTGAAAAATAAGCTATATCTTATGCTAGAGCCTGCTTGAATGCTACTGTGCTTCACGTGTTAAATTGCAGACTTCAGCTGTACTGAGATGATAAAATATATATTTTTCTTCTCAGAATGTATTATACAAACCAGTCGGCAATTTCTATCAGTTTAACTGCAGGGTTTAGGAAGTGACCTGGGATAGACTGTGTCAAATCAACCAGTTTTGGACATGGCAAGAATGATCCTGAGAATGCATTTTTTGGCTCATGGCAGCATCACATACTGATGGTGCCACAGCTCCCAGGAAAATACAGATGTTCTCTTTTATGACATTATAAACACGCAGGATGGAGGAGGCCTTCCCAAGCATGAGAGACCATTAACAAACTTGGTGCTTTTTTTCCCTCTGGTAACTGCCAAGGGGAAGGAGTTGCCCTTTGTCCTATGGCTACTGAAGCCTGGTTA
>JAAWXA010000013.1:15983789-16028623 GCA_038090715.1 Florisuga fusca
GGGGGTGGTGGTTTTGTTCTTGTTTTGTTGTTGTTATTAGAAGTCTTGTTTGATTGGGGTTTTCAATGGAATTGCAAGGACCAGAGCCAATGCTTCTGTCAGCAGGATAAGTCGTCGTTGGTAATGAATTTGGAGGCTGGGGCTGCTTTGTTGTTCTGACCTGGGAGCAGGCACCTCAGCAAAGGTGAAACCAACCACACTGGGTGTAGCCAACACTGTACCTGAGTTGGAGGAGCTGAGGCTCATGTTGCTGCCTGATGAGACCAAGACATTGAGTCACCTCAAACTCCCATTTAATCCCTGTGTAAATCTACCTAGTGTAGTTTTAACTGTTGAGAGAGTTTCAAATTGCCTTGTTCATGGGTTTGGCTCTTATTTTTATCTCCTAGCAGCTCCAGTACTTCTGATAGTTCTAGGTTCGAAGAGGTCTAATTCTATTTGTAATCCAGTCAAATAGGCCATCCAAAACCACATAAATTGCTGCTAAGGCTGACTTCCCAATGTAACAAAAAGAGGTCAGACTTGCATGTTAAGGTGGGATTGCATTTCTAATGCTATTGCAATACTTAGTAATCTGCCCTGATTGATGACTTTATAAATGAAAGCATTTTAGTTGTCACACATTTTACCTCTTAAAATGAGGCCATTTTGGTCTGGCATTATGAGACTAAGTATGTTGGTTCTATAGTAGAAGTGTCAAATAGAGCAATGTACTATTGTATTTTACAGTGATTCATTTTACGTTTTATTCAACTCAAGGACTTGGCTATTTTCTAGACTGTGAATTCTCTTGCAGATACTTCTAAATTAGGCCAATGATATTTGAGAAGAAAGGCCAATCCTTTCTTCTAAGAGAGGATACTTGTAGAAGAGTGAGGGTTAAGGAGAAAATACATTGCCTCAAAACATTTTTTTTTATGCGTGATTATTTGCATCTTAACATTGTACTCAAAAACCCACTTCTTAATCTGTGTTTAAATTACTTAAAAGTATTGTGTTTGATTGCCTTAGTGAATTAACCAAGTCAGGGTTTCTCTTGATGCTGATACCCTTTGGTGATGCAGAACTCCTCCCATTCACTGAGGCATATTGCAACATCAACACCAGCCAACATTCATCAGCCTGGTGCACGTCTGGTAAAATATTTAATGCACTACCTAGGACCTAAGTTTACCTGCCCGAGACTGACACTGTATGGAGAAGTTACAGATTTCCCCCCTCTGATTTCTGTTGAACAAGTATTTTCACTCATGTCACTAATTAACATCAACGTGAACAAAATGTGTGTGAAGTTGGTTTCGAGCAGCTAAGAACTTGCCTTTTTTCCCTCAATAATAATCATTGTCAGCATGCTCAAAATTAATAGCATACAAATTAGAAATCTGCAGCAAGGAAGACTTTATTACTGTCCCTTTAAAATTTTTATTAGAGGGAAATGGGTTTGCTTTTATTAATTGCTTTTTTAATGAACTCCAAGACCTTGAAAACACACAGACTAAGGTTTGTAGCAAACGTATGTTGATATGAAGTGTATGTTAGCATATTAGATAGCATTGTTATGTACCTGTGCATAGCATTATATTAAAAAATACACCAAATAACCTGCAGTGCTGAAAAATACATACCAGCTCTAGAAGTTAATTGGCAGTGGTTTTTAGAAAATATTTTGTTTTTTTCTTTCAAAAACATGAATATGGGGCATAACTGTAGTCCATTTGGTTTTCCTTGCAAAATACAAGCATCAAGAAATGTGTTCAAAACTTAGCATCCCAGGGAAAAAGCAAATATATATATATATATAAATATTTAATATATATAAATAAATATTTATAAATATATATATAAATATATATATTTGCAGATATAAAGTTATGCAAACTCAAGCACTAATTATGTAAGAGCACGAAGATGAACTATGTGCTTCTGCAACTTCTTTATGCTACTGGCCACTCCAAAACAGGAGTCACACGGCTTACTTGTGGAAAGCTTGCAGGGATTTTCTTTCTGGTTTCTTCATTATAAGATATCTGTGTACCTACCAGGCTATTGGGCATGAACTTTTATGGTTTGTGAGAGGATAAAGGTAAGATGATAAATATACAAAAGCTTCGTTCACATCCGATACCTATCCCCTAAAAGCAAGTAAAGAAAGAAATATTCATAAAAAATTACCTGTGCTATTCTTGGATAAAATGATTCTCAGAGTGTATATAAATTTATTTGACATTCTTCTTGAACAAAGGTGCTTTGGTGTTAATTTCTGCCAGGAAATTTATTTTTCCTTTGGTGTTAATTTCTGCCAGGAAATTTATTTTTCCTTAATTTCTGTCTCCCAATACTTTGGAGGCCACTATAAATAATATTGTTTATACACACGAGCGATGAGCTTTGGTGTGAATAAATTAATTTTCAAAACAATTAAAGATCATTCTATTTAGAAGTGTAATTTTTATGCAGACTGGGTTAAGAGTGGCAGAGTAATAACCCAAAAGTATTGGAAGACATTTNTTCAACAGTATTTAGCCAAGCAGATCCCTCACTTCGGTGTGAAAAATAAGCTATATCTTATGCTAGAGCCTGCTTGAATGCTACTGTGCTTCACGTATTAAATTGAAGACTTCAGCTGTACTGAGATGATAAAATATATATTTTTCTTCTCAGAATGTATTATACAAACCAGTCGGCAATTTCTATCAGTCTAACTGCAGTGTGTAGGAAGTGACCTGGGACAGACTGTGTCAAATCAACCAGTTTTGCTCATGGCAAGAATGATCCTGAGAATGCATTTTTTTGGCTCATGGCAGCATCACATACTGATGGTGCCACAGCTCCCAGGAAAATACAGATGTTCTCTTTTATGACATTATAAACACGCAGGATGGAGGAGTCCTTCCCAAGCATGAGAGACCATTAACAAACTTGGTGCTTTTTTTCCCTCTGGTAACTGCCAAGGGGAAGGAGTAGCCCTTTGTCCTATGGCTACTGAAGCCTGGTTAGTAAAGGCAGCTGTATTTTGGCCATGAACACTGTTTTCCATGAACAGTTGTTGGTGCCAACTGCTTTCTCCTCCTGGGTTGAGGTACTGGTCATTGCTCAATCATCTTCTTGCACCAGCCACACTATGCCCAAGGACTGGGTTGTGGCCAAGGATGGGGAGGTGACAGTAGGTTTGACAGAGGAGAACAGATAATTTGAAACATTGGGAGCACTGAGATTGAGCAGTGGGAGAGACAAAAAGGAAAATCCTTCTGCCTCAGGATCAATCTGCTGTGTACTCAGCCCTGGTGAGGCCACACCTCGAGTCCTGTGTCCAGTTCTGGGCCCCTCAGGTCAGGAAGGAGATTGAGGTGCTGGAGCAGGTCCAAAGGAGGGCAACCAGGCTGGTGAAGGGACTGGAGCACAGATCCTATGAGGAGAGGCTGAGGGAGCTGGGGCTGTTCAGCCTGGAGAAGAGGAGGCTCAGGGGAGACCTCATCACTCTCTACAACTCCCTGAAAGGAGGTTGGAGCCAGGGGGGGGTTGGTCTCTTTTCCCAGACACCTCTAGGCAAGACAAGAGGACACGGTCTCAAGTTGTGCCAGGGGAGGTTTAGGTTGGATATTGGAAAGAATTTCTTTATGGAGAGGGTGATCAGACATTGGAATGGGCTGCCCAGGGAAGTGGTGGATTCTCCATCCCTGGAGATATTTAAAAAGAGACTGGATGTGGCACTCAGTGCCATGGGCTGGGAACTGCAGCAGTAGTTGGTCAAGGGTTGGACTTGATGACCTCAGAGGTCCCTTCCAACCTGGCTAATTCTATGATTCTTCCTCTCCTTTTTTTCATCCTTTTTTAAACAAATGCCCTTAGCAGTGGGTCTCCTGTGATTAGGGGTCATGCTGGCTTCCCATAAGGCATGTTTGTTGCAGCAGGTGCAGTGTGACAGTGGCAGGCTGAACTTCCATCCACAATACACAAGTGAACTGTCCCCCTCAGCCCTGCCCTTTCTGAACAGCTGTACCCTGAGCCACGTGTTCCTTTGCCTGTAAGTCCTGAAAACTGAATCTTAGGGACTGAAATGTTTTGGGAGGTGGAAGAAGTGACAAATATTTGACTCATTTTTGCAAAGTTCTTGTGTATCCTTAGGTTTCCAAACTCCAAAGGAAATCCCAATTAGTTCTTTTGAGCCAGGTGACCACGTGTGAAAACACTAAATAGGGAAAAATAACCTTTTCTGTATGAGCTGTGATCTGATGTTTCACTCTACTTGAATTCTTCACTCCAGCTCTACTTTTATTTCTTAGCAGATTCCTTCTGCGAAATCTTTTGGCATTGATAATGGAAGAAATAGCTAGCTATATAATTAAAAAAGCCCCTACTCTATTACCTGATAAAATAGTACTTTATAAGTTGATCTGTATTTTTCTGTAGAGTGAGATTAAAAATATCTTTCTATTTCAATTAGATGACATAAGGTTTTATCATTTAAAAGGATTGCAGTAATTAGTTTTTTTGGCTGGAGCTTAGTAACACAGGTGAGGACAGTCTATTGAGTACCAACATAAGCAGGCTGCTCCTTGCAATGATGGGATAGCCTCAGAAATACCAAATAACCAACTTTAATTAAATCCAGGAAGGTGTTGGGAGAAATACCAGAACTCCATGGCCCCAAAGCATGGCAACACAAAACCATCTCAAAAAGCAGTCAAATTTCACTGCACTAAGAGGTGGCTAGCAAATTTCTGTAGTAACTCTTGATTATATCACCAAAATAAAGGCAGTCAAGAAGGGAAATTCACAGTTGAATTTACTGCTAAGGCTGTACTGAAGACCAAAGGATTTGGTGTTTAAATATAGGGGTTTTTGTGTATTCCACCCTTATGCTAGATGGGTTTCCATGGATATTGCATGAATAAGTACTTAGTAAACCCAATGTTGCATGGGTGAATTCACATTTTTTAATTGGTTGGATCAAGATGTTTCTTGATAGTGCATATGCCATAGAAGACCTTTGTGTAAAAAGTGAAGAAGGCTTTGAAGGCAAAGATTGTCCTTCTGCCCTGTCCCCCTGCAGCTGTAGCAGTGCCTAGCAAAGTGGCATCCTCTGCTGAAGCAGTATAAAAATGCCTGGCCTCACTAAAACCAAAGTTGTTGGTGCCCCAAGCCAGACTTCTGCGTATTTGATCTTCTGTGTGATCATCATGATAATGCTCAGTTCCCCTGTCTTGATATAAAGACAGACCTGCTCTGATGAAGGAGAGGTTGGTGTCTGAACAGCAAAAGAGAAATCTCTGTAAAGGTATCACTGAAGGCACGTTGTGCTTTTTAACTGCTGATACTTTTGAAGGATATGCTGCTTTCACCACAGCAGATGAAATTCTGCTGACGTTGATTCTGAGGCAATGTTATGATAAGAGAACAGATGTCTCAGAAGCAATAAGATGTCATTGTTCTCTCGGTGAAAGGCTGAGAAGAATTAATAGGTGGCATAAAAATTCTAAGGCTGGCTGATTTAAATCAGAGCTTCTATTCTTGAATATGTGACATAAGAGTTTGAATATGGAATTAAGTACAATATATTAATAAATTTTCCTTAAATATCTTAATGATATAACATTTTCAGCATCTTATCCAAGAAAGACAGAGAAAGGACAAGCAAGAGAAGCAACAGCATGTATTAGTTTGAGGATCTGGAGCTTTGGGAGAGATTTCTAGAGAATCTTTAAAAGGCAATAGAAGTAAGGAGACATGCTGGTAACGCCAGAGGCATTATAGCTAATGGGATCTAATGACTCGTCAAAGATAAGGAAAAAAATAAAGGAGATTCCAGTATTTATTTTGCCAGCTGTACAGGGGCCAGGCTAGAGCTGTATTTCAGACAAGAGCCCTGGTGCTGGAGGTTTGCATGTCAACTCAAATTTCTCAGGAAACAGGTGGCTGCACGACAGAAAATAATAATAGCTGCTGGTGGGAGTACTTGAGAGAAACTGATGAATCATGCGCTTCAGGTACATAATACTTCACAGTGAGGTCTAATTTCTCTGGTATATTTGAGATGGAATTCAGTGGAAATATTAATGTGGAGTGCAATATGTTTGTGTGCATCTTGTTGAGCAANTGGGGAGCTCCAGGCTGGGCACAGAGTGACTGGAGAGGAGCCAGACAGAGAGGGACCTGGGGGTTTGGATTGACAGGAAGCTGAACATGAGCCAGCAGTGTGCCCAGGTGGCCAAGAAGGCCAATGGCATCCTGGCCTGGATCAGGAACAGCGTGGCCAGCAGGTCCAAGGAAGTGATTCTGCCCCTGTACTCAGCCCTGGTGAGGCCACACCTCGAGTCCTGTGTCCAGTTCTGGGCCCCTCAGGTCAGGAAGGAGATTGAGGTGCTGGAGCAGGTCCAAAGGAGGGCAACCAGGCTGGTGAAGGGACTGGAGCACAGATCCTATGAGGAGAGGCTGAGGGAGCTGGGGCTGTTCAGCCTGGAGAAGAGGAGGCTCAGGGGAGACCTCATCACTCTCTACAACTCCCTGAAAGGAGGTTGGAGCCAGGGGGGGGTTGGTCTCTTTTCCCAGGCACCTCTCAGCAAGACAAGAGGACACGGTCTTAAGTTGTGCCAGGGGAGGTTTAGGTTGGATATTAGAAAGAATTTCTTTACGGAGAGGGTGATCAGGCATTGGAATGGGCTGCCCAGGGAAGTGGTGGATTCTCCGTCCCTGGAGATATTTAAAAAGAGACTGGATGTGGCACTCAGTGCCATGGGCTGGGAACCGCAGCGGGAGTGGATCAAGGGTTGGACTTGATGATCTCTGAGGTCCCTTCCAACCCAGACAATTCTATGATTCTATTCTATGTGTCTGGCCCCCAGAGCTGGTAAGCCACTCTGTTGCCCAGAGTTAGGTTCAAAGGTATTGCAGGATAAGCGAGTCTTTTATCCCTCCAGGACTTCTGGAAGTAAATGTTCAGGGTATGATTCTAGGGAAGAAATAAAAAGGGCTTTTTGCATTTTGCATAATGATTACCTTAACAGATGTTGATTGTTAGATATCTCTCAATAACTGAGTTTCAGTAGCATTAGGAAGCTTAGGATCACTGAGATGATGGTGTCACTAACCAGGATTGTACATCAGAGCCTGTTCATCTTAATGTCAAACTTCACACCACTTGCCAATGGTAATGAAGGCCATGGGCTTTCAAAACTTCTTGAGCCAGAGCCAGAGGGAATACACAGTACATTGGGTCTCAGGCCTACAGGTCACACAATTTTTTTTTTGTGGTGTGTTTTTTTTTATTTATTTTTTTTATTTTGTGTGGTTTTGAATATACAATTTGAATAGAGATGGGTTAGAATCAAACACTTGGAGAAGTTAAATCCCTGCCCTTTGTTCTTTCTGTGCCTATACAGACCTAGAGAACATATAGGAACTGGATGAGGAAAAAAATAATTGGTATTCTGGTGCATTCTTCATATTTTTTACCTGTTTTCCAGCTTGTCCCATAAGCAAAATGCCTTCATGGGTGGCTGATACAAGTTAAATCCTCCGTGCTTCACTTGGCTTTCTCTACTTCTTCTGCCTGATTCAGCAGAGCCTATGCAGTATGCAGCACAGATGAAATAGAAATTCCAATTGTACATGGTTATCTTTTTTCCTTCCTGCTTTCCTTTCTATTTTCCCTCACTCTCAAAGCTGCATTTGTAGAGCTGTTATGCCATCCCAGAGAAAAGCTGACAACAGAGAGTGGTGCCTATGTGATGGTTCTCAAGCTCCACCAAGAGAGAAAAATAGACAAAATAGCTACAAGAGATCCTAAGGGATGTGATCTAATGAAAAACAAAGAATTTCTGTCTCTTGGCTGTGGCTACTAGCAGAAAACTAATTGCTGCTTTTAGCATCATTGTCTGCTTGAGAAATTTTATTTCATCCAGCTGTGCTATATGCAGAATACTGCCACTGGTAACACTGTGGTAGAGGGAATGATCCTCTGCTTTGCAGTTGTTCTATACTGTATAGAAATACATGGCAAGCCAACAAATGATAATAGGGAGAAAAAACCCAAGCTTCATCCTAAGGGAATCAGAGTGCATCTTCACTCGGAAATAGTTATCTATTTTTTCCACTCCTCAGAATGTGGGGGTGTTACTCTTTCAGTATTTTAATGAGGAAAACCAAGAGTCTTATGTTACAACTATGAAAGTCCCTGTTGCTGCAAGTTATTATTTTAGAAAGCATAGTTAAAGGTTATTTTAATGAAGAACAAATTATATTTGAGCTATAATAATCCAAATTATACAGTCAGACATTTTCTAATTTTTTAATGAAATACAGCCTTAAGTTTCCCTTTAGTGAAGAATGAAAAGCCAGCAAACCATATGGTTAGCCACAGCTTTGAGGTTCTTGTATTATTTTTTTATAGTTTACAGTGCTGTGAGAGAAGTGAGGATTTAATGACTGCTTGCTGTCTACTCTGTAGAATTTGCTGGAGATTTTGTGGTTTTAAGCTCTAGGGTGTATGAATAATTCTGAACCTTTCATATCTATAGTAGTAATTGGCTGCAGAATTTTTTAGCTTTTTATGACACCTTCCCAAGATCTCAAGCATCAGCCTAGATATAAAAGCTAATAAGTCTTTATTTAACTTTTGCACGTAACAATTTCTAATCCTAACTTAAAAAAGCAAGGCCCAATGTGAAATTAAAAAATAAATCCTGCTTTTGCAGATAACTGTTCTTTTAAATTGTTGTTTTTTTTAAAAAAATATATTTTTTAAAAGCACACTGAATATTTTTTCCCTAACTGTACTTCCTATAATAAAAGAAAAAGCTATAATGCTGCTGAGAAATATTTCAGTAGATATAATAGAGCTGTCTATGCTTTCCACAAGTCCCTCCCTGTTTTTTCATGGTATAGCCAGCCTTTCTAGTGGGAAATGTCTGAGAACCAATGGTAAAGTTGTTTTGATATCAGTTAATTTTTCTTTTTTTTTTCTGATGAATTCTGATTATTTTTTTTTAGATTGAAATGTGTATGTGGGGGTTTATTTCTTCCTAACTGTGTGAATTTCTTATTTCTTTGTATCAAATTGGAAATGTGTAAGTGAGATCATATACATGTGTGCTACTGTAGACCCAAATGATCTTAAAGTTAAATTATATCCTTGGGAACTGTCCAATAACCAAATATCTGTCAGCATCACAGAAAATGAGATGTGATGCAATTCAAATATACATCACTTAATAGAGACAAGCATAACTGAAATGGACATTTAAAATTAAATAGGGGGTGATGATCTGGATACTAATATTGAATGCAGTGGGGCCATAAATATAGAACAGCAATATAAATACATCCTGCTGTGACTGTGAACTCTTACTAAATGGGGAAGATTATTTTCTGTGTTTATCTAATATGAAAATGCACAGGGCAGAGTTTTTGAGGCAGTGCTAAGTGCTGGATTTGCTGTGTTTGTTTCTTGCTATGGGGTGTTTGTTTCTTGCTGTGGGGTTGGCTGTTGCTGGGGTTTTTAAATGTGTTTTGTGTTGGGTTGGGTTTTTTCCCCTTCTTTATTGGATTTGGGTTTTCATGCTTTGTTTTGGGTGGGGTTTTTTTGTCTTTTTTGTTTTGTTTTTAAAATCTTGTATAATTTCCCATATATACTTTCTACTCGGTTCCAGATACTGCACAGACATCAGGGGAAAACATTTTAACCAAAATCATGGAGGAAGAAACCACAGGTTATAGTTATTCTCTTCTCTAAAATTGTCAGGGCAGCTCACATCTCTTTATTAAGTCTGCTGTTCAGTCAAGCAAGGAAGCCACGGATTTAGGGATGTTCACACTACTGCATCAGTTTTATTTGCCTTCCTTTTGAAAGGCATAGTTCAGCATTCCTTTACATTTTGTTTTCAATGAAGACTGATGCAACATATGTTATCCAGTTCTCTTCTGTCCAGGGTAGTGGTAAGAGGGAGACCATTGAGAACCACACTTTTGTTAGGGGATAGGAAGCTCCATTGACTCCAGGGCAATGGAATAAAAGCCTTCTATTTTTCTGAGAGAAGCTCTTTGGTGCTTTTAATCAGTTCAGAATTTTTCCACAGGAAGCTTCAGTTTTGCAGAAATCACATTTTTTTCTGTCAGTAAATTGTAAACTGTTCATAGAGGCAATATTTCTGTAGGAGAAAAAGCTGTGCAAGGTATCATTCTTTCATCCCATCCAGTTGGTAGCTCTAGTTGATAGTAAACTTTTCTGTTTTTCAGATGTGCTGTCAGTTCTCCAGAGAAAAGTTGCATAAACCTTGTTGGCATTTATAACTTCAAAATTAAATTAAGTATGTGGCATCACAGTTGTGTCTTACAGAAAGAAGCAGAGATCTGGCAGAAGGCCACATAGCTGCAGTGATGGTGCTCTTTATTGCTCAAAGCACAGCCAGGAACAAGATGAGACTCATTACAAGAGTAGCATGTTGGAAGTGAAGGCAGTCATCATTATTGTGTTGGGATCCAATACTCTTTGCAGTCAAGGCAGAGATCCCCTTCACTGCAATGGAATTAGAATTACGTACAGTGTATTCAATCATTACTAAAAAAACAAACCAGAAGGCAAAATGTTTCTCAGTAACAACAGCCCACTATGTGTTTTCTTTGCATTTGGTTCATTGTGTTAATAGTAATACTTAGAAGTAGGATTTATTACTGCTTCTGACATCTTAAAAAAAAAAAAAAAAATAGCAAAAAAATGTTGCTATGACAGCTGTGTTCTATTGGATTGGAATTATTTAACAGAGAGGAGGGTAAAAGCCCAGTTTTATCTTGTGTGCTCTACTTTGCCTCTTCCAGGGGTGAACTTTGAGACCATTACAAAGAGCTCTGGATGTCTAAGGAGGATGCACAGCGTGAAGAGCTCAGAATTCACAGCACTGCAAGTGGAGCTGAACTGATTGCCTGCTTAGGAGCAGATGGGAGAGGTTTGATGAATTTGTCTTGAATGCTACTGTGTAAGTGATAACAGCATCAGAAATCCTACAAGCACTGGTCGGAAAATTGAAAAGAATACAAGCACAAGAACATCAGCAACCTCAAGAAGGAATTGCAATTGCAGGACAAGCTTGCTGAGTGTATCAAGTAAAAGAAAAAAACCCAGAACCCTTAGTTGTGTGTTGGGCAGGGGGCTGTGTTAAGCAAAGCTTATGAGTTAGAAATCAGTAGTAGAGACAGCAAAACATGGCTGGACTGTTATTACTATATATAATATTGCTATATTATACTATAATTATTATTATTTTCCTGTATATTTGTATATATTTAGTAATTCTACGTATTTATCATTACTGTTCCATTAAAGTTGTGTAGTTTAGTTTCCAACCCATAAGTCTCTTTCCCTTATTCTCTCTCCTTTCCTTATTAGGGAGGAGAGGGGGATTAATAATAATTAATATATATTTTCTTTTCTTTTCTGGTGTCCTGTTTGAAGCAGGGGTCAGCGTGTCAGCAGGGGTCAGCAGGTTATTGTGACCTCTGTCTCGGATCAGACATCACTTTCTCTAGCAAACCCTGAAGACCCTCAAGGCCAGGAATTCCACAACCTCTCTGGGCATCCTTTTTGAGTGCTGCACTGCCTTTCAGGTGAAAAAGTAATTCCTGACATCTACCTTGAACCTCTAAAGATGCAATTAGTAGTTGTTGTCCTTCATTATGTCATCTGCCTCTATTGAGAGTGGTTTGACTGCTGACTTCCCTTCAGGCAGCTGTAGGCTTCCATAAGCTTTTGCCTTGGTTTTTCTCCTTGCCAGACTAAACAAAGCAAGCTGCCCTGTGTCTCCTGATAGCTTATGTGCCCTAGGCCTTGGCCATGTTGAGAGGTCTCCATTGGACCATTTCCAGTTTCTCAGTATTCCTCTTGAAATGGGCGAGGGAAGAAATAAGGACACCGTTCAAAGTGCAGACTTACAGGATACAGGAGGGTAAAAAATTCCCTCCGTGCTGACTGTGTCTCTGCCTCTGTGTACACAGTTTGCTTTACACATAGGTTGCACTTGGTGGCTTGTATTCAGCTGCTGCTTAACCAGTCGGTTTCCTACCTGCTCCAGGGGCTGACATCTGTAGCTCTTGCTGAGCTCTGAGTTTCCTGTAAGCACAATCTTCTAGTTTATTAAGGTCATTTGAAATGAAGCTCTGCCACTGATTATCAGCCTAATGTAGAATCATCCATTTACTTGCTAAGGATGTGCTCTGCACCATTTATGAAGATGTTGAACAGTGTGGGCTGTAGCATTGACTGCTTTGTTTGTTGCTGGCTGCCACCTTGACCTCAAGCCATTAATCACTACCTTTTGAGCCCTTGCAAGTCCAGCGAGCTAATTTTCAATTCAGCTAGCAGCCCCTTTGTCCAGCACATCATTCCCCAGCTTCCAAATATGAATGCTGTGGGAGATTTCAAAGGCCTGAATAAAATCAAGTTATGTTGCATCTGTTGCTCTCCCCTCATCCACGTATATTCATCTGTATTTTAGATGGCAGTCAGACTGGTCTAGCATGATTTGCCTGTGTTGATAGTTTTAATTATCATAGAATAATCTTTTTTTAGAGACCTTTAAGATAAAGTTGGACTGTTAACCTCGCATGCTGCCAAACTCACCACTAATCCATGTCCTTAATCACCACATCTACCCATCTTTTAAACACCTCCAGGGCTGGCAACTCCACCATGTCCCTGGGCAGCCCGTTCCAATGTTTGGCAACCCTTTCAGTGAAGATATTTTTTTTAATATCTAATCTAAACCTCCCCTGACAAAACTTACAGCCATTTCTTCTTGTTCTATCACTTGTTATTTGGGAGAAGAGACCAACACCCACCTCCTTACAACCTCCTTTCCAGTAGTTGCAGAGAGCAATAGGGTTGCCACTGAGCCTGCTTTTCTCTAGACTAAACAACCTTAGTTTCTTCAGCTGGTCCTTGTAAGACCTGTTCTTTAGACCCCTCACCAGTTCTGGTGTTCTTTGGAGGCTCTCCAAAAACATAATGTTTTTCTTGTTGTGTGGGGCCCAAAACAGAACACAGCATTTGGGACATGGCCTCACCATGTTGGTGTGGCTGCCAATATTGACCTCCTTGCATTCCAGCTGCTTTCTCAGCTGGAAGACTGAGAAATAGAGGGCAACTCCCTTCTCCTCACCTTCCCAGCCTCTTCAACAACAGTTAGTTCTTTTTTTGTTGGTTTTCTTCTCAGCTCTATTGCCTTGTACCTTCTCATGTCCCTACACTCCCTTCTGTGTGTTAGTTCATTGAGAAGCTCCTGTTTCAGCCAGCCAGACCTTCTGCTGGTATTCTGGCCCTCCTCATGATGGGGTGGGTGTTCAGGGTTTTCTTTAAAATTCATCCTCCAGCCTTTCTGCTTGATGACTGCTTCGTGGGGAATTTTATTTGGCAGTTACCCAAACATGCTGAATTCTGCTATCCTAAAGCCTAGAGTTCAAACTCTGTTGCTCACCCTCCCAGCTACCCCTCCAGATCCTGAACTCTGTCATCTTGTGGTCACTGTGAACCAAACATGCTGCAAATATTTGCTTTGCATCTGGGATGTGTCTACAAAAGGCAGCTTGAGGAAAAAGCTTCCCCTTGTGATTTCTCATGATCTGCATAATTTGAATATTAAGCTGCTTACATGATAATCTAACATCATAGTTGATGAGTTTTCAACAGTGATGCAAATTTTCTGTGATAAACCTGTTTTTGGAATTCACAGGGAAAAAAGTTTGCCTTTGGATGCATAAATCATTGACACTAAATCCTCAGAGCAGAATCCAGGGTATTTTTAGAGTGTTTATAATAAAGGTCCTTGTTTTATTTATGTGTCACTAACAGCATAACCAATTGGATAGATAATTGAGTTGGCCAATTTAATATGATTAACCTCATTAAGCCCCTACAAATCCAGTGCCATTGCCAGTTTCATGGGAATACACATTTCAAAACATTTTATAGTATCTGTAGTCGTTTTAAGGGAGAAAAAAATAAACTAACAAGCAAATAAAACTCATCAGTCAGTTTGAAGGCATGTGAACAGTACTCCAGAGTATTGATTTGGATGTGGAAGTGTAGGGTCTCTATCTTGCAAAATATGTAATTAGGGAGAAGGTAGGAACAGGAGTTATTTGGAGAACTGAGTAGCTTAGTACAGAGAGTTGGGATTGGCACCAATATACTGAAATCCTGGGGAAGTGTTTTCTTGCAAATGACATTATAAATAAACCAAACCCCCAAATTGGTTTCCTGCAATGATTAAAGAAATACAAGCTCTCTCTGGGACTGAAGTATCAGAAGACTTTCACCTCACTGAACTCCAAGACAGCCTCTAATTCCATGCCTTCTGTGCCAGCACACATTTGAATAACTATTTAGGAAGCAGAGAGAATTGATTCAGGTTAGAAATGAGCACTGTCATTGCTCTTTTGGTGTGATGGTTTTTTATGTAGATAAATTCTCTGATCCTATCCTCGCCAGTTACTCAAGCACTAATGCTGCTAGGAGCAAAGGAGAAAGGCAAAGCAGGCGAAGCTCTTTTTCAGGGCAGCTCAGACCAGCTGTAAAACTATAGTTCTAGAGTGGGTTTATGAACCTAAAAATGACACAAGAAAAACATAAGGACTTGTGAAAGAGCACACCTACCACCATTCTCCACCAAACCCAATGTCATTGCATATTTTGTGTTGCTTTGTCAGAGGCCAGGATGAACCAGAATGAGTTTTTGCAGTGTGGTGCCAGGCATGGCCTACAGCAGAAACTGGGTTTATCAGCTGTGTGATCTTCAGTTTCAGCTTAGAGTGACAAGCAGCTCAACTCTACTGCCAACGCTCATCAAATGACCCAAGGTCTGTAGCTTGGCATCTAGTGGCCAACCTGTCATCTCACAGTGGCTAAGTGAGCTTGTTAGTGTTTTCCCAGCATGAAAAGACAGCAGGAGCTCAGCAGCCAGTCAGCTGCTTCAGTTATCTTGCCCCTGTTTGCTTTTGTTTATTAACTGGAAAATAAAAAAGAAAAAATATTAGTATCTATGTTGTTTGAAAAAGCAAGGAAACCAGTGTGACCCTTCAGCTTTTCCTTGCATGCTGCAGCCTACTGCTGAATGCTGAAGAACTGTGCTGGTTATTGAGTGCTGAGGAATCAGTAAGTTGTTAGTCAAGCAGTATTCTCTTCTGGGGCTTTGATTTCTGGATTCATTGCAGTGCCTTAACCATGTCAACTAAAAGTGCTCATGATTTTTTTCCATTTAAAACCAAGCAAACAGCTGCTTCTTACTGGTCAGTTTTCACTGCCTTGATTTCCACCCCACAGAAATGGAAATTCAGTGTGCTTTCAGGAGTGATACATTTCAAATTGTGCCTGTGCATTTATTCCTTTTTCTCCAAATGTTGCTGCTTTCCTGCTTCTTTTCCTGAACACCTCCACTGAGCAGAAAGACTCATTTTCCAATAGCATCCACTTGTCTTCAGCCAGAAAAGTTCTATGTGCAGCTGGCCAAACTATGTGAAGCCCAGGGCTGTGTCACTATTGTTTGAAGCTAAAATGTGATGTTTCCCTAACTGCAGCTTTTTGTAGGACTGGCTTATTACCAAGCCCTGGTGTCAGTGGTGTATGAAGTGTAGTGGTCCAGAAGGCTTGGGCTGCCTGAAGATAACGCTGATAAATGAGGTGTTTGTGGACATGAATGGAAATGAATTCTGGTGGAGCCACACTCCTGCAGGAGTCCTTACAGAATAACTGTTGCTCTTCTCTTCCTGCCACTGACCAAGACAGTCTGTGGCAAGGAGGAGATGATATTAAGAAAGTGAACTGGGTCAGGAGACCAGCTGTTTGGCAGTTCTGGTGTATGGCAGAGGTGCCTAAGTTATACCATTGCTCATGACATGAGCAATAATGAAGATGATGGGGATTTTTCTTCTTTTTTGGCAAAGGCAGTGAGTCTCACTATTCTTCAGTATGATAAAATGGCTCTGTCTGGTGACTTCTAATCAGAGATAAGGTCCCTACAGGTGATCAGGTAAGTGATGCTCCAGCACGAAGTAGGATGCAGCACTGTGCCATGCATCAACAAAAGTTCTGAAGCAAAATGGCAAATAGCTTCAGTTAATATTCTTGATTATATAGTGTAGATGTAGTCAAGTACAGCTTAAACGGAAGGAATCTTTTCCATACATTGCCTCTTTTTTTGCCTTACCCAGTTCCATAAAGCTTGATGAAACAGTTACAGAGTCAGTGGGTTTGCATCAGTAGACACTGACTTAGAGATAAACATTCTAGCTAGTTGCAGGACTTTCCAGGTGGACCTGTTATATCTGTGTGGATGTTTAGTTTGACATTTATTTGTAGCAGGAATGGCTTTTTGCATCTGCTAAGAGTATAGTAATAAATTTACTGAATACCAAACAATTTATCTTCTGCTTGCTTTCAGTTGATGACAAGATCTGTAGGTATCTCAGGGTAACGTGAACATCACAACGTGAAATGACTCTGGAGAGTGACTCTTCACAGACAACAATTGTAAAGATAATGAGTAGAGTCAAGAATAGGGTTTAGGAAACAACTAGGGACCTTTGCTCAGCCTCACTCTGGTGTTTCATTCCTTTCACCAGATTCTGTCTGACACACCCTACAGCAAACCTGCCAGATGCAATAGTCGATTTTCTAAGAGCAGGATAGAAAACGAGTTAGTGATCCTGGGGCTTGGGCAGCTTGTTTTAACCATTTGTGTTAGCAGATCATCAGAAATAGATAGTGCTGCCTCCTTTCCCACACACTCTGAACCCCAGAGCACAAGATCAGCAGTGGGTCTCACTCCAGCACTTCTCAGGGACAGGTCATCTCCCAAAATTTCTCATAATTTGAGTGGAATTGATTATTTTCCTGGTATGCTTTTCAGTTTGCTATTTTAAAGGATAGAAGTGAACCTGACACCTAATTTACACTTGTTAACGCAGGCTTGGAAAAAGTGTTATAAACAAGTAGGTACTGGAAGGAATATAAATTAACATGGTTCAGGGTAAAATGACTTCCCTGTTGTGGGTCAGAATGAAAGCAGCTCCGTTGTTTGAAGGCAGCCAGATGAATGTAAACTCTTGGATTTCTCTTGGATGACAGACATGAGAATGGATTACAGGCAAAGAATCACGGATGTAGTTAATTTATCACATACAGTCTCACTGTAGAGGGGTCAGAGTAGCTTGGCTTTGGCTGCAGCAAAATGAAATTCATTAGCCTTAGTAAAGTATTGGATGTCATCTGCTGTAGTGGCAGCTGCTGCATCTCTGTGACATGGATAATACTCTTTTGACTTCTGTCTCATCACAGGGATGGACATAAGAAAGCTTAGTTCCTGCCCAGAACTTGGGTTTTATTTGTCTCCTATATCACCAACCAGATGTTTGCAAAAAGCTTTTCTTGTGATGGGGAATCCATTAGGTGGAAGAGGAGTGTCCCATGTGGGAACAGTGCTTTTATTTATCTGTTTCTGGTATTTACAGGAACAATTCCAGTTATTTAGTCCTGTGGGTTTTTTTCAGTCTTTTAACTGTATTCCTCCTTCCAATTTTGTATGCAAAGTTTGCTTGTCATAAATACACTTATTTTCTATGTAAGTTCAGTAGGATCTCTCAGTTCCATATTGGATGAACTCTTGAAATCCCTTTTGCATCTCCATTTCGTGGCAAGTCAAAGTCTAGCAACAGAAAGGAAATCACTATGGTTACAGCACCCAGTTCTAGCAATGAGTCCAAGATTTAAGTCTTACCACTTGTAGCAAAATATACATCTTTGAGACACCCTCAGACACTGGGGATCATGTTTGCAAGTGCTAAAAGAGACACTGACAGCTTTAGAGAATTCCATTGCAACACTTTTCTTGCAAGACAGTGGTCTGCTATTATATATGGATTGCTTACACAAGAAGTGAAAGAAGACACACTAGCTGAAAACACAGCTCAAAGCAGTGCTGGGTTTTTAGTCAGAAATCTAAGATTTAATCACCACCTGGTTAGCAGTCTGTATCAACACTGTCAGCCAAAAAAATGATTGGAGCTTGGTTCCTTCCCAGCTGCAAATATTACTAAGATATCACTGTAGGCCATTTTTAGGCATTATGAGAGCCAGGAACAGTATGAATCTCCAGAGTTTCAGAAACCTATAGGAGATTATTTTATGGCTCAGGTGGTTGGTGTGTCCTATGTTGAGGTTTCTCACCCCATTTACTAACTAATTTCAATCCAATTACTTACAGATGGTGGAAAATCACTGCCCTACCACAGTTCTCTCTAGCAGACAGGTATCCAGCCATAAGTCAAATTAACAACCCAAAACCAGAAGCACATAGGGAGATTTGTTTGCACTCTCAGCTGCTGCAGAATGTCAAATGTGCAAACTGACCTCAACAGGGTGGCTTGTCCATGCAAAGTTAGACTTGGACTTACATTTCTTATGGAACTAAAATTGGAATACAGATCTCTGCTGAACCTTCAGTTGTTTTAATCTGCTGAGCCTCTTCAGGGGTGGACACCAAGATGATTTGTATTGGTGCTGCCATGATATGTTATTCTCTTCATCTTGTGCCTGATTTCAGGCTCCCAGTATTCTCACTGCTCATAGGAAGGTGCATGCCTGAGCAGTACTGGAGGCTGCTCAGGGCCAAGCCCGAAGGGAAAATCTGAACAAATATTGCCTTTATACTGGCAACTGTCTTGACTAGCTGTGTCTTAGGCTTAGGAGTTAACTTGGATGGGGAATGTCTAATTTGGACCATTCTGTATTTCAGGTCAACAAATGATTGTACAGGGCTGTCCTTATGCTTAATGGGTGGTAAAAGAAAGCTTAGAGTTCTAAAAGAATTGAATTTCAATCATGAGCTCAGTAACTAGTGCAGATCAAGGGATCATGAAATGTGACTGTGTTTTTTAAATTGCATTTTCAGATTGCCACTACTCACTAATCTTGAAGGGCTTGGTTTTGGGTGATCTGTTTTCTAGATATTTTTCATTATGAAGTGGAGAACTAATGACAATTTTTAAGCAAATCTTTAAGTCAGTCCCATTCACATTGATTTTATACATTACAGGTCACAGTATCACACTTTTCTATTTGATGAACAGTAGGGTTGTCTGTAGCTCTGTGATTTTAGTTGTTATTTAGACCTTTTTTAGGGTTTCCTGGGTAAGGTGATGGCTGAAAAAAAGAGTAAAGGCAGGAGGGTGAACAGAGGAGGTGGGAGAGAATGTGAAGTACTAGGGTAGGAAAAAACAGTGAGAGGTCAGGCAAAGGATCACTTCAGAGATCAGAAAAGTGATCAGGAGCAATCAGAAGACAGATTGAGAAATTGCTTCTCTGAGTAACATTTTAAATGATCAAAAAGTAAAGGAAAAAGAAAAATGCAACAGGAGCTTAAGCAGCAGTGTGCAGGGGAAGGGGAGGGAGACAAGATTGAAATGAGGAAACAGCCTCAGAAGGAAAAACAGGATGCGTAGTGCTGGGAGTGCTTTGGTGTGGGGGTTTTGGTGGTTTTTTTTGTTTTGGTGCTTCTTAGGTGGTTTTTTTTTGTTTGTTTGTTTCGGGTGTTTTGTTTGATTGTGTGGTTTGGTGTGGGTAGGTCAGCAGACAAATGGAAAACCAAAGAATTTTGGATCACCCAAAATGAAAATTTCAGTCTTATTGCTGAAATGGTAACTCCTCTGAAGTGTTTCTGAGCAAACGACATCTCACATGGTTTTAAACAACTTCATAATAAATAATTAAGTATAGTTGAATATAATACAAAAAATATAATTTTGCAAGCTTGTCTTTTGATTGAAATGCTTAGTTTTAAATATGTAGACCAGGAAACCAAGTAGATGTAAGGGTTTTTTTGTAATTTCCTATATCTTCTGCAGGTGAAGGGAAAGTTCTCAGATATGGTTTGAGCCAACTCATGGAAACATCCGTCTCCAAAATCATGTGAGGGTAACCCAGCAAATTATTGAAATTATTGAAATGCTGTCAAGTCTTAGCAGAAGAATGACAGATATGGAGCTCACAAAGAATCAGTTTAGAGCATTTTACCATGATTAAGTTCTTATTAGTAAAAAGAAAGTAATATATAGAAAAAAGATATGTTGATATATAGTAAAAAAGAATAGTGGCAGCCTGAAATAACTTTCAGTAACAGCTATTAAAGTCAGGTGTGCTTTGGTTTAGATTCTTTTCACATTTCCAAGTGTGAAGAAAACTGGGGGGTGTGGAATGGTGTGCCAGTATGCTTCTGGGAAAGAAATGCTGGGAATTGAGCTTTGTAGCTGCTTGCATATAGAAATGCACAGGAGACTGGGGAAAGTTTTACCTGAGTAACTTTTTTACCGGGTGTTTGTAAATAATGTGCAAATTTCTAGCCAGTGTGTTTTGATGTTTAAATATTTGCCATAGAAATAAGAGTGTAGCTCCAGCAGTATGTCTGTAGGAATGGTTCAGTGCATATACTGGTACTGAAGAATTGCTTCCAGCTAAGCTTTTTATACTCATCTGCAAGCTTAGATAGAGAAAGATCTGACATTTGATTTTCGAATACTGGCTCATTTCCCTTTTTTTATCTGTCTAAGGTACATCATATTTCTTTAATAAAGAAGACACATGTCCCTAATAAATGCCACTCTGATATTATGATTAAGGAGCATAATAGAAACCACAGGGACTAAGATAGTGTTTGCACTACTTTCTCATCTGTTTGAAAATATTCTTTAATATCAATTTGTACTTTGATGTGGCTGTTTTGTGTGGCTCTGACTAATAAGACACTTTGTACTCAGGCCAGATGTTCCTGGCTCTCTTCATCTTCTGAGGCTGTGCTACAAAGTCACTCAAGGAATCGGAGCAAAAAATCTGAACACAGAGCAATCTGCCTCTTGAATTTGTCTACAAGCACTGCTTTGGTCAGGCCAACAGGCAGCCTGGCTTTTGCACAGGCTTACAGAGCTTCTACCATTAAATTGCAAGCAAATGCTGCAGAATGTTGCTGGTTTAAGGCAATGAAACATTTGTATGGGGACAAAGGAAAAAAAATTGTACTAAGTTGGAAGTAAGATTCCCAGTGGAGGTGCTGGGAAAGAGGAAGATGGTGTTGCAGAAAAAAAAAGGGAAGATCTTATTTTAGTCAGGAAAATCTAGAAGAAACTAAGGGAGAAACATCAGAAGATTTATTATAAATTTAGGAAGGTCTTACGAGAGTTGTTTCTGAGACTTTTGATTTTTCTTTAATACATTGTCAGACTAAAATACTGTTGGAGCTTCACAAGGAGAGTGTGCTAGAGGAAGGGTTACTCTGTGAAAGGTCCCTGGTACAGGGGTATGACCCCAGCCTGTTTTTCCAGCCTTTTAGCACACCATTTAGTGTGTCTTTCCTTAGTCATGCTGAGGGCAGTGGCTTTGGACTTAAATTTCATTTTTGTGAATAGTCTTCAGCAGAGGATGGCCAGGCATATCTATATGTGATGAATACCATAAATAATGGAAGCAGATTATTTGAACTGAACAGCTTTGTGGTCTCCTGGAGGAAGTGAGTCATGGTTTTCACATTTTTTAGGTTCCCATATGGCATTTTGGGAGTCCCAAGCACATGCTTGTTTTGTAATATTTCAGAGTTTTTGGTAAGAGTCCTACTTTTCTTTGACAATACATAGATTATTTTGTTATTTAAGAAAAATTCCCATCCTAAACTAAAAAAAAAATTACCTACAGTGGTTTTTTTTTCTAAAGAAGTTACTGACTTGATTTTTTTTTACTCCTGTTGTGCTTTGGCACAACATTTATTGCTCCTCTTCTGTCTTCTCTAGCTGAATGCAATTAATAAATACATGCCCAAAGATATCTGTCTCAGTACCTTGTTTCTTCCAGCTGGTGTTGCTGATTTTTATCCCAAGTTATTTATTGATGTGTTCCTTCAAGGACTTCTTGATTGGCTGTCTGAAGCCACAGAAGAGGTATGGAAACTGTTCCTTCATTTTGTTTGATCCTAATGAGTGCTGGGATGGTGCTGGGTGAGAAACTTTCTGAGAGTCAAGGATGGGAATACACACCTTTTCTAGAGGTTTAGGATGTTAGAACCACATTGTGTTAATAACAGAAGCAGCTTCCGTTTAATATTTTTTTTATATTAAAGTCTAAGAGTATAATTAGGCTTACCACAGTGAACTGTTCTTTCATTTGTGTTCAGAACATCTTGATTTACTGGCCTTAGTTTGCATATAATTAACATCCACCTCTGATGCTGGCAGGACAAATTCTCTCTTCAACTACATGTGGCATGAGAGTTCTGCATTTTCATATTTTCCTATCTCAAGTATATTTCCAGCAACCCGCCAAAGGAAGTAAGTAGACCATGAGCAGTCTGATTAAAATCCTGGATCTATGTACTTAGGGGAAGCAGGCCTGAAATAAGAGATTTCTGTAGCTATGTGAGATGAAGCATGCCTGTAAGAGTGAGCTACACCTGGAATAACTGTAAGTCCTGCCTGGTACTGAGTGTCTGTGAGAACAATGCGTGCTATTTGCATTTATATGAGATTCACACTTCTGGTCCTAGTTTGAGGACTGGTATGGAAGGAGAGAGCAGCTTGAACTGGAAGAAATGATTGGGAATCTACAGGTGGTCCTTTTCTGATCACTCAAGAGAACTGTAAAGATGTTGTGTGCTTCCTGCCTTCCACATGCCTGTTCTAGTGGCAAGAACTACCTGGTTTTTTCATAGGAAATGAAGACTGTGTTCATCAGAACCTTGTGTTAGCACATGTGTGCTTCATCTTGTAGTAAATTTATTCTTAGTAAACATGTCTACAAAGGGAAAGATGTTTAGGAAGGGAAACTAGACTTGCCAAGTACTTCATTCGTGAAGTTTCAATGAGTTTTAACTGACATAGAGGATGTTTCCCATAACTAAGTCCTGGTTTTCTACTTCTCATGCTGACCAGACTCTGAAAGTCTCAACTTCAAGTCTTGAATGAACAAGGCCACAAGAAAGAAGTTGAGAAATGAGCATTTATAGAACAAGATGACAAAGGCTGAAGGACTACGTAGCACTGTGAGATTTTAACCAAAGCTTTAGGTAAATAGCTCACCTGCCCTGCCGAGTGCTGGCAGATGTTAAAACAACTGTTTTGAAACTGAACTCTGCTCTGTGCCAAGAGCTGTCCCCAGAGATTTGAGTCAAAGTCCTGTGATAAACATCTTCGGAATGGACTCATAAACATTGCGCCAAGCAAGTGGGAAAATAATTTTTTAAAAAATAGGAAATGAAAAGGAAACACAAAAATTAAATTGTTCACATGAATGACTACTGTTAGTTTCACAGAAGATGTTGCTAATCCTTTGAATAGCATATGACTGAGACACAGGTTTTTAGTTTAGATTGTCAGCCTGGTTATAGTCAGGTTATTTCTTGCTCCAAAGGACAGTTTTCTCAACAAAACTCAGGGGAATCACATCAGGAATCTGACATTTGACAACAACAGTATCTTTTGGGATAAACTCTCTAAGGCTTCTGTGCTTTGCAAAGGCAGAGCAGAAGACTTAATATCTGAAAAATTTCCTGAAAGAGATTAATTTTCTTGACGTGTCTTTCCTTTGACATACTATAGAGCTCTGTGTGGATTTATACTGTGGCAGGCAGGATGTATTTTTGCCTTAACTCCCTGGACCATTAACAGTTCTCTACAATTGCAATATACAATTACACCCAGGACTTTAAAGACCAGACTCAAACCCTGGATATGTCATGCAACAATGCCAAAAGAACAGATCTGTGGGTCTGCTCATTCCACCTTACCCATTGGACAGCCCTTAGAGCCTAGAGTTTCTGGAACAACTGATTTTGGTTGGTTGGTTGGTTTGTTTTTTCTTTTTCTTTGGAATGGGTACAGGCCTGTAGTTTGTACACAGGAATATAGAATATATACACCTTCTAGGTTTCCTGTTTTCAAGCTGTCAGAGGTTCAGTGTGACACATGCTACCTGAATTTTCTAAGTGATGAGGGTCACCCATCTTATGTGTGAGTCCTCAGTGACAACCAATGAAGTGCTTAAAAGCCCAATGGTAGTATTTGAATATTAGCAGAATTTGGAGCATTTCCTCATGAAATTATTGATAACTATTGGCTTATTGAAAGGAAATTTCTGGAACCACTCATCTGAAAGCAGACTGCTAGTTCTACTTCCCTGAAATGCCACATTTTGGTGATTTATTATTTCTCAAAACTACTTTTTCCTATCTCTAGTTGGGTGTCTTCGTACTGGTCCTGCACTGTATTGAAAGTATTGCTTTACCCTTTTTTAAAAGAAGTTACTGAGTCTTCCTAAGAGGTTTAGATAGAAACTCCTGAAGTATTGTACATGAAAAGATTAGTTCAGAAAGAGGTGGAAATAGGTGACATTTTTTTCTGATGCTGGTCTTTAGGGGATAAGTAATTTCTCTGATAGTATCTGTTGTACTTACTGTCAACATGACATGTTGAAAATACATTATTTTTGGGGGGCTGTAATGACTTATTACAGTACTTCTTAGTTACCTCCTTTTATTGGTCACTCCATGTATTTTTGTGCAACATGGTGAGCACTTCTTCCTCCCAATTCCAAAATTCTTCTGCTATTGAGTCTTTCTCATTCTCTGACTGAATTGACTGTTCAAGACAGACTGGAGGTGCTGGCACAGGCAAATTGTTGTTTCCAAACTATGGGCTGTTGCACAAATTGAAGTTGCAGAGTATATAAAATGAACACAACCTGTGGTCACCACCTTCATTAAAATCCTCCCTTGTTCTCTGCTACCTAAATCAAGATGTTGCCAAGTAATAAAAATTCAATTCCTTGTGAAATGAAAACCATTATAGCCATAAAATATTGTTAGAATTTATAAAATTATGGTTTATTGGCAGCTGCATCCAGCATGACATGCTTTACTGTTTTACTTTATATGTACTATGTTGCCATACCAGTTTTCTTTACTATTTTATTTATAACATAATTATTCCTTTTATGCTTTCAGTTACTTATTTTGCAAGACATAGTCAGGCTAGTCTTAGTATAGATTTATTGCTGCTGAAACATGTCACAAGAATAATTGGATTAACTGTAGAGGTGACAGGTAAGGTTGATTAATCCATCATCCTCTACCATAAGCAGTTTCAGAAATTAATTATTTTTTTTTATTTTCTGAATGACCTTCATAAGCCATCTCTGCCTAGTGTCTTCAGATGCTGAAAATCCACACCTTCAAGTGATATGCTGAACTCGGAAGGGAGGAAAAAAATGTGTGTGTGTGATTTTAACAGACTATTAAAGACCTTTCCCATTACACAATTAAAAACCACTTTTACAATAAACAATGTATGTCTTCTTGCAAATTAATAAGCTGTTAGAAGCAAGTAGTGGAAACTGATAGTATTTAAGCAAGAAGGATTGTGGTGAACTCATACCAAGCATTTCATCTTGGTTCTAATTTCTCTATGCCTCAATTCACTTACCTGTAAAATAATAAATCTTGACTATTTTGCAGGGATGTTCTGAGGATTAATTAATTGCACTCTTTAGAGAACTATAGCTATTGTACTGTGATATATAAAATGTCACACTGTAACAGGTGTAAGAAATGAAATGTCTGACTACCTATATGTGAGAAGGGATGTGTCTCTTGAAGGCATTTTTCCTTTCTTTGCAGGAATTATTTCAAGAGCAGAAAGGAAGAGAAATGAAAAAATAAATCAGTACAACATTTTCTTTGCTGCTAATTTTGCTAGACTTCTTTAAAGTGGGAAAGGTGTAAACTTTGGGAACCAGTGCTAAAACAAAAGACTACACTGTTTTCAGCCTAGAAATGAGGGATGGGAACTCAAATATTAAAGGCCATCTGCTAATCTACCACCTGCTATGGCATACCAGCTGAAACCTTTGGGAAACTATAGCTCTTTGTATTAGAAAAGGTAACTTTGTAGTCAGTATCTTTTCTGAGGCCTTTTCTTTTTCTTCAGAACCAAGGTACCACCCATTTGTTACTGCCTGGGGAACTGCAAACATGTAGTTTCTCTGAAGGCCCACAGGGTTTTAGTACATTTCTGTATTTTGGATACTTCATGGACTTGCAATCCCAAGTGATTTTTGCTTGCTTAGGAAGGAAATTGCCTCCTCATCCTTTAAAGTATCTTGGATACAGCAGCTACTCTCAACACAATTAGTATATATTACTTTAAATGCTCCCTGCAGCTCCCCTACAATAGAGAATTAACATTTGGTTAAGAAATTTGCAATTCCTTCATGCAAATCCCAGAGGGAAAAATACACGCACACGCACATGCATATATATACATATACATAAATATATATATGCACACACACACATATATATATATAAGAAGGGTGGCTTTTGATTCCTCCTAGAGACACCCTTTGGTTTAAATTGATGAATGCCCCCATAAAAGGAGGAAATGCCTGAATTTTCATCATTCATCATTTCATCATTTCATCATTCGTCATTCATCATTCCATGGTCCCAACAACAAAAAGGTGCCAAGAATCCTAAAAAAACATAGGTACCATACCAGGCTATAACAAAAGGAAAATATAGGCAACGATGTCAGAAGATTGTGGCACCGTAGAGCCCCTTGGGTGATGGCTACAACATTATTTCTGTGGAGCCATGGGGAATAGCCTGTGCTTTGCCTTCTGACTGGTGTAGATGGGATAAAAAACATGGGGAAAAAAACAGAAAGGGGAGAGAAGTAGGTCTTGTCAACTTGGGCTTTAGTAAGATTGTTAAGATTCTTCCTTAAGATCCTCAGAGAATGGGAAGGACAGGCTGGATGAGCAGACAGTGTGGTAGACTGAAAGGTGGCTGAAGAGCCAGGCCCAGGGGGGGTGATGAGTGGCACAAAGTTTAGTTGCTCGAGTCCAGTGTCTAGTGGTGTACCCCAGGAGTCAGTAATGGGTCCAGTCCTGTTCAAGTTCATCATTGAAGGCCTGGATGATGGGACAGAATCTACCTTAAGCATATTTACTGGTGATACTAAACTGGGAGAAGTGGCTGATATGCCAGAGTTGTGCTGCCATTCAGACATACCTTGACATGCTGGAGAACTTCACAGACTTTAACAAGGAGGAGTGTAAAACTCTGCACCTGAGGAGGCACAAGCACTGGTATATGCTGGGGAATACCCACCTGGAAAGCAGCTTGGCAGAATTAGATGTGGGGGCCCTGGTGAAAACCAAGCTGGACACGAGACAGCTCTGTGCCCTTGTTGCAAAGAAGGTGAATGGGATCTTGGGCTGCATTAGATAAAGTGTTGCTGGCAGGTCAAGAGTGGTGATCCTTCCCCTCTACTTGGCACCAGTGAGATGACACCTTGAGTCCTGTGTCCAGTTTTGGGTTCCCCAGTAAAAAAAAAATAAGGAAGTACTGGAGAGAGTTCAGCTGAAGGGCCACAGATTTGATGAATAGAGAGGAGCTTATCTCCTGTGGAGAAAGGCTGGGAGACCTGGGACTGTTTAGCCTGGAGGTGGCTCAGGGGAGTTCTTATCAATGTATAAAAATACCTGAAGGGAGTGTGCAGGGAGGACAGAGGAAGGCTATTGCCAGTGGTGCCCAGGGACTGGAGCAGAGGCAGTGGGTGCAAAGTGAAACACAGGAGGTTCCCCCTGAACATTGGGAAGCAATTTTTTACTGTGATGGTGACTAGCCCTGGCACAGACTGCAAAGAGTGGTCATAGAGTCTCCATCCTTGGAAGCATTCAAAAGCCATCTCAGCATGATCCTGCACTGGGGGTTCTCAGTGGCCTTGGGCTGAACCAGACTGCCTCCAGAGGTGCCTTCCAGCCTCAGTGATGTTGTGATTTTTATCAATATACAGTCCATTAGAAGTTTGCAGTTCTTAAGTCGTTTAAATTCTGGATGTTTGTGCAGTCACAATGTCTACTGAGAAGAACTTGGCCTTTCTGATTTATGTAATGACCCTTTGCTTGTGCATGTTTATGCAGTAGATGGAATTGTTTACTGAGATCACCCAAAAGGTGAATTAGGTTCAAATGGGTTTAGCTAAGCTGTACTGCTTCACACGTTCTGCTAACACAGCATGCTGCATTAGCTGCTTCCTGCCTTATTACCCTATAAAGCTCTAAATGTTTTGGGACTTTGTTATTGAAGAGAATTAGCTTTCCACATCTGATACCTCTGCTGCTGCAATTAGTGCTAATGTGTGAACTAACAACCAGGTTTAAAAGAGAAGGAATAAAAGCAGAAACATTTCCTGAAGAGTAACAATTCATATACATTTTTCTTTCATATCACAGCAAGCTAGGAAGTGAGAAATGCAGGCAAAGGTACAAGAACATGATCTGCTCTGGGGATTTGAGGGTGTTAAGAGGTATCTAGTATAACCAAAGAAATTTCCAGGCATGCATTCTTTAGAAAGAACTAGAAAAGCTTGCAAAATTGTTTTTGCAGGTGCTTTTGTTTGTTTAAATTCTCAGCAAAATTTCTGGGTTTGTGACTTATCTTTTGCCCCTCACTTCTGCTCTGTGTGAAGACTGTAGCTCAAAAGTTTAGTGGCAGAGACTGGAGGGCTACACTGGGCACGTGGTGAGCTTTACAAGCCAAAACAGTTCCTAGAGTTCTAGACTTTTACAGCCTCTAGATATCATTTTGATGGCCTCGGTAGAATGATGGCAATCCAGATAATAATTTTGTTTCTGGTATTGATGTCTGTTGAAAATTATTCTAGCTCTGTTGCTGTGCCTTATAACAGAGATTGCTGAAACAAGCCATCCGTGTTTGAGTCTAGCAAGCTGTTAGATGACCCATCTGGAAGTGGATCATGACTGAAGATTTGTGGTCTGTAACTGTTCTTTGAATAGCAAGATGGTGCTCCTCTGGTATCTGTGGCTTTTACCTTCCCTGACAGGGAATAAAGCATTTCCTGCTGATGAGCTGTTCCTGCAGAAACCTCACGTCCACTTCTGACAGGAGTTCCCTGGCCCTCCTCACTTTTAGCCTGGAAATTCAAACTTGGGAAGACAAACAAACGTCTATAATGTATTGTTTACTCTTAAAAACAACAGGAGGGACAAAATGCCACAGAGAAACAAAGCCAGGGAATGGGTAAGCCGTGCTAACATGCTTGGAAAAAATACATCTGAAGAAAAGCCATTGTCAGTGTTCTGAATTCCTTGGTTGTCATAATCAGTCATACAAATCCTAGTGATGCTATGCCTGCAGGAGATGGTTTTTATTATTTATGATGTGGGAAATTTGCCTTTTAGCTGCATTTGTTTTGGTGCTACCACCTTTTTTTCCCCTAATCTTTTTGAGAACCCTGTTGTAGAGTGACTCTTTTCTAAGGTGGTCCATAAACCTCAAAGTCAGCTTCCTGTATCTTCTGCTCTACTGCTTATTTTGATTAGGAGTTGACACCCAACTGAATGTATACATTGAATGCCATATTGTTTGTCACGTTTTCTCTTATTGAAGTCAAGCAGAGGGGTGAGATTTCTGCTGTTAAAAATTCCTTCTTGGTCTTACAGAGTTGGGCATTCAGAAACAGGCTGTGATTTCCCAGAAAAGATGCTTTTGGTGTGACAGATTATGAGGCAGACTATGAGGAAGTTGGCAAAGGAAACATTCTGTGAATTAGACAGATTAACTCAGATAATTTTTTATTTAAAAGTGTGTGTACTTATAAATTTTCAGCAAGGCTGCAGTCTTGCATCCTGAGAACTGATCATTGCTGCTCAGTGGTTTGTGAGGACAAGACACTGTTACCTAGCAACTTTTCAGAGCTGTCTTTTATAAATCCATCCTGTCATGGATATCATGCATACACCACAGTTGGTCTTTACAAATTTTGCACTGTGTAGTACTGCAAAATGTATCTTTGCAGTAGTACCCTTGGCAGGTATTAAATCATGACAGCCCAGCTTGTTCTTGCCCTCCCTGCTTGCACAGCAAGGCAACTGCTGTGGATTAGTTCTTTGTGTAAATCACCAATCTTCTTGGAATCAGAGATGGAACAGCATCTGTGGGAGCTGCTACTCAACTTTCCCCTTTCTTCTTGTACAGTTTGAGAAAGAATGGATAAGGATCTGTGCTGATTCCAGTGCCTAAGAGCTACTCTCCATTTTTTGCTGCAAGAGCTGATGATGAGTTCTAACTTTGTCTCCCTGAGATGTAGAACCCTTACTCTGGCTTAGTATTAAAATCTGAAATGATTAAATAAAGATCCTCTTAATTTTGGGCAAGTGCTGCCTTCTATACTTTTATAAGGGTCTCACACTCTGAGGACTTGATTTTAGTTAGAAATTTTGAATGTTATTTGATTACAGATATTCAGCAAGACTGATTTAAGGGCTGACTGTTTCTTTCCAAATTTTACCTGGCAATATTTCTTTTGAGATAATGCAAGTACACCATTGAATCCAATGGATTTTGAAACCGGAATATGAAAATTCCAATCTTCATTGTAAATCTTCCTCCTTGCAGTATTTTGATGCATATTCTGTGGTACTCTGAAACAGGAGTTGGGCACATTCTCTTAACTATTGCACGGAAAAAGTACTGTGCTGATTTCTGCATTATTGTTTTTAATTGCTTTCCATTTATTCTGTTATGAGGAGGTGAAGTGTGGCAACTCTTGCTTCTTAGGATTCTCTGGGATTATTAAAGTATGTATAAAAGGATACTCATCATCAGGATAGTACCAGGAAATGTAGTATTTTTTAGAGTACATTTTACATTACAATTACCCTAATATCCATGCTAATTCCTAATATCCCAATGTTAAATGCTCCCAGTAACATCTAAAGAAACTGTCCTAAATGCACACAGAGTCATCTCCATATACAAATCAGTCTGTTAGCAGAGCTGCAGGGCCATCCTCAGCTGAATTCTTGGTTTTGAGGGTGTCCCTCACCACCTCCCCTCCTCCCCATCTCCCTCTTCTCCTTTATTCTCTCTCAATGCCTCTTCTAACTGTGGAAAACTTCCTAAAGAGAATTTTACCATGACATACTGGTAAAAAGTCTTTCAATATGGTTATGGAAGGTAGTAAACTGTCACCAGAACCACTTGCTTTAAATCACATACCCAGGATGACGGTGACAGGACAGAAGAAAATTTGCTCTTTAGTACAAGCTGGATTCCTACAGTTTTCTTTTGGCTCACCTGTTCGCTTTATCCAAATATTATGTCTTTTGATTTAAAGTCTTTTAGTCAGTTTCAGCCTACTGTTTGATTAAGGTCTTGCACATGGTTTTTTCCACTGTGTAAAGTTGGCTGAGGTCTTGCTTTGGTGCTTTCTCCCTTTCCCTTCTCTTTTTCAGTGCCTAAGCCAGTGGATCAGCTTAATGATTTCAGGTCAAGTACTTGGCAAGAAACGTGAGTAGAGCCCTCAGTCTGGAAACTGCCCTAAACTGCAGAGCTTGATTAATTGATTAATGTCTGCTTTCCAGTTAAACATTTAATAAATCTTATATTTTATGCCATGTTATGCACAATATGTGGCATATGAAAGTGGCCAGCTGATTAAGATGCACACTGTGCTCCTCATCACAGTGACCAGCCAGCCAGCATGCAGCCAAAGCAAGCTGCCAAGCTGTCTGCGAGGATGGGACATCACAGGGAAAAAAAAAAAAGAAAAAAAGGGAATCATAGAATAAGAAGGTAAAGGGGTAGTAACAGCAGTAGCAAGGAGGGAAGACAAACTAAGTGTTTTAGGAACCAGGGGTGGGGGCTGCAGCAGTTACATTATCAGGTGAAGCCTTTAAATATTGAACTCACTGGTTCCGAGTCAGTAACTTCTGGTTTACCATCTGATTTTGTTTAGTATATATTTGATACAAAACTGCTCCTTGGTCTTTATGCAGTCAGTACAATGAAGTCACATCTTGTTCACTAGGGAGGACGTACTCAATGACAGTGAACAGATTCTCCTTGTGGCAAAGCATGCAGTGTTGGGATCTGAAGCATTCTGCTGTGAAAAGTACACAGAAGCTGCACCCACTGCAGCTGATAAGCAAACATTTTTGTCTCAAATTACCGTGCATTGAATTCTAGGCATTTACTGGGGTAGGGCTCAAACTTGGGGATGTTTACTCTCACAATTTCTTGCTCAAAAACTAGGAATCCCTAAAGCATGAGCATTCAAAGTTGGGAAAAAAATTTCTGTCTGCCTAGGTTAGGTTGATCTCTGCTTAGTGACCTGATCTCATCCTGGAATTTGGTGCATGTATGTCTTCTGCTGCAGCTCCTGGTGCAGACAACCTAAACTGCTTCTGACCCCTATCTGTTCTAAAATAGAAGTGATGCAGCTGTATTTGTAGAGTGCTAAGCCAAAATGAACCACCCCTGCTGAGCCTGGACTAATCACTTTGGGCACAGTGCTGCAAGATTTGGCTTCCCTGCTTCCAGACTCAACTGGGTATCTCCATGTTACCCTGAACGATGTGAAAATACTGTCCTGGAAGGTTATTAGCTAGATGATTAGCTTACACTCCATCACAGGATGAGCCATCATCTTGGGCACCTTGTTCTCCACGTATGGTGCAGAGTATGTAAGCCAGGAGTGCAGGTGTCATTCACCTACTCCGTGGCACCATTGCAAGTAAAGACACAAAGCACTGCTGCCCAGATTCCCAGATTTGGTCTCAAAAATGCTGTGGGAAGAATGGAGAACAAGGCTCTAAATATAGGCTGTTTAGAATGACACACCACTGAGTATTCCCATCTCTTTTTCCAAGATGCAATAAAACAGAATGGTAATGCTAGTAAATGCCATTAGCTCTTTGAATTAATAGAATTACTGTTGGCAGCCAACAGTAATAGATTAGTGCAATTCTCATCTACTATATTAGAGTAATTCTTGGCTGTGTGAACATAATGAATCTGAGTTTACAATAAAACCATTCAAATAAAACTTAGAATATAAATTCTCAGCCTGTAATCACTTCCTTTTTAGCCTCTTTTTTTTCTTTATTCAAGGCACTGTGATTTTATTTTTTTTTTCAGTCAAGAGTAATAAAATTCTTGTTTTAAATTTTTTAATGGTTTTCAAAGATGTAACTACTTGGTTAATATGATTTTTAAAAAATCCTTCTAGCACAGTACATCATCAAGATTTACAAAAATTACCTGAAATAACTTTTTTTTTTTGGCAGATTATAAATGTTCACTACACCAATACATTGCCATACTATCTTTATAGAGCTATGAATATTAAAATACTAATCCTGTTCTATAACTTCTTTAGAAGCCTTTCCACTAACAGGAAAACTTGTCAGCTGTGTAGTTTATTAGGTTTTTTCCCATTGTTCAGTACCTGTATTGATAAAAATCAGCCTCATCACAATAGCATCAATACTACCTAGGCCTTCAAAGTGTTACAGAAGGCACTATTTTCTGGTTCTTAAACCTGATACCAGTTTCTCTGTTGTTGTTACAATCCCCTGGTGTAAGTGGAGTTATTGTTGATTTATGAGGGAGAATGAAATTCTGCTGAGGCTGGGAATGGGATTATGGCTCTTTCTGTTTGTGAACGGGTCTTGGCTGCCCCTAACCTTTTTCTGGGCTACAGTCCAAACTCTTGTGTGAGTGACTGAGCTTAATCTGAAGAGATTCAGAGACTCCAAACAGTTTGTCTTGACTCTTCACCTCCTTGTGGTAAATTCTGAATTATTTTTAATAACCATACTGAAAAGAGAGAAGACAGCAGCTCTGTCTACTTGCACCCAAAGAGGTTTGGTAAAACAGAGCAAATCCTCACTGTTACCTTTTAACAAATGACTTCAACTGCTAAAGAGTTTATTAAAAGAGTGCTTTTAATAACCACATCTTTGGTCATCAGAAGCACCAAAAGATGCTGATGGCTCTAATGTAGAACAGTGGCTGTGTGTTGCTTGCCATAAGAATTGATGGATGTGGATTACAGGTTATTAGAAGATCTATACAGATACTTAAAAGTATGCTCGGTGTCCATTCTCCACCAGCATATTTATGGATAACTAGCAACTTCCTTGGATTTGAACACAAAGTTGAGGGTTGACCCTAAAGGCTCCACTTTGGGAGGTTACTGCACAAGAAAAGAGAACCACAAGTCACAGGTTAATGTGCCTGAGACCACCATGTACCTGGAGAACCTGACAGCTGGCTCCTTCAGCACAGTAGTGAAAAACCAGGCTTTTTCATGGAAGGTTGAATTTCTCCATATAATCTTAAAAACACGCATCCCATAGGCTGGGCACCAGGTTTTATTTATTTATTCTTGTTGAGCTAAGCATGGTTGCCTAATACTTCATCTTGATGGCCATGACTACAGCAACAGTCCTGAAGAACTGAAGTTAGAGCAGTATCACTNCTTTCTCCCTTTCCCTTCTCTTTTTCAGTGCCTAAGCCAGTGGATCAGCTTAATGATTTCAGGTCAAGTACTTGGCAAGAAACGTGAGTAGAGCCCTCAGTCTGGAAACTGCCCTAAACTGCAGAGCTTGATTAATTGATTAATGTCTGCTTTCCAGTTAAACATTTAATAAATCTTATATTTTATGCCATGTTATGCACAATATGTGGCATATGAAAGTGGCCAGCTGATTAAGATGCACACTGTGCTCCTCATCACAGTGACCAGCCAGCCAGCATGCAGCCAAAGCAAGCTGCCAAGCTGTCTGCGAGGATGGGACATCACAGGGAACAAAAAAAAGAAAAAAAGGGAATCAAAGAATAAGAAGGTAAAGGGGTAGTAACAGTAGTAGCAAGGAGGGAAGACAGAGGAAGTGTTTTAGGAACCAGGGGGGGGGGCTGCAGCAGTTACATTATCGGGTCAAGCCTTTAAATATTGAACTCACTGGTTCCGAGTCAGTAACTTCAGGTTTACCATCTGATTTTGTTTAGTATATATTTGATACAAAACTGCTCCTTGGTCTTTATGCAGTCAGTACAATGAAGTCACATCTTGTTCACTAGGGAGGAAGTACTCAATGACAGTGAACAGATTCTCCTTGTGGCAAAGCATGCAGTGTCGGGACCTGAAGCATTCTGCTGTGAAAAGTACACAGAAGCTGCACCATGACCTGTTTAGGTCACACATACTAAGTCAGCTGCAGGTTTTGTATCAGTGCAAACACAAATCTCGCTGCCTTGAGGATGAAGATACATAACTTACCCATTTTGACATGACTCAGTTTCATAGCCAGAAGAGTGTAGATCTGTCAGACACCGTCTGCCTACGTGGGCTGTGACCTAAGGCTGAAGGTGCTCCCTTTCCCCACACTCCTGTCTGTTCTCACAGTTGTATCTAAAGCTGCCGCTTCTCCTGCTGATACTGAGCTCCTGTGCCCAGCCCTTCTCTGGTTGTCTGGAGGAAGGTGAGGAGAAGGTGGCCAGCTGCCTCTTCCTCCCACCATGCTGCCCACCAAGGCAGCTTTACCTGCACAGCCTTTTCCTGCAGCATCAGCACCGGCAAGCGGAGTGGGAGCAGGGTGTGCGCTGCGAGAGGCACCTGCATTTGGAGTTGCAGGGGGAGAGGGCACTTGGAATTTCATAGAATTTCATAGAATTGGCTGGGTTGGAAGGGACCTCAGAGATCAAGTCCAACCCTTGACCCACTCCCGCTGCGGTTCCCAGCCCATGGCACTGAGTGCCACATCCAGTCTCTTTTTAAATATCTCCAGGGATGCAGAATCCACCACTTCCCTGGGCAGCCCATTCCAATGTCTGATCACCCTCTCCGTAAAGAAATTCTTTCTAATATCCAACCTAAACTTCCCCTGGCACAACTTGAGACCATGTCCTCTTGTCTTGCTGAGAGGTGCCTGGGAAAAGAGACCAACCCCCCCCTGGCTCCAACCTCCTTTCAGGGAGTTGTAGAGAGTGATGAGGTCTCCCCTGAGCCTCCTCTAAGCAAGACAAGAGAGCCCCAGCTCCCTCAGCCTCTCCTCATAGGATCTGTGCTCCAGTCACAGTCACCAGCCTGGTTGCCCTCCTTTGGACCTGCTCCAGCACCTCAATCTCCTTCCTGACCTGAGGGGCCCAGAACTGGACACAGGACTCGAGGTGTGGCCTCACCAGGGCTGAGTACAGGGGCAGAATCACCTCCTTGGACCTGCTGGCCACGCTGTTCCTGATCCAGGCCAGGATGCCATTGGCCTTCTTGGCCACCTGGGCACACTGCTGGCTCATGTTCAGCTTCCTGTCAATCCAAACCCCCAGGTCCCTCTCTGTCTGGCTGCTCTCCAGCCACTCTGTGCCCAGCCTGGAGCTCCCCATGGGGTTGTTGTGGCCAAAGTGCAGGACCCGGCACTTGGCCGTGTTGAACCTCATCCCGTTGGAATCAGCCCAACTCCCCAGTCTGTCCAGGTCCCTCTGCAGAGCCCTCCTGCCTTCCAGCTGATCCACACTTCCTCCCATCTTAGTGTCATCTGCAAATTTGCTGATGATGGACTCAATCCCCTCATCTAAATTATCAATAGATATTAAACAGAACTGGGCCCAATGAATGAACTTGAATGAACTGCTCTGGGGAGATGGCCTGGACATGGAGTAGACTCAGGACTGCCCTGAGATCTACAGGACTTCCCTCCTGTGCTTACGCCCACAAATTCGCCATGTCCAGCAATTACTGAGTTTAGGTAATCACTTGCTTTGCTTCTGCCTTTACCATTGCCAACTGTAGCCTTCAAAACTGTTTTAACCTGTACTGTCTGAGAACAGTAGAGAGTAACTGCTATGCTCCCATATATTTCACCAGCAGTTGCAAATCACTTTGTGATGCAGACCCCAAGGAATCCTGACCTGATGGCAGCTATTTTCCTTCCTGCTTTCCAAACTTTTTTAGCACATGTAGCCAGATAGGAGCAGGATGCTGTGTGTGTTCCAGCCTGTAATTCCCAGCATAGCCATCTGATGCAGAGAGGTGCTGAGTATGTATTTCAGCTAGGTACAGATGCTGTGCATTTTGATGAGGAATCTGCTACAAGAGTGGAGAAAGGTAACAAGTTATTGCCCGACACATTTCTGTCTACAGTCCCTGGGGCTACTCCTGTGTTCCTGTGAGATTTTAGTACCTTTGTTTGAAGAGAGGGGACTTTGTATTAAGAAATTTTTCTCCCGAAAAGCAAAGCCTGTCTGTGAATATTTAGTACAGAGGCATTCCAGTTGTTCAAACTATCTTCTAAGGAAGCTTCTTTTCTCTATCTTGGGAGGTTTTACAACCTTACAGATTTATGAGGAATAATGTATTACTTCCTTTAAAAAAAAAAAACAACAAACTTCATTATTTTTACCTCTGCTGAAAATGTCACCATGCAAATACTGACTACTGAAAATTTCTAACACAGTTTCTTGAACAGACCTACATAGATTTCTAGACTAGGAAAGAAGCCTCAGCCCAGTCCTTGTTCCTTGCTAAGGCGAAGAAAGAACTTTTTGATGAGTTTTCATACATTCCTATTTTGTAACTTTGCTGAATCTCTGCTTAGCTCCTGGGGAAAGAGAATTCCCACTGCAGCTGATAAGCAAACATTTTTGTCTGAAATTACTGTGCATTTAATTCTAGGCATTTACTGGGGTAGGGCTCAAACTTGGGGATGTTTACTCTCACAATTTCTTGCTCAAAAACTAGGAATCCCTAAAGCATGAGCATTCAAAGTTGGGAAAAAAATTTCTGTCTGCCTAGGTTAGGTTGATCTTAGTGACCTGATCTCATCCTGGAATTTGGTGCATGTATGTCTTCTGCTGCAGCTCCTGGTGCAGACAACCTAAACTGCTTCTGACCCCTATCTGTTCTAAAATAGAAGTGATGCAGCTGTATTTGTAGAGTGCTAAGCCAAAATGAACCACCCCTGCTGAGCCTGGACTAATCACTTTGGGCACAGTGCTGCAAGATTTGGCTTCCCTGCTTCCAGACTCAACTGGGTATCTCCATGTTACACTGAACGATGTGAAAATACTGTCCTGGAAGGTTATTAGCTAGATGATTAGCTTACACTCCATCACAGGATGAGCCATCATCTTGGGCACCTTGTTCTCCACGTATGGTGCAGAGTATGTAAGCCAGGAGTGCAGGTGTCATTCACCTACTCCGTGGCACCATTGCAAGTAAAGACACAAAGCACTGCTGCCCAGATTCCCAGATTTGGTCTCAAAAATGCTGTGGGAAGAATGGAGAACAAGGCTCTAAATATAGGCTGTTTAGAATGACACACCACTGAGTATTCCCATCTCTTTTTCCAAGATGCAATAAAACAGAATGGTAATGCTAGCAAATGTCATTAGCTCTTTGAATTAATAGAATTACTGTTGGCAGCCAACAGTAATAGATTAGTGCAATTCTCATCTACTATATTAGAGTAATTCTTGGCTGTGTGAACATAATGAATATGAGTTTACAATAAAACCATTCGAATAAAACTTAGAATATAAATTCTCAGCCTGTAATCACTTCCTTTTTAGCCTCTTTTTTTTCTTTATTCAAGGCACTGTGATTTTACTTTTTTTTTCAGTCAAGAGTAATAAAATTCTTGTTTTAAATTTTTTAATGGTTTTCAAAGATGTAACTACTTGGTTAATATGATTTTTAAAAAATCCTTCTAGCACAGTACATCATCAAGATTTACAAAAATTACCTGAAATAACTTTTTTTTTTTGGCAGATTATAAATGTTCACTACACCAATACATTGCCATACTATCTTTATAGAGCTATGAATATTAAAATACTAATCCTGTTCTATAACTTCTTTAGAAGCCTTTCCACTAACAGGAAAACTTGTCAGCTGTGTAGTTTATTAGGTTTTTTCCCATTGTTCAGTACCTGTATTGATAAAAATCAGCCTCATCACAATAGCATCAATACTACCTAGGCCTTCAAAGTGTTACAGAAGGCACTATTTTCTGGTTCTTAAACCTGATACCAGTTTCTCTGTTGTTGTTACAATCCCCTGGTGTAAGTGGAGTTATTGTTGATTTATGAGGGAGAATGAAATTCTGCTGAGGCTGGGAATGGGATTATGGCTCTTTCTGTTTGTGAACGGGTCTTGGCTGCCCCTAACCTTTTTCTGGGCTACAGTCCAAACTCTTGTGTGAGTGACTGAGCTTAATCTGAAGAGATTCAGAGACTCCAAACAGTTTGTCTTGACTCTTCACCTCCTTGTGGTAAATTCTGAATTATTTTTAATAACCATACTGAAAAGAGAGAAGACAGCAGCTCTGTCTACTTGCACCCAAAGAGGTTTGGTAAAACAGAGCAAATCCTCACTGTTACCTTTTAACAAATGACTTCAACTGCTAAAGAGTTTATTAAAAGAGTGCTTTTAATAACCACATCTTTGGTCATCAGAAGCACCAAAAGATGCTGATGGCTCTAATGTAGAACAGTGGCTGTGTGTTGCTTGCCATAAGAATTGATGGATGTGGATTACAGGTTATTAGAAGATCTATACAGATACTTAAAAGTATGCTCGGTGTCCATTCTCCACCAGCATATTTATGGATAACTAGCAACTTCCTTGGATTTGAACACAAAGTTGAGGGTTGACCCTAAAGGCTCCACTTTGGAAGTTTACTGCACAAGAAAAGAGAACCACAAGTCACAGGTTAATGTGCCTGAGACCACCATGTACCTGGAGAACCTGACAGCTGGCTCCTTCAGCACAGTAGTGAAAAACCAGGCTTTTTCATGGAAGGTTGAATTTCTCCATATAATCTTAAAAACACGCATCCCATAGGCTGGGCACCAGGTTTTATTTATTTATTCTTGTTGAGCTAAGCATGGTTGCCTAATACTTCATCTTGATGGCCATGACTACAGCAACAGTCCTGAAGAACTGAAGTTAGAGCAGTATCACTAAATTTAGAGGGCTACTGAAGAGTTCAGCATTCCTACTGTTTCTTCTGGACAGACAACCTCCCAATGCCATTGTAATATTGAGCAGGTTTTTTGCAAACTCAGCAAAAGGAGCGGAAAAACCTTTCTGCAGTGTCTGACCATGAAAAATGTAAAAAGGAAGAGCCACGTATGTTTTGAAAGCTAATGCTGACAGAGGATGCATGATGCTGTGAGGTATTCAGAAACTTCCCTTTATTCTTACATTCACTGTATGTTCATCTGGAAACCTACTGTAGTGGGCAAAGTCTCCTGTGCTGACTCAAGTTAAATTCACACTTGCCTCTTGATATATCACAATATGTCACTCAGTAATCCCACTGAGGAAAATGTAATTACCATGCAACATCTTGTGCTGTCTTGGGATTTCTCACTAGGTAAGTAAGAAATAAATGCCTGTTGGTACTGCAAGGATACCATTGTAGAGATGTAGGAGCTACAGCTGGGTCATAAGCCACGATGCTGTGTTGAAATGACTGGTCCCAGGGGATATATTCTTTTTTAGCTCCAGGCTTTTCTTTCCACTTGAGCGTGCAGAATCTTGCACACTGTCCAAATCAACACTCATACAATAATGTATTTAATTCTCATAATATCCCGGGTAAAGTAGGAATCATAAGTGAGGAGAAACTGGGGGGTAGAGGAATTGCTGTTGTGTCCATAGTCATTCAGAAAAAAAGAAAAATAAAAATTCATATAAGGAAAAGAAACTGACCCTTTGGTTCCACCGAGGATCTCTTCTGTGAGACTTTTTCCTTCTATAACCACTGTAGGCACCGATCTCCTGTTGAACACAGAGTGAAATCCAAGGCTTTTGCACTGGCCTCCAAAAGACTTTCTAGCCATCCCCAAGCCAGCTGAATTCCCGCTGTTTCCTTTAGATTTGGAACTGGCTCACTGAATTTTTCCAGTGCAAAAAATTTCTTCAAAGAGCAGCTTTCTCTGATAGACCATGTCATATTAGTGATAAGAACCAGGATGACTGCTGTGAGTTGAATGTTTACTACTTTCTTACGTTTGTATTTTCCTGAAATATGGTAGGCCCTTTCATCATCTACTTTGTGCTTACCCTGAGTTTTCATGAGCAGTAATTAAAAGGAAAGAATGTGTTACCTAGAATATAAAAATTCCTTAGGATCTCAGAAATTAATATCCCCAGTTTGCTTCTGGAAAACAAACTTATTTCTCTTACCAGTGGCAACTGACAAGATCTATATTCAGGATTCATTTCCAGTTTACACCACAAGGACACTTCTATTTGCTCCCTAGTAGTTTAGGAATCTATGGAGCATTTAACAAGCTGTGAAGTCTGTCATTGCAGATTTGATTTCCAGCATGTTATTGATGTTTTGCAGCTTTTTTTCTTTTTTGGTCTGGCACAGAGGATAAAATAAACCCAGAATATTCAAAGTGACTGTTAATCCCACGTGTTGTTTCCTTCATGAGAAGCCAGTGATAAAGCTGCCCTGCCTGTGAATATATCTGTGAAGCCACCGACTTCATCCATTTCTCTCCTTAACCAGTGTATTCTTTTGACCAGTGAATGGTTTACAAAACAACTGGTTAAAGAAAGCATAAATGATAACAGAAGAACACAGAACAGGATGTTATCATTCCAGGCTTGGCTATTCTCTCATGAGTAATGTCACAGAAAATTCTAAGGAAACAAAAGGTTTGAGAACAGAGAGCTGGACTGGTCCTGCAAACTGCTGAGAAACTGATAAGCTGGTAACGCTAATATACACTTACTTTTACTGGTGTGAGACATTTTATCCATGAGCAGACTCACTGAAACCAGTGTGACTATCAGCATCTAGTCTCCTTGGATGGGACCAGATTCTTCAGTGCTTTGTGGGAAGCAGTACTGCCTAGAAGCTCCTGAGATACACCTGCAGCTGACTGCTACTCGTGTTACTTCAGCTACACTTAAGCATCTCTCCTGGTTAAAAAGATGCTGAGGAATTAACTCCACTCTTCCTTTAATACGATTAAGATCTTGAATAATATTTAGACACCGTGTATCTGTTTCCACAGTTTTAACTTTGTTATCTCTTCAGTTTTTTCTACAGGCAGTTAAAAGAGACATGACGAGAATTCTTCTATCGCAGCCAAATGGATTGATGAATTTTAATGGAGAACATTTATTCCAACCCTTAATTAAGTTTGGCAGTCTGAAATCATTAATCATTTGCTTTGAAACTATGTACTTTATTGTGAGCATTTAAAGCCTTACAACTCAGTCTTGCTATAGGGTGGATATCAGCATGATAATTCAGCTTTCTAGAATCCGCCTTTGTGTCCTTTAAATTACTTTTCCTATATATTCTCTATATTCATGTAAACATCTGATATACTTGTGAAAGAACTCTGCCATTGACAGAAGATAGTTGAACAGTCATTGCCTGAGACGAAGCAGAGCATCACCTTGTACCTTTGGGAGGATACCTTGTACCTACTGTACTGTAGCAAGGATGTGAAAATCTGGCAAAAACAGATTAAAATTTATTTCATGCTATATTAGGGAGAAAATATGGTTAGAATCAGGCAACAGTCTTAGGAGTTACATTCGATTTCTGCTTGTTCAATGTCTGACAAGCTCTCCTGCTTATAACCTGCAAAAATCTATATATGATAATATATCTGATGCTAAATGGGAGAGTCAGGAGAATGAGTGCTTCAATTAATCCTTCTGTAAAAGTTGATATGGCAGCTCAACACAGTATTATTGAACTACCAAGCAACTATAAAGCAGTGCTGCTTAAAGAACAGAACAGATGAAGACCAGGTGATTGGGGAAAATACCAGAAAGGTTGACTTCAAGGCTGTGCAAGTCTCAATTCATTAAGTGAGTGAGTAGAGCATGTCACAATAGTTCAGTATTTTTGAAGAAGTTGGTAGAACTAGACAAGCTACTTGAGCAGAGAGTTATTACTGATGATGTTCATAGAATTCCCAATAGTTCTGCTCTCTATATTTCAACTTTTTACCTGAGGGCTGGATTTACTTGGATATACACTTGGCAGACAGCCTACTTCCACGACAAATTCTCAGGTAATCCACCAAAGTGGTACACCTCCTTCATAGCCTACGTTTCTCTGTCTGTATAAATAAATCTTTACTCTTATTTATTCACTGAGATGAACAGAAAATTTAACCCTACCTGGAGGTAACAGGATTTGGAATAGCTGCCCCTGTCACTCTGGAAATGCAAGATTTATGAGGCAAACACTACAAAGACCCAGTTTTGCTATTTAAGCCTGCATGTCTATAAGCATTCCTTCCAGCAGCAGAACTGAATGAAATGCAGTATGGTTCACACCTGTAGCTGGCTAGGAAACTCTCTGATTTTGATAGATGAACAGACAACACCCTCCTGTATTTGATAAGCAACACTGGGATTACTCTCCTTCTACAAAAAAAGAGAGCATTTTCCAGAAGCTCCATTCTCTTTTTGCTTTTTTTTTTACTTTACTTTGAGCTTTTTTTTTTTTTTAAATTTACATTGAGCTAACTCTTTAAATCATTTAACAGGGAAAAATGCCCATCTGCTGCTACACTTCAAGAAACTCCAACGTTTCCAGAGACAGCTGTCGACTCTGCAAAGGGCAATCCAGTGCAAGCAGCGCCCAGAATCCCAAACCTGTAGCAGGTAATTTGATCAAAGCAGGGAGCACGTCTGGAGCCCTGTCCTGGTTTGGGCCAGGATAAAGGTGATTTTCTGGTTTCTACTTTTGCTTTCAGGTAAGTTTCCTGTAAGTAGCTGCACTTGCTGAAATTAACAGCAAGTTTCTCAGACAGTGTCTGCTCCTGGGACTGGTCACACTGGATGTTTATAGTCACTGCCAGAGACTGGTGTGCAGAGCCAAGGACACTGCTCAGCTCTGAGGAACATTTTACCCTGCAGAAGGAGTAAAGAGGTCCCACCTGAACCCCTCCTCTGGGGAGGAACAGACAAGATAGATGCCAGAACTGGCCAAACAGAGTATTCCATCCCATACACCTCATACTCAGTATAAATTTGAGGGATCACAAGGGTCAGACCCCTTCTTCCTGCTCTTCCTGCCCTTCCCTTGCCTGTTCCCTGTTTGCTTTGGCATCCTGGGAGGATTCCGTCCGTTCCTCTGCCTGTGCTCCTGATCCATTCCAGCCTGAATCTGTGTGTTCCTGCCTCCAGCTCCCCACTGCTCCTGACCCCAGGATTCCAGCCTGGACTTTCCCAGGGCTGCCCTGCAGCCTCGGGGGTGACGTGAGAGTTATTGGGGGGAAGAGGGAGGAACGTGGGATCAATTTTTCCTGCATATTTGTATATATTTAGTAATTTTACCTATTTATCATTCCTGTTTCATTAAAGTTGTGTAGTTTAGTTTCCAACCCATAAGCCTCTGTCCCTTATTCTCTCTCCTTTCCTTATCAGGGAGGAGAGGGGGATTAATAGAAAAATCTGTTATTCGGTTTAATTGCCGGGCCAGTGTTAAACCCTGACAAACCCCAATTCAAGCACCCAAACCTTACCTCACACCGTCACCTCAACAACACAAGTAACTTTCTCCGAGAAGCCGCGACGTGCTTGGCTATTTTACAGCCTTTGGTCCCGACGGGCAGACAGTCCCTCAGCAGCCGGGAACCCGACAGCTCCCAGCCCGTCCCCGCGGGGCTTGTGCTGCTGACAGGGACGAGCTGTCCCCGCCGGGGCGCGGGGCTGTCTCTGACTCCGCATCCGCGGAGCTGCGCGGCCGGCACCGCTGGGGAACGAGAGGCTCCACGGCTGCGTCCGGGCTCGGCGGGTCTCCCTGCGGTCGCCGCCCGGGAGTCACTCACCATGTTGATCTCCGAGACTACGTCGATGCTGCCGATCTCCATCCTCATGCCCACATCCACGGGCGGACCCGCGGGGGAAGGGCCGGGGAGAAGCGGCGTGAGGCGGCGGGGGGCCGGGGCGCGGGTCAGGAG